>CM077034.1:221400830-221733330 GCA_039090855.1 Macrothele yani
ACATTCGGTTATTGATGCCACCCCTTGCCTCCATCTTGTCGAAACATACCAGTAAAACACTATCGGCACCTCGTTCAATCCATACCACTTTGAATTGAGGCTGTTTTGATGGCCAGGTGCTGCTCAGCACACTATTAGGTAGGTGTTCCTAATAATTTGCCACTTCAGTGTACATACTGTACATTAAGGAAAGCCACTTTCTTTAATACATAAACTTTCTCTATGCATGTGTTAATTCTAGTCCAAGGGTTATTTTTAACTGCTAATCTACGGTAACTACTCATGAAAAGTACAGCCTTTATATATACACAGGGTGCATTATAAAGTCACACACCAGCAGCTTTGCATGTGAGCGGAGACTCATAATAATAGTGGAACAAACAGACCTCACCCGCCAATTTGTGTGCGAGTCAGTTTGAGCTCTTCGGCAGATCTGAATGACTCGGAGGTTTGATTATTGTAGCCTGTTGGGCCGTGGTGAGAGTTTCGAGGAGTGTGTGTGTAAACATCAGTGAACCAAGTCCATGTGTACACTTGCGGCTTGGTGAACAGTGTGAAGATGTTGCGTGGCGACAAAAGTTCGTCTATGGGAGAGGGGGTGTTGTGCGAGAGCACACTATGGCGTCTCTCTCT
Organism: Macrothele yani; assembly: GCA_039090855.1. Classification (NCBI taxonomy): domain Eukaryota; kingdom Metazoa; phylum Arthropoda; class Arachnida; order Araneae; family Macrothelidae; genus Macrothele; species Macrothele yani. Next base: position 221,401,464 of record CM077034.1, read on the forward strand.
CTCTCTCTCCCAGCCCCCATAATTTGGGGGTCTTATACGAAGGCAACTGATAGGAAGAATATCAAACAAAGGTCTTCGCTCTTTCCACGTTCATAAGTGAGTCACGGAAAAATTCTCATTGGCCGCCACCGGGAGTCGAACCCAGCGTCTTCCAGTTACGCGCCGGATATGCTTCCGCTACACCACAGCGGCCTCGAATTCCTCCAGACTCGCACACGCTAACTGCCAAGCCAAGTTGGCAGGTTGCTTCTTGGATCCCCACACAATGCTGGGGATTCACCAAAGATGGTAAGCAGCAACTGAAGAAATAATTAGAAGGCGAATGGATAATTAATACAGACATTTAATGTGGACCAGGAACATCAAACAAGGATCTTCACTCTTTCCACGTTCATAAGTGAGTCACGGAAAAATTCTCATTGGCCGCCACCGGGAGTCGAACCCAGGGTCTTCCAGTTACGCGCCGCATATGCTTCCGCTACACCACAGCGGCCTCGAATTCCTCCAGACTCGCACACACTAACTGCCAAGTCAATTTGGCAGGTTGCTTCTTGGAGCCCCGAACAATTCTGGGGATTCACCAAAGATGGTAAGCAGCAACTTGAAGAAATAATTAGAAGGCGAATGGATAATTAATACAGACATTTAACGTGGACCAGGAACATCAAACAAGGATCTTCACTCTTTCCACGTTCATAAGTGAGTCACAGAAAAATTCTCATTGGCCGCCACCAGGAGTCGAACCCAGGGTCTTCCAGTTACGCGCCGGATATGCTTCCGCTACACCACAGCGGCCTTGAATTCCTCCAGACTCACACACGCTAACTGCCAAGCCAATTTGGCAGGTTGCTTCTTGGAGCCCCGCACAATGCTTGGGATTCACCAAAGATGGTAAGCAGCAACTGAACAAATAACTAGGAGGTCAATGAATAATTAATAAAGGCACCAGACGTCGACCAGGAACATCAAACAAAGAACATCACTTATAAACGTGGAAAGAGTGAAGATCTTTGTTTGATGTTCCTGGTCCACGTTAAATGTCTGTATTAATTATTCATTCGCCTTCTAATTATTTCTTCAGTTGCTGCTTACCATCTTTGGTGAATCCCCAGTATTGTGCGGGGCTCCAAGAAGCAACCTGCCAAATTGGCTTGGCAGTTATCGTGTGCGAGTCTGGAGGAATTCGAGGCAGCTGTGGTGTAGTGGAAGCATATCCGGCGCGTAACTGGAAGACCCTGGGTTCGATTCCTGGTGGCGGCCAATGAGAATTTTTCCGTGACTCCCTTATAAAAGTGGAATGAGCGAGGATCTTTGTTTGATGTTTCTAGTCCACGTCAAATGTCTGTATTAATTATTCATTCGCCTTCTAATTATTTCCTCAGTTGCTGATTACCATCTTTGGTGAATCTCCAGCATTGTGCGGGGCTCCAAGAAGCAACCTGCCAACTTGGCTTGGCAGTCAGCGTGTGCGAGTCTGGAGGAATTTGAGGCCGCTGTGGTGCAGTGGAAGCATATCCGGCGCGTAACTGGAAGACCCTGGGTTCGACTCCCGGTGGCGGCCAATGAGAATTTTTCCGTGACTCACTTATGAACGTGTAAAGAGCGAAGACCTTTGTTTGATGTTCCTGGTCCACGCCAGGAAGAATATGTTCAACTCTTGAGATATTTCTACCATTCTTGTCCGCTCCTTGCTCTTCGTATCCACTACCGAATGGTGATCGAGAAGTGTGTTTTGTAGGATCAAACTCGGTTAGAGGATGCCCAACAATTATTAAGAATAATAGTGAGGTTATTTTGTAATGGAAACAGAGGAACTAACTGAAGTGATTCTGAAATTTGTCTCGGTACAACGTCTTTCACATTCGCTAGAAGATGCAGCAATGATGTGCACATATTGTCCAATGTTTAAGGAGGCCCACTTCATCAGGGGCCCACTTGCCATCGGGCATGCTGACACCCTGGCCAGTCTACCACTGGTTCCAAGGGTTAATGTAATTTCTGGGAAGGTGTTCCAAGGGTTAACACGATCTCAGGGACGGAATTCCAATGTATATTCTCCTCCGCTTGTTCTGTATCGTAGTTTAACAACCAACATGAACAACTCAATAGCCTATAAGCAGTCACCCATCCCTAATTTAAGGCTATTGGTCCTACGCAAGAGTCACATTCAGTGCTGAAGGACAAACACACCATCCATCCCTCACTGGATCCAAACTGAGATCCATCTCAGAAGCCAATGCTTTGAACCACTCTGCCACCAAAGTGGCTTGGATACTTTCCCTCCTAAGTATACAGTCTAAATTAATCTAGAAACTTCATGTATATCTTCCGTATAAGGAAGTCACAAGTTATACACGGTTAAAATACATAATATATAGAGATTCAGTACCTCTTTTAGAATTGATTTTACGCACGTCAAAATACGGACATACACTGCGAAGAAAAAAATCCCAACACCACGAAAAAGTAGTTGTAGAGGAATGAAATGGCGGCAATACATTTGCATAGGTAAGATATTTAATCGATTAAGGTTTCAAGATCACAGCTTATTGTAAGCGCGAGAAGAGCCATTTTAAATGTGAAATGCTGGTACATTAATAACCGGTGTAACCGCCAGAATGTTGAATGCAAGTACGCAAACGTTCATGCATTGTGTCGTACAGGTGCTGGATGTCAGTTTGTGGGATGGAGTTCCATGCCTGTTGCACTTGGTCGGTCAATACAGGGATGGTTAATGCTGGTTGGGGGTGACGCTGGAGTTGTCGTCCAATGATGTCCCATACCTGCTCGATTGGTGAAAGATCTGGTGATCTAGCAGGCCACGGCAACATGTCGACACTCTGTAGAGCATGTTGGGTTACAACAGCGGTACGCGGGCGAGCGTTATCCTGTTGGAAAACAACCTCTGGAATGCTGTTCATGAATGGCAGCACAACAGGTTGAATCACCAGACCGAAGTACAACTGTGATGTCAGGGTGCGTGGGATAACCACGAGAGTGCTCCTGCTGTCATAGGAAATTGCTCCCCAGACCATAACTACAGGCGTAGGTCCAGTGTGTCTCGGCCGCAGACAGGTTGGTTCAGGCGCTCACCTGGCCTCCATCTATCCAACACACGGCCATCACTGGCACCCAGGCAGAACCGGCTTTCATCAGAAAACACAACAGATCTCCACTCCGTCCTCCAATGAGCTCTAGCTTGACACCACTGACGTCGCAAACGGCAGTGGTTTGGAGTAAGTGGAGTGCACGCTACAGGGTGTCTGGCTCGGAGCTGTCCTTCAAGTAACCGATTTGTAACAGTTCGTTGTGTCACTGTGGTGGCAACTGCAGCTCGAATTGCTGCTGCAGACGTGGTACGATGCGCAACGACAATACGCCGTACACGGCGGTCTTCCCTCTCAGTAGTGTCACGTCGCCGGCCGGAACCCGGTCTTCTTGAGGCAGTACCTTCCCTTGACCACCGCTGCCAACAATCATGCACAGTGGCTACATTCCTGCCAAGTCGTTCTGCAATATTGCGGAAAGAAAATCCACCTTCTCGTAGCCCTATTACACGACCTCGTTCAAACTATGTGAGCTGTTGATATGGCTTCTTCGTCTTCTTAAAGGCATTCTTGACTAACATCAACACCCTACGTGGAATCTCGAGGATAACTAACGCTCACGAACGTTACAGCGCGTATTTACAGCAAACCTGCTTTGCATGCTCCGAGGGGCGCTACTAGCGCCACACGTATGCGCCGAGCGCGAAATTTGCATAGACGTCATCTTACAGATGTACTCTCACCGCCTACCAACTGTCGTTTATCTAACACAACCCCTTCTTGGTGCTGGGATTTTTTTTTTCCGTCATTGTATGATTATAGTGGTGCAGTTAATTATGACGTTTATTTAAAATAAATAAATAAATAAATAAAGACTAAAAGAAAGCAGGAGCAATTACTCACATATATTCGTCCAGAGGTCGTTTTGTTCGCATACCACCGTAGTTCAGCAAGTTGTTTGGTCTCAGGTGTTCAGCTGCTATGCATTTGCAAAAAGTCCAATGCTGACTATAGTATAGTGTCTAGCAATGTCAAAGTAGTAGTCGACCCAAAGAACCTTGCTATATATTGTATCGTAAGCTCAAAAGAATAATACAACTGAAGATAAAAACCCTGAAATGACCAATGCAACAGGCAGGTTAAAAGGGTAACAATGAATAATCCAAGAAACTATAGTAAACAAATCTAAAAGGCTGATAGTGAACGAATTTAAAAGAACAAAATAAAATATGAATGGCCAGAAGAAACGATGAATGAACTATTTACATAATGCATGCACCACCTCGTCACGTCCACCAGCATCCCTGGATGCATTTTGCCCTAGCTTCTTCATAGGCGTTTTCAACGGAAAATAAAACGTCTGTTGGCAAGTGACAACATTTCGTACCTCCAGAAGTCATGATGTACATTGGGCATGGGTCAGTTTTCCTCCTATATGGTGGTGCCATCTGGTGTCATAGTTTGATTTTCCTGTCGTTGTCTTTGTCTTTAAAAGAGGAGCATAAAAACAAAATTAAAAGACAACGACAAATACAGGAAAACCAGATAGCACCACCATATATGAGGAAAACTGTTGTTGTTGTTGTTGATTGAAGGTTTAACGACCACCGTGAGCAACTCAATGGGCTATAAGCAGTCGCCCGTCCCTAATTTAGGGTCACTGGTTCCAGGGAAGGGAGAGAGCCAGTGCCGTAAGACAAACACAACATCCATGCCTCACCGGGATTCGAACCCGGACCCCATTCGGACGAATGATCAGAGGCCATCGCCTAGACCACTGAGCCACCGGAGCGGCAAGGAGGAAAACTGACCCATGCTCAATGTACATCATGACTTCTGGAGGTACAAAATGTTGTCACTTGCCAACAGACGCTTCATTTCCCGTTGAAAACGCCTAGGAAGAGGCCAAGGCGAAACGTGTCCGGGGACGCTGGTCGGCGTGAGGAGGTGGTGCATGCATTATGTAAATAATTACGAAAATTGCAATTCATGAGGCAACCTTATGGGTTGTCTTATGTTATAAACGTGCTTTTGATTAATATATACATAATATCTAAGGTATTTTACCTGATATTGTCGAAGTTTTTCGCACGTTGTTTGCTCTGTGAGGCTCCTGGCCCGAGAGGTCCCTTCGTTATGGACCTTTGGTTAGTTATAAAAAATTTTTTGCAGAGATAAAGCCGTTAGGTTATACACTGCCGGACAATTGCTAAGTACGGATGACAATAGCAACCATAAAATGGAAGGCAGGAAAATGTGGAAATTAGCATAAGTGCGGGATACAGTAAGACGTGTTGTGCGTATGCAAATTTTGGATTGCCGAACTGGTTCGTGACGTCATAAGCGCTGATAAGAGATATAAAGGATTTGACGCGTATTGACCGTTGTTGTTCAAACGCAAAGTTGAAAGGGAAAGACTCAATTGACGAACTTGCAATTTTCAGTATGTCTTCCCGACATCACCTAGATGATTTTACGCGTGGCCGTATTATTGGCAAGATTGAAGAAGGGCGAAAAATAACAGATGTTGCCAGGGAGTTCGACGTCAGCCACAGTGTTGTTTCAAGGCTTTGGAAATCATTTCAAACAAATGGAGAGTGTAGCAAACGTCACGGGGGAGGTCGTGTTCGCAGTACGACACCTGCAGAAGATCGGTACATAGTGCTATCAACAAAAACACACCGGCGCAGCACAGCTAGTGAGGTAGCAAATCAGTTTATGGCTGCTACTGGCAAGCGGATCTCACGAAAAACTGTCGCCAGACGTTTGCATGAAGGAGGACTATACGCCCGCCGTCCTGTTGTGTGCATCCCATTGTCCAGACGTCACCGTACCGCCCGTTTGCAATGGTGCCATCAACATTGCAATTGGACTGATAATGACTGGTCTGCTGTCCTCTTCTCAGATGAGAGTAGATACAGTCTATCGTCTGATTGTCGACGACAACTGATCTAGTGTGATAGTGGTACTGCATATTGTCCAGCAAACATACAGGAAAGTGAACAATATCCGACATGTAGTGTCATGGTATGGGCTGGCATCATGATCAATGGCCTTACGTCCCTCTATGTGCTTCCAACTGGGACTATGACTGGCAAACCATACATTAATGATGTTCTGCTACCTCATGTTCGCATGTTCCGTGGTGCTGTCGGTGATAGATTCATTTTCATGGACGACAACGCAACATGTCATCGAACAGTCGCTGTCCAGGAGTGTCTTGAGAGCGAGGATATTCAACGCCTGGTATGGCCAGCACGTTCTCCAGATCTGAATCCCATTGAAAATGTGTGGGATGCTTTGGGGAGGAGTCTTGCCGGTCGCCAATGTCCTCCAATAAACAAAGACGTCCTCATCCGTGCACTGACAGAGGAATGGGATAAATTACCCCAACAGCTGCTTGATAATGTTGTGCAAAGCATGACACGACGTGTGGAATCTTGCATCGCCCTCCATGGTGGCCATATCCCGTATTGACACCTTACGCCGGAACGCCTGCGGACGGTAATTGCTTTTTTCACGTTTACGTATTCTGCACAAAATGGCCTGTTTGTCCCTTGAACACGTTCCAAAGCCTTCTGGATTTCAGAGCACAATAAATTGTCTTTCTTGTAATGTCCTGGCATTCTGACATTATTTTATTTCACTTGGCATCCAACCACACTTACCTTTTTATGCGCTACATAGCCGTTTATGATCCGTCCTTAGCAATTGTCCAGCAGTGTATATTTTCAGTTCCACATTCATTCATGCGCACAATCAAACGTTTGAAATTTACTATTAATTAAAAGATTTTAGTAGAAATAGTTATACTCTTCGGGTCAGGAGACGTCTCAAACGTTTGATTGTGTGAATGAATGAATGTGGAACTGAAAATACATAACCAAACTGTTTTATTTCTGCAAAAATTTTTTTATAACTAACCAAAGGTCCATAACGAAGGGACCTCTTGGGCCAGTAGCACGTGCCTCACAGAGCAAAGAACGTGCAAAATACTTTGACAATATCAGGTAAAATACCTTAGATATTATGTATATATTATGTAAATAGTTCACTCATCATTTCTTCCGGCCATTCGTATTTTATTTTGTTCTTTTAAATTCGTTCACTATCAGCCTTTCAGATTTGTTCACTATAGTTTCTTGGATTGTTCATTGTTAGCCTTTTAACCTGCTTGTGACATAGGTCATTACAGGGTTTTTATTTTCAGTTGTATTATTCTTTTGAGCCGACTACTACTTTGACATTGCTAGACACTATATTATAGTCACCATCGGACATTTTGCAAATGCATAGCAGCTGAACACCTGAGACCAAACAACTTGCGGAACTACGGTGGTATGCGAAGAAAAACGACCTCTGGACGAATATATGTGAGTAATTGCTCTTGCTTTCTTTTAGTCTTTATATTTTTTTAAAAATAAAAAACGCCATATTAACCGCACCACCATAATCACATGTCCATATTTTAGCAATTCTAAAAGACGTACTGAATCTCTATATACACTGGCGGAAAGTGAAAAAAGAACCCCAAGAAGGAATTGGCGGACGATCACGAAATTTACATATGGTAATGGGGTCGGGTTTACGTAGGTGTGATGTTAATTTCGGGACCAACCGGTGAGCGCTTACGCCACAGCACGGCATAATATGCAAATTATCTTCGGTGGTGTTTAAGGAGTACGGCGAAGTGAATGTAATCAGTCGTCGGCGTACGGACACGTGCGAAGACCCTGAAGAAGCTGCGATGCCTGGACATGGAAGACGTGCACGATTTCAGCAGTTATCGGACTTTGAGCGAGGTCGTCTAGTTGGACTCCGCGAGGCCGGGTGGTCGTATCTTCGTATTGCGGAGCGAATTGGACGGGAAGTAGCGATGGTGGTACGACGGTGGCGTAGATGGCCCGAGGAACATTCCCACACGAGAAGACGTGGAACCGGAAGTCGCACACGGACTGATGAGCGGACCGATCGACGCATAAGAAGAGCGGCGTTGTAAGGCAGAACATCTACTGCGACGCAAATCCGAGCTGCCGTTGCACCTGAGGTGACTATGCGAACAATCCGCAACCGTCTACCGCATTCAGGACTACGTGCACGTGTGCCTCTGGCATGTGTACCTCTGACTCCAGCCCACCGTCAGGAACGGCTGCAGTGGTGTCGCCAACTTCTGCACTGGAGAGCGCAATGGCGATCTGTCGTGTTCAGCGATGTAAGCAGATTCTGCTTGGGAGCCTCCGATGGCCGTATGCGTGTTCGCAGACACACAGAGGAGTGTCTCCACCCTTCTTGCATCCGCCAGCAACACACACGGCCTACACCTGGTCTCCTGGTGTGGGGAGCGATCAGCTATCACTCCCATACACAACTAGTGTTTGTACCGAGTACGTTAAACAGCACTTCCTACATCAACAACATCATTCAGCCCGTTGTTGTGCCATTTGTAAGGTCAGTCCATCGTGGTGTTTTCCAGCAAGATAACGCACGCCCACACACGGCACGTGCAACGCAACATGCACTTCAGTGTGTGAGACAACTTCCATGGCCTACACGTTCACCGGATTGAGCACGTGTGGGATTTTATGGGACAACGACTTATTCGGTCTCCATGGCCAGCCACGACCATCCCCGATTTACGCGTCCAGGTTGAGGATGCTTGGAACTCAATACCCCAAACTTACATCCAACATCTGTACGACAGACTCCATGCCAGAATTGCACAGTGTGACGCAGTTCATGGCGGTTCAACCTCGTACTAACCATGTTACATGGAAATGTTATTTTTCAGTTTACCAGCAAATACAGCTGTATTTTGCCATAATGTTTTGATCACGTTATCCTCTGTATTCCGTTATTATGCTGCATAAATTTCTTTGGTATCAGATGTCTCCCTCTTGGTGTTCTTTTTTCACTTTCCGCCAGTCTATTTTGGCAATGATTCATGTTTTACATTCTATTCCTTGCACATCAAATGGGTGTGAATAGGGATTCAAAAACAGGGGAAATAAAAGCAACTAGCAAAACAAATTGAAGCTGTTTCAGACTTAATGAGGATATCACTGGACTATCCAGATATCACAAAATTTGATCTACTCTCAGGAGTGCCACGGAGGATCCAATCAGGTGAAAAAATGAAAAAAAGCCTTAACTCAACTTTTTATTTTTCTTACTGAGGGTTTAATTACCACCAACTGAATGGGTGATAAGCAGTCACCCATCCCTAATTTAGGGCCAATGGCTCCAGGGAAGGAAAAGATCCAGTGCTATAAGACAAACACAACATCCATACCTCACTGGGAATGAAACCTGGACCCAACTTGGAAGAATTATCAGAAGCAAGCGCTTAGACCACTAAATCTTACCTAACAGATGTTAAATGTTACTTACATTTTTATATTAGTTGGTATACATATTGTAAACAATGTGAAAATATTTCCTAATATTTGTACTCTGTTATTTAGTTAAGTTGAAGTTTATGCTTCACTGTAGCCTGGATTGATGGACAATGAAACAAATACAGTACATTGTGCATAATAAATGTATGGATATTTGTTATTTGAGGGCTAGTAAAAATAGATGTGGACCACCAACTTTTGGCGTAAATTGGTTCGCAGAAACACTGAAAATTGCAAAATTCTATATAACGATTTTAACTGGAACCTTTTGAAGCTTTTAAAATTTTTTATGAACCTGACCAAACTTTGAAGACTTCCTCAGCATTTCCAAGAGAGTGCAGCATTGATGAGATAGCCCTAAAAGGCCAAGTACGACGTGGAACTTCAAGTTGTATGTAAATAGTAACTCTTAACTCAAGAATCTTTTTTTATTATCTGGAAATCTTTGCCCATTCAATATGATTTCGACACAGCCAGAACGGAGTTAACCCTAACATCTGGACATATCCGAAGTAGGGTACAACTTATAAGGAAATGGCTCTCGAACTAACCCTAACAACTGACCATATTGAAGCAAGATACAACTTTGGACAAAGAAACTCAATAACTACTGACGTTGGACTGAACACGCACTTCCGTAAGTAACATCTTTAGGACTTCTAACCGATTTATATTTTAATTGAATAAGTTAATGCACCACCACAGACTGTATCCACTTTACAGAACGTGTAAAACAGAATTTACAGATGTTAAAGCGTCTTCCTGAGACTGTGGACGGTATGAGGTGGTGTATATAACGATTTTAACTGGATCCTATAAAATTTTTTATGAACCTGACCAAACTTTGAAGACTTCCTCAGCATTTCCAAGAGAGTGCAGCATTGATGAGATAGCCCTAAAGGCCAAGTACGACGTGGGACTTCAAGTTGTATGTAAATAGTAACTCTTAACTCAAGAATCTTTAATTATTATCTGGAAACCTTTACCCATTCAATATGATGTCGACACAGCCAGAACGGAGCTAACCCTAACATCTGGACATATCCGAAGTAGGGTACAACTTATGACGAAATGGCTCTCCAGCTAACACTAACAACTGACCATATTGAAGCAAGATACAAGGTATGAGGTGGTGTATATAATGATTTTAACTGGAACCTTTTAAAGCTTTTAAATTTTTTTATGAACCTGACCAAAGTTTCAAGACTTCCTCAGCATTTCCAAGCCCTAAGTGCAGCATTGACGAGATAGCCCTAAAGGCCAAGTACGACGTGGAACTTCAAGTTGAATGTAAATAGTAACTCTTAACTCAAGAATCTTTAATTATTATCTGGAAACCTTTACCCATTCAATATGATGTCGACACAGCCTGAACGGAGCTAACCCTAACATCTGGACATATCCGAAGTAGGGTACAACTTATGACGAAATGGCTCTCGAACTAACCCTAACAACTGACCATATTGGAGCAAGATACAAGGTATGAGGTGGTGTATATAACGATTTTAACTGGAACCTATAAAAATTTTTATGAACCTGACCAAACTTTGAAGACTTCCTCAGCATTTCCAAGAGAGTGCAGCATTGACGAGATAGCCCTAAAGGCCAAGTACGACGTGGAACTTCAAGTTGTATGTAAATAGTAACTCTTAACTCAAGAATCTTTAATTATTATCTGGAAATCTTTGCCCATTCAATATGATTTCGACACAGCCAGAACGGAGTTAACCCTAACATCTGGACATATCCGAAGTAGGTTACAACTTATAAGGAAATGGCTCTCGAACTAACCCTAACAACTGACCATATTGAAGCAAGATACAACTTTGGACAAAGAAACTCAATAACTACTGACGTTGGACTGAACACGCACTTCCGTAAGTAACATCTTTAGGACTTCTAACCGATTTATATTTTAGTTGAATAAGTTAATGCACCACCACAGATTGTATCCACTTTACAGAACGTGTAAAACAGAATTTAGAGACGTTAAAGCGTCTTCCTGAAGAACCTTGTGGTCACGTAATTGTATGTGAACTATATGATAGAATCACGAGATATAATGATCTAACACTGAATTTGGACATTCCTGTTCAATAATTCTGCAGAAATGTTGGCTAATATTGAATAAGCTGGTGAATCTTAATTTTGTTGAAAGAACAGTTATTAGAGTCTTGGCATTAAAGCTTTTAATGTGCTACAACTTTAATTTATAAAAACTGTTCATTGATGAAACAACACTTTGTATATCCGAGCAAGGTTACATTTTACAAAAAAAAAAAAAAAAAAAAAAGATTTCATACTTATATCAAAAACATGCAAATCAAGGGCAAATAAGTAATGGTTATAATATAGTTAATAGGGAGTAATCACACAATGAACTAACTGTATGCAGAGTTGTTATTTAACACCATGCATCGTAATTATTAAAATTCAACTGACCTTCAGCGTCTAACATCCTCGGGATATTTAAGTACTTTTCTGCCACATCAAATGCCAAGTTCAAGTTGTGTAGTGGGTTGTCCTATACAATTAAAAAAAAAAAACAGATCAAGATTTTTGTAGTAAAAGATCACAGCAATCAGAAAACAGGATCCCAAATTCAACATAAAATACATGAATAATCAAAATAATAGCTTATCGAAATACGGAAAAGTGAAATGTAAAATAACGGGCTGCTTCTATTCATTGCTAAATCAAATACATTTCATCTTAAAATACATGGAATTGGACATGTATCTTTCAATTTCAATATGTGGCTCTAGCTATTTTATCATGCTATATTACTTTCATCTTTTGTTAGTATATTTGGGAATTATACAAAGGGCATCCTGAAAGTAATGCCTCATCCTTCATACAAATTTTATTTGTAGCAGTAAAAATGTGAAACTTACAAGAGGCAAAATACATGGGCATGTGACACCATATCTCCGAAGCTCTTTAATGCCACATTGGAAAATGTCTTTCAATCACTGAGCTGGGAAAACAAAGGGATAAAGATTAATGGAGATTATCTAACCCACCTTCGTTTTGCTGATGACGTAGTCATTTTTGCAACTACTCCATCAGAGCTGCAGAGTATGATCCAGGAACTTGCTGACAAGAGTAAAGAAGTGGGATTAAAAATGAACTTTCAGAAGAAAAAAGTGATGCTCAATGCTTTTACAAGAAATGAAGATTTATCGATTGATGGAGAAAAGCTGGAGATAACAGACACGTACGTTTATCTTGGACACCAGATATCAAGTGAGGGTCACATTGGTGAAGAAATTAATCGGCGTACAAAACTTGCCTGGAGAGCTTTTGGAAGAAACAGCATAATTTTCAAGAGCAATATGCCATTATGTCTTAAAAGAAAAGTGTTTGATCAATGCATTCTTCCAGTGCTTACGTATGGTGCAGAGACGTGGACCTTAACTAAAAGAGACATACAAAGGCTGCAGACTACTCAAAGCAGCATGGAGAGGTGCATGCTTGGTGTAACCAGGAGAGATAAGAAGAGGAACACGTGGATCCGAAAAATGACAAGACATCATGATCAGGGTTAAATCCCTGAAATGGCAATGGGCTGGACTTACTGCCAGAAGGACAGACCATCGATGGACAGCCGAAATTTTAGATTGGATTCCAAGGGACAGGAAAAGACCCAGAAGAAGACCACATGGGAGATGGGTGGATGAAATTCGAAAGTATGCGGGAGTGACATGGAGGAGACTGGCACAAGACAGACCGTTGTGGAGGAAACTTGGGGAGACCTTCATCCAGCAGTGGATTGATAATGGTTGACAATGATGATGATGATGATTGTTAATAATGCTAGCAGCCTATTCAAAGTACTGTCCATCACTTTCTATACATTTCCGCCATCTTTGAACCCATTGGTAAAATCCCTTTTGAAAAAATTCCGGAGGCTGTCGTTCCACCCATGAGTTCACAGCCACTTTAACATCTGTCACATCGTTGAAACGTTCCCCACGAAGGGTGTTTTTCAAAGGGGTAAACAGGAAAATGTCTGAGGGAGCCAAATCAGGACTGTAGGAGAGTTGCGGCATCACCATCCACCCCATTGTGGCAATAGCCAGTTAAGTCTCCTTTGAAGCGTGTGGACGTGCGTTATCATGGTGTAAAACAACACTATGTCTGTCACATCGTTGAAACGTTCCCCACGAAGGGTGTTTTTCAAAGGGGTAAACAGGAAAATGTCCGAGGGAGCCAAATCAGGACTGTAGGGGAGTTGCGGCATCACCATCCACCCCATTGTGGCAATAGCCAGTTAAGTCTCCTTTGAAGCGTGTGGACGTGCATTATCATGGTGTAAAACAACACTATGTCTGTCACATCGTTGAAACGTTCCCCATGAAGGGTGTTTTTCAAAGCGGTAAACAGGAAAATGTCTGAGGGAGCCAAATCAGGACTGTAGGGGAGTTGCGGCATCACCATCCACCCCATTGTGGCAATAGCCAGTGAAGTCTCCTTTGAAGCGTGTGGACGTGCGTTATCATGGTGTAAAACAACACTATGTCTGTCACATCGTTGAAACGTTCCCCACGAAGGGTATTTTTCAAAGGGGTAAACAGGAAAATGTCCGAGGGAGCCAAATCAGGACTGTAGGGGAGTTGCGGCATCACCATCCACCCCATTGTGGCAATAGCCAGTGAAGTCTCCATTGAAAGGTGTGGACGTGCATTATCATGGTGTAAAACAACACTATGTCTGTCACATCGTTGAAACGTTCCCCACGAAGGGTGTTTTTCAAAGGGGTAAACAGGAAAATGTCTGAGGGAGCCAAATCAGGACTGTAGGGGAGTTGCTGCATCACCATCCACCCCATTGAGGCAATAGCCAGTGAAGTCTCCACTGAAGTGTGTGGACGTGCGTTATCATGGTGTAAAACAACACTATGAAGCGGAATGTTACATATTTTCCTTCTGATAGCTTCCTTTGGCTTCTTCAATGTCTGCACACATAGTGAGCACTGTTTATTGTTGCAACTCCTGGATGGTGACACGGCGATCTGTGATTAGACCTTTCACTCGTAGGCATCTGTCACTGCAGTTGTGGGTGTTACATTCCGTTGTTTGTCCGACACTGAACTTTCTTCGTCTCGAAACCTCTTCACCCATCTTCGGACACTACTGATATCGATTGTGGCAGCTCCATACACTGCCAGAAGTTTTCTGTGGATTTCTGGATCCTCACATCCCTCTTTCTCCAGGAATTCAATTACAGCTCGCTGCTTTTTCTCTGTCATTCATGATCTTTATTTTCGATTCTGAAAATTTTTTGTTCCCACATTGGTAACATATCACAGTACATGTCAGTACAGTTTCATTAAAATAACTTCAAAATTTATTTAGGAGGAGGCATTACTTTCAGGATGCCCCGTGTATTCAATCACTAATACACCATCACAACAATCATCATTGTCAACCATAATCAATCCACTGCTGGACGAAGGTGTGCCTCTGGCATGTGTACCTCTGATTTCAGCACACCGTCAGGAACGGCTGCAGTGGTGTCGCCAACGTCTGCACTGGAGAACGCAATGGCGATCTGTCGTGTTCAGCGATGAAAGCAGATTCTGCTTGGGAGCCTCCGATGGCCGTATGCGTGTTCGCAGACGCACAGGGGAGCGTCTCCACCCTTCTTGCATCCGCCAGCGACACACAGGGCCCACACCTGGTCTCCTGGTGTGGGGAGCGATCAGCTATCACTCCCGTACACAACTAGTGTTTGTACCGGGTACGTTAAGCAGCACCTCCTACATCAAGAACATCATTCAGCCCGTTGTTGTGCCATTTGTAAGGTCGGTCCATCATAGTGTTTTCCAGCAAGATAACGCACGCCCACACAAGGCACGTGCAACGCAACGTGCACTTCAGGGTGTGAGACAACTTCCATGGTTCACCGGATTTGTCCCCCATTGAGCACGTGTGGGATTTTATGGGACAACGACTTATCCGGTCTCCACGGTCAGCCACGACCATCCCCGATTTACGCGTCCAGGTTGAGGACACTTGGAACTCAATACCCCAAACTTACATCCAACATCTGTACGACAGACTCCATGCCAGAATTGCACAGTGTGACGCAGTTCATGGCGGTTCAACCTCGTACTAACCATGTTACATGGAAACGTTATTTTTCAGTTTACCAGCAAATACAGCTGTATTTTGCCATAATGTTTTGATCACGTTATCCTCTGTATTCCGTTATGTATAAATTTCGTTGGTATCAGACGTCTCCTTCTTGGTGTTCTTTTTTCACTTTAGCCACGACCATCCCCGATTGAGGCGTCCAGGTTGAGGATGCTTGGAACTCAATACCCCAAACTTACATCCAACATCTGTACGACAGACTCCATGCCAGAATTGCACAGTGTGACGCAGTTCATGGCGGTTCAACCTCGTACTAACCATGTTACATGGAAATGTTATTTTTCAGTTTACCAGCAAATACAGCTGTATTTTGCCATAATGTTTTGATCACATTGTCCTCTGTATTCCGTTATGTATAAATTTCGTTGGTATCAGACGTCTCCTTCTTGGTGTTCTTTTTTCACTTTCTAGCCACGACCATCCCCGATTGAGGCGTCCAGGTTGAGGATGCTTGGAACTCAATACCCCAAACTTACATCCAACATCTGTACGACAGACTCCATGCCAGAATTGCACAGTGTGAAGCAGTTCATGGCGGTTCAACCTCGTACTAACCATGTTACATGGAAATGTTATTTTTGCAGTTTACCAGCAAATACAGCTGTATTTTGCCATAATGTTTTGATCACGTTATCCTCTGTATTCCGTTATGTATAAATTTCGTTGGTATCAGACGTCTCCTTCTTGGTGTTCTTTTTTCACTTTCTAGCCACGACCATCCCCGATTGAAGCGTCCAGGTTGAGGATGCTTGGAACTCAATACCCCAAACTTACATCCAACATCTGTACGACAGACTCCATGCCAGAATTGCGCAGTGTGACGCAGTTCATGGCGGTTCAATCTCGTACTAACCATGTTACATGGAAACGTTATTTTTCACTTTACCAGCAAATACAGCTGTATTTTGCAATAATGTTTTGATCACGTTATCCTCTGCATTCTGTTATTATGCTGTATAAATTTCGTTGGTATGAGACGTCTCCTTCTTGGTGTTCTTCTTTCACTTTCCGCCAGTGCATATTACACATGCATTAATTAGCTATGAAACAAATCTGACTGGGCAGTTTGACTCTGCATCTTTTCCTGTACAACATTTTCTTTCAGTGTGATAGAAATGCTTCAGACATTGCATTTTTGAAGTCAAATTTTGCACTTCATGTTATACATTATTTGGGCAGTCTATGAAGATCAGTTCTGGAAACCTACAGTGATTTCCATTCATTTTCTAATTGTAGCTCATTGGATTAACCGAATATAATATAAGAAAATTATTTGATATAGATGAAACTTCCAAAATGATAAAAGAAAAAAAAAGCCTTGCTTGATAACAAAATAACTCTCATGGTGTCACAAATCATCTATATTCACCACTCACATGGAAATACAGTGTTTTCAATCAAACATAGTAATTCCCAAAAAGAATGGAACTTGAAAAAAAAAAAATTAGTTATCATTTTGTAGCATTTTAGAAAAATGACTGAGGAATCTCAAATTCTTATAGAATTTAAAAACCCAGATTTCCGGGTTGACAGAAACAGGAATGGGCAACACCAGGATTACAAACAGGTCTTTTTTTTTTTTGATTGGAGGTTTAACGACCGCCGTGAGCAACTCAATGGGCTATAAGCAGTCGCCCGTCCCTAATTTAGGGTCACTGGTTCCAGGGAAGGGAGAGAGCCAGTGCCGTAAGACAAACACAACATCCATGCCTCACCGGGATTCGAACCCGGACCCCTTACGGACGAATGATCAGAGGCCAACGCCTTAGACCACTGCGCCACCGGGGCGGCATTACAAACAGGTCTACATTATACACTCAAGTGCCATTGAATTAGAAGATGCCGTTTGGTGGCACAGTGGTCTAAGTGCTCCTCCCAAGGCATATTTTGGAAAGGACTGCCTGCAAGAAGTTCTGTGGGAAAACACCCAGAATTACAGAATGTAGACATACGTGTGCATGCTGATAGTTTCCAAATCACTAGCAGATTTTGCTGATAGTTTCTGCTCACAGATTAAAAAAATAAATACATAAAACTGTTATTTACAGGAATTAAAACACTTACTCAAGGCTTTACTCAGATTAATATACTTAATATTAATTATTTTTCAATCTTCTGAGTTCTTTTGTTTTTACAGATGTTTCTAGCCTCTAGATTTTTATCAAGACCTGTTCTCTCAATGTATAGAAATTGTATCAAAAGTTTTGTTTACACAGAAAGAGTAAGTTTTGTTGGTAGGTTCTTCTTGCAGTTGCCAGTTATTAAACTATTATTTTTTTCCTTGTGTGAGTCTAGTAATCGTATATTTAAATTAAGTTGTTGAAAATGCAATTTATAATTTTTGAAGGTTCACTAATGGAACTGTTTTTCTGGATGTAAAAACTTTTAGTCTCTTGTTGTTATGAGGTTAATAGTCCAATATTTTAATATTTTTCCATAAAGGTCCGTTTCACATGCATTGCTGCACACTCAATTGTAATATACTTATTGTACTTATTTTGTGCTCATTGGAATCTGTAATGCTCTAATAATTATTTATTGTTTAATTAATTTTTTCTTTAAATTATCTTATTCTCTTGTTCTCGTAACTTCCGCTTCACAAGTTTGCAGCAAGTTTTCTGTTTCAATGGTTGTGTATGCAGATACATCATTTTGTTTATACAACTCTGAAAACACCTAGCTGCGAAAGATATGTTATCACTAAAGCCCAGAAGTTGAGGCAGTAAAAATGCTAAAAATAGGCAGGCAAATAAGCAAAATAAAGCGTCAAAATAGGCATCAAAAATAGGCATTTACAGAAGCGGTCGAAAAATTCTGAATCATACACAGGTGTTAAGCTGAATTGGCAAAATCATTTATCAGATTATCACTAGAGCCTAACTCTTGAGACAGCCGCCAAAGTGACTTCCGGGAAGAGCGCTGCATGGAAACGTGAATTTTCTTCAGAAATGTCAACATGGACGGACAGCCGCTTTTAGGCTTATCCCGAACCCTGCCTGTCTAGTGAAACCGGTTCACAAGGTCATATACAGTTGTTTTACTGGTATAGGACTGGCTGATGCAGGCTTGCGCTCGCACAGCCATTTTGACGAGTTCTGTATGACCATAGCTTTAGACGTTCAGTACAAGATACAAAATAAACCTAACTCTTGACCCTAACTCTTGAGACAGTCGCCAAAGCGACTTCCAGGGAGAGAAGTCACTTTGGCGGCTCTCTCAAGAGTTTCCTGTTAGTCGCAGGGCACTCTGTGTTCCCATGCTAAATAAACCTAACTCTTGACCCTAACTCTTGAGACAGCCGCCAAATAAAACCTAACTCTTGACCCTAAATAACCCTAACTCTTGACAAATAAATAAACCTAACTCTAGACCCTAAATAAACCTAACTCTTGACAAATAAATAACTCTTGACCCTAAATAAACTTAACTCTTGACCCTAAATAAACCTAACTCTTGACAAATAAATAACTCTTGTTATTTATTGTCAAAAGTTAGGTTTATTGAGTAACTTGTTATTTATAACTCTAGTTATTTATAACTCTTGTTATTTATAACTCTTGTTATTTATAGCTCTTGTTATTTATTGTCATACTAGGTGTCCCACTATAAATAACAAGAGTTATAAATAACTCTTGTAACTTTATTAATAACTCAATAAACCTAACTCTTGACAAATAAATAACTCTTGTAACTCTTGACCCTAAATAAACCTAACTCTTGACCATAATAAACCTAACTCTTGACCTGAAATAAACCTAACTCTTGACAAATAATGAACCTAACTCTTGACCCTAAATGAACCTAACTCTTGACCCTAAATAAACCTAACTCTTGACAAATAAATAACTCTTGTAACTCTTGACCCTAAATAAACCTAACTCTTGACCATAATAAACCTAACTCTTGACCTGAAATAAACCTAACTCTTGACCCTAAATAAACCTAACTCTTGACCATAATAAACCTAACTCTTGACCTGAAATAAACCTAACTCTTGACAAATAATGAACCTAACTCTTGACCCTAAATGAACAACTCTTGACCCTAAATAAAACCTAACTCTTGACAAATAAATAAACCTAACTCTTGACCCTAAATAAACCTAACTCTTGACAAATAAAACCTAACTCTTGACCCTAAATAAACCTAACTCTTGACAAATAAAACCTAACTCTTGACAAATAAATAAACCTAACTCTTGACCCTAAATAAACCTAACTCTTGACCCTAAATAAGCCTAACTCTTGACAAATAAAACCTAACTCTTGACAAATAAAACCTAACTCTTGACCCTAAATAAACCTAACTCTTGACAAATAAAACCTAACTCTTGACAAATAAAACCTAACTCTTGACCCTAAATAAACCTAACTCTTGACAACTAAAACCTAACTCTTGACCCTAAATAAACCTAACTCTTGACCCTAAATAAAACCTAACTCTTGACAAATAAAACCTAACTCTTGACAAATAAAACCTAACTCTTGACAAATAAAACCTAACTCTTGACAAATAAAACCTAACTCTTGACCCTAAATAAACCTAACTCTTGACCCTAAATAAAACCTAACTCTTGACAAATAAAACCTAACTCTTGACAAATAAAACCTAACTCTTGACAAATAAAACCTAACTCTTGACAAATAAAACCTAACTCTTGACCCTAAATAAACCTAACTCTTGACAAATAAAACCTAACTCTTGACAAAAAAACCTAACTCTTGACAAATAAAACCTAACTCTTGACCCTAAATAAACCTAACTCTTGACAAATAAAACCTAACTCTGGACAAATAAAACCTAACTCTTGGCCCTAAATAAACCTAACTCTTGACCCTAACTCTCGAGACAGCCGCCAAAGCGACTTCCGGGGAGAGCGCTGCATAGAAACGTGAATTTTCTTCAGAAACGTGGTCGTCAACACGGACGGACAGCCGCTTTTAGGCTTATCCTGAACACTGCCTGTCTCATGAAACCAGTTCACAAGGTCATATACAGTTGTTTTTCCTAGTATAAGATCATCGGGAAACTTCCTTTGTTGAAGGAGCTGGATGCAACGTTGGTAGGATTTTTCCGCAAAATAAACTTCTAACAAAGCGACTCTCTGTTCTTGCGCGAGACTCTTGGCTGACTGAACGTTACAGGTTGCCAGCGGCCACATAAGCTTAGTGCCATGTGGTGCTACTACCACGTGGTGCAGCTCTTCCCCGAGGTCACACACAACAGCCACAAGCAGCAGTACTCAGATATCTTTTATGGTTTTACAGCAAATACATTTTAAAAATAGAGTTCGGGGAATTTTGAATCAACCTGTAGTTTAGATGAAGAAAATAATATGATGTAGCATGTTCTGTCAACTCCTTAACATATTCTACAATGAATATAACTGTTCTTTTTTCATGAAAGGATAATCACTGAAGGATTAAAACACATTTTGTGGATAAAAGAATTTCATATTCTCAAAAATCCCCATAAAATCAAATTTCATCATTGGTCATTAGATACTTCCACATGCTGTCTTACTTTGAGAATGAAAAGTTAGTTCTATATACTTTGAAAATAAAAAGACCACACAAGAAACTTTTTGCAACAATACCTTTGTTAATTTGGTGTAGTCCAGTAGATCTGGCCTATGCCTATGGATAAGAGCACAGAATGCCAAGCCATCCTTCCAGCTAGGAGGAGAGAGAAGTTCATCATTACTTTCAGCAGTTACTTCACTTCATTCAATTATTTACAGACAATAAAATCATAATTCAATGTTTAAAAAGAGTAGCACGAAATTATAGTTGTAACTAAACATAGGAACAACTATAATTATAGTTGTAACTAAACATAGGAACAACTATAATTATAGTTGTAACTACACATAGGAACAACTAAACATAGGGACAACTATAATTATAGTGGTAACTTAAATAAATCTAAACATAGGAACAACTATAACTATAGTTGTAACTAAACATAGGGACAACTATAATTATAGTTGTAACTAAACATAGGGACAACTACAATTATAGTGGTAACTTAAATAAATCTAAACATAGGAACAACTGTAACTATAGTTGTAACTAAACATAGGAACAACTAAACATAGGGACAACTATAATTATAGTTGTAACTAAACATAGGGACAACTATAATTATAGTTGTAACTAAACATAGGAACAACTATAAACATAAACATAGGAACTATAAACAAACATAGGAACAACTAAACATAGGGACAACTATAATTATAGTTGTAACTAAACATAGGGACAACTATAATTATAGTTGTAACTTAAATAAATCTAAACATAGGAACAACTATAATTATAGTTGTAACTAAACATAGGGACAACTATAATTATAGTTGTAACTTAAATAAATCTAAACATAGGAACAACTATAATTATAGTTGTAACTAAACATAGGGACAACTATAATTATAGTTGTAACTAAACATAGGAACAACAATAAACACAAACATAGGAGCAACTATAAACATAGGAACAACTAAACTTAGGGACAACTATAATTATAGTTGTAACTAAACATAGGGACAACTATAATTATAGTGGTAACTTAAATAAATCTAAACATAGGAACAACTATAATTATATTTGTAACTAACATAGGAACAACTATAAACATAGGAACAACTAAACATAGGGACAACTATAACTATAGTTGTAACTAAACAAAGGGACAACTATAATTATAGTTGCAACTTAAATAAATTTAAACATAGGGACAACTATAATTATAGTTGCAACTAAACATAGGAACAACTATAATTATAGTTGTAACTAAACATAGGAACAACTATAATTATAGGAACAACTAAACATAGGAACACCTATAATTATAAGAACAACTATAATTATAGGAATAACTAAACATAGGAACAACTATAATTATAGTTGTAACTAAACATAGGAACAACTATAATTATAGTTGTAACTAAACATAGGAACAACTATAAACATAAACATAGGAACAACTTAATATAGGGACAACTATAATTATAGTTGTAACTAAACATAGGGACAACTATAATTATAGTTGTAACTTAAATAAATCTAAACATAGGGACAACTACAATTATAGTTGTAACTAAACATAGTGACAACAATAATTATAGTTGTAACTAAACATAGGGACAACTATAATTATAGTTGTAACAAAACATAGGGACAACCTTGGTGAGGATTACTGTTCCACACTGACACAATGTGTTACACATTTGACAAAAGAGTTAAAAGCAAAATATTTTTCATTAAAGTCAAACTAAGTGAAGAATAAAATATAAGAAATTGAAAGCAACATCCCCTTGGGCACTATGGAATATGGTCATCAGCTGCAGACAAACACACAAAATACACTAGAAAAAAAGTTACCCTTGACGGCAGAAATTTAATTTCCATTAGTATTACTTAAAAAGCCAAAAGCATCGTCAAGTTGCAAGTACAGTTTCTATGCCAAAATTTCATCTTTTATCCATTTTGACTTATAAAATGCATATTTTGTTTTACATTTGGAATTCTTCTAGCTCTTGCGCAGAGCTACACAGATATATATAAAGTATCACTTTATATATATACTGTATATATATGTGAGATATCAAGATCAGAGTAAAATCCCTGAAATGGACATACCGCCAGAACACCAACGGACAACTGAAATTTCACACTGGATTCCTGGGCTACAAGCATTCAGCAAATCGCAAAGCTGGTTTGAGACGCTAGTACCTTACACTCTCTCGCATTCGCTTATCGTAGTTCAGAATCACAACTGCATGAAAACTGGAAATGTGACAGCTACGTATGTGCTCCTGATTCCAAGTGAGCGCTCCACAGTACAGCGCTGCCACCTGTGACATTTCGGCAATAGCTTCTCTTCAACAAACTGCAGCTCTTCTTTGGTGAGGGGGGGGATCAAGCCCTTTTCAAGGACTCTTACAAAATTCAAGGACTTTCAGGGGCCCTTGAAAAGGAAAATTAAATTCAAGTAGTTTTCAAGGACCATGGGAACCCTGAGTTTAGGTATCAACCAATTAATTGGCATATTGAGAAAGGTCTTACATCAGAGAAAGTGTGGGATGTTCAGAGTGGTTTTATGCCTGGTAAAGGCTGCACTAACCAGATTTTTGCATTACGCACGATGATTGAAAAGTATCTGGCTGTTGGGAAGAAAGTTTTTACTGCCTTCATAGATCTAGAGAAAGCTTATGACCGAGTGAATAGGACACTTTTGTGGAAGGTATTGAATGAATATGGTGTTACTAGGAATCTATTTAATAGTGTAAAAGCCATGTATGCTGGTAGTAGAGCTTGTGCACGAGTGAATGGTGTTTTATCAAAATGGTTTTCCATTGGTGCAGGAGTTAGACAAGGTTGTGTAATGTCACCATGGCTGTTTAATATATTTATGGACGCATGCATGCGTGATGCCAAAATAGATAAGTGGTTTATGTCTTGGTGATATCCGTGTGTGCAGATTGCTGTATGCTGATGACACTGTCCTGTTGGCAGAGAGCAAAAGTAAGTTGCAGAGTATGTTGACTCGGATGCACGAAGTTTGCATGAAATTCAAACTGAGTATAAATAAGGGAAAAACCAAAGTTATGGTGTTTGAGAGAGGAATGGGTAGCACTGAATGTAATGTAAGTATAAATGGCACTGTGATTGACCAGGAGAGTGAGTTTGTGTATTTAGGAAGCATGTTTGACAGAGAGAACAAGTTGGATGGTGAAATCAGTAGGCGAGTGAATTCTTCTTTGAAAGTCATAGCTGCTCTGGGAGGTTTTCACAGGAATGATGGGTTCTCTAGAGAGTCCCGCATGGCTGTGTATGAAACTGTAATTGTTCCAACTCTGATGTATGGCAGTGAAACCTGGGTACTGCAGAAGAAGCATAGGAGTCGTTTGTGTGCTGGAGAAATGCGTTACTTACGTGGGGTTTGTGGCAAGACACGATCTGATTGTGTGAGGAATGAAGATGTGTTGCAGTTGTGTGATGTGAAGCAAAATGTTATTAGCAAGGTGGAGACCAATATGCTTCGGTGGTTTGGCCATGTTGAAAGAATGAGTGATGAAATGCTTACTAAGAAAATATTTTCAGCCCAAGTGGCAGGAAGGAAAGGCAGAGGAAGGCCAAGGAAGACATGGGTGGATCAGATTCATGAGTGTCTGCATGAGAAAAAGATTATGAGTATGAAGTATAAAAGATCTTGTGTACGGCGTGTAAGGGATATCAGTGAAGCACGAGTTGTATGTCAAGATCGCTGAAAATGGAGAAGTTTGATACGACAACAATAAGTAAAAATATCTGGAAGTTTGTATTTCTTCTTGGAGCTAACCTCTGAATCTCAGAGAACAGCTTAGTGATATGTATGTATGTATGAGATAAGAACTTCCTGTTACAGTGTTTTCTTGTAAACAGACTGGGCCATACAATTTTTTAAAGAATACAAACACACACACAAAAAAAGGTAACCTAAACCTTTGGGCAATCAGGATACAGCACCAAAAAAAAAAAAAGGTAACCTAAACCTTTGGGCAATCAGGATACAGCACCAAAAAAAAAAAGGTAACCTAAACCTTTGGGCAATCAGGATACAGCACCAAAAAAAAAAAAAAAAGGTACAGCACCAAAAAAAAAAGGTAACCTAAACCTTTGGGCATTCAGGATACAGCACCAAAAAAAAAAAAAAAAAAGGTAACCTAAACCTTTGAGCAATCAGGATACAGCACCAAAAAAAAAAAAAAGGTAACCTAAACCTTTGGGCAATCAGCAAATCAGCATACAGCACCAAAAAAAAAAGTAACCTAAACCTTTGGGCAATCAGCAAATCAGCATACAGCACCAAAAAAAAAGGTAACCTAAACCTTTGGGCAATCAGGATACTACAGCACCAAAAAAAAAAAAAAAAAAGGCAACCAAAACCTTTGGGCAATCAGCATACAGCACCAAAAAAAAAAAGTAACCTAAACCTTTGGGCAATCAGCAAATCAGCATACAGCACCAAAAAAAAGGTAACCTAAACCTTTGGGCAATCAGGATATTACAGCACCAAAAAAAAAAAAAAAAAGGTAACCTAAACCTTTGGGCAATCAGCAAATCAGCATACAGCACCAAAAAAAAAAGGTAACCTAAACCTTTGGGCAATCAGGATACTACAGCACCAAAAAAAAAAAAAAAAAAAAAAGGTAACCTAAACCTTTGGGCAATCAGGATACAGCACCAAAAAAAAAAAAAAAAAAATATTTTGGGCAATTTCATGTGTTGTTGCTCTAAGATTTTGACTGTTGCTCTAAGATTTTCAGTCCTTATGTGGAATGTCCATTCATCACTGAAAATTATTTGCTCACTAAAATCTTCAAAAGATTCCTGCTATTCTGTGTAGGAATCACGATTGGAGGTTCTGTCATTGTCACTTATAAACTGGAGTTCATAGGGAATCATTTCTAGCTGCCTCCTCAAAGTTTTCCAAACAGTCGGTTGTGGAAGAAATTCCAACTCCCAACCAGCCATTGTTGTGAATTTCGTTGGGCTGCGTCCGTAAATGGTGTGAACATGCTCCACTTATTCATCAGATACATGTGGTTTCCTTGGACTTCTGCCTTTACGCAATCACATCCTGTTGTTTTGAATTTCTTGTACCAGTCATAGATGGATTGTCTATTTGGAGGTGATTTCTTGAAACGCGTTCTAAAGTGATATACACTATCTACCAACAAGTAATTGAACACCTGTGATAGCAAAGGAAAACGAAGTTTATTCACCTTCAATAGTTGGTGGAGCCTCCACGAGCGGCAATTACAGCTGCGACCCTCCGGGTCATACTCTCAACCAGGCGTTGTACGAAGGCTAGCGGTATTTTCTTCCACTCGGCTTGGAGAAGACAGGTCAGTTCCTTCACCGATTTCGGACGGTGTGGGCACCCCTTAAGTCGACGCTCCAACTCGTTCCACAGGTGCTCGATAGGGTTAAGGTCCGGGCTCTGTGCAGGCCGGTCCATTCGATTAACCCCATTGTCACCATACCAAGCCATGGTGGACCTCGCAACATGACAGGTCGCATTGTCATCCTGAAAGTAACATGGGTCCACCCTGTAAAACTGCCACAACGTAGGAAGCGCATGGTCATCCAAAATGGTGCAGTAGGTCTCGGCGTTAAGTCTACCAGGAATTGTGACCAAGGGTCCCGTGCCGTACCAGGAGAAACACCCCCATAGCATAATTCCACCGCCGCCGAACTTCACGGTTGGCACAATACATTCCGGCAGGAGGAGTTCTCCAGGTAGACGCCAAACCAAAACCCTGCCATCAGAGCGGTAGAGGGTGAACCTTGATTCGTCGCTCCAGAGAACCTGTTTCCACTGTTCAACGGTCCACTGTCGACGTTCTTTGCACCACGTTAGCCGAGCAGCGCTATTGGACTTGGTGATCAAAGGCTTGTGGGCGGCAGCACGTCCATGATAACCGAGCAGATGGGCTTCCTTACGGATGGTATTCATCGAAAGAACACTCCCGGACGCCTGTTGAAACTCCTCGCGGATGTGGCCCATCGATCTGGTGCGGTTCATACGAATTTCTCTGGCCAGCACCCGTCTGTCTCTAACTCCCAGTTTTGTGGGTCTGCCGGGTCGGGGCACATTCCGACAGTCACCTCTCATCTTCCACTTGCCGATCACGTAGGCCACTGTCGATTTTGGGTACTTCAACTCGCTGGATATGTCACGTATGGATCGGCCATTTCTGTGATACCCGACGATTACACCTTTCTCGAAATCAGAGAGCTCCGAACTGCGTGGCATCTTGCATGCGACTGGTTGCGTTGTTGTTTCCCACACGATATTAAACGGCGGCGGCCGTGACGTGTATCAGGACCGCAGATATCGTCGATTGCTTGGGTGTCCAATTACTTGTTGGTAGATAGTGTATTATTAAAAACAACCAATCACTTACCCGAAAGATCATGGTCACTTTATTCCTTTAACACTTCTAGCAAGTCCATCATCATCATCATGCAAATCCGCTGGCGTTCAAAGGTTGAAAATCCTTGCCGATGAGATTCATTCTTTTCGGGGATGAAACATCGTATTTTCCTTTTTTTTTTTTTTTTTGTTATTTACTGGACAAAAAAAGCAGGTTTTGCTCTGCCATACGATACGTAACCATAGCTCGTCATCTCCATAATGCCTCACAAAACATACACACCCTACGACTGATTCATGCATTCAGTTAAAAACACTATGTACATAATTACACTATTTACACTTCCACTATTTACACTTTCATACGGCAGAGCAAAACCTGCGTTTTTTGTCCAGTAAATAACAAAAAAAAAAAAAAAAAAGGGAAAATACGATGTTTCATCCCCGAAAAGAATGAATCTCATCAGCAAGGATTTTCAACCTTTGTTTGAAGGCCAGCAGATTTGAAAAAAAAAAAAAAAAAAAAAATATCTTTAATGAATTGCACGTAAATATGCGCACGGTGTTGATGTTTTAATACCTTGAAAATGTGCAAATATTACGATAGAGTGTTCTAAAGTGTCATTGCACAACAGTAACAGAATTTGTTTTGCTTAATTCAAGCAGACAGAACGCCTTCGTTCACAACAGCATTTGGAGCCAAACCACCTGACTGGTCATGTGCCAGTGAAAACATATAATCTTTAAGTGACACCAACTATATGATAAAATTGTTATTCTTGCTGATAGAATGGGGCAAAGAGTGAGTGTCAATATCTTACATATTGGGTTGTCGGAAAAGTCATGACGTATTTTAGCCATTTCTTGCAAAGGTCATTTCTTGATAGAAAGAACAAAGATCAATCAGGGATATAATGCCCATTTTGTTTGATAACCTTTTGCCATCTTTCAGTGAGCTGCAGAATGCCTCGTTCATAGAAGGACCTGTCTTTCGTGGCGAAAAACTGCACAACGTGCTGATTTACAGCCTCACCTGAATTGAACGTTATACACTGCCGGACAATTGCTAAGGACGGGTGACAATAGCAACCATAAAATGGAAGGCAGGAAAATGTGGAAATTAGCATAAGTGCGGGATACAGTAAGACGTGTTGTGCGTATGCAAATTTTGGATTGCCGAACTTGTTCATGACGTCATAGCGCTGATAAGAGATATAAAGGATTTGACGCGTATTGACCGTTGTTGTTCAAACGCAAAGTTGAAAGGGAAAGAATCAATTGACGAACTTGCAATTTTCAGTATGTCTTCCCGACATCACCTAGATGATTTTACGCGTGGCCGTATTATTGGCAAGATTGAAGAAGGGCGAAAAATAACAGATGTTGCCAGGGAGTTCGACGTCAGCCACAGTGTTGTTTCAAGACTTTGGAAATCATTTCAAACAAATGGAGAGTGTAGCAAACGTCACGGGGAGGTCGTGTTCGCAGTACGACACCTGCAGAAGATCGTTACATAGTGCTATCAACAAAAAGACACCGGCGCAGCACAGCTAGTGAGGTAGAAAATCAGTTTATGGCTGCTACTGGCAACCGGATCTCCCGAAAAACTGTCGCCAGACGTTTGCACGAAGGACGACTATACGCCCGCCATCCTGTTGTGTGCATCCCATTGTCCAGACGTCACCGTACCGCCCGTTTGCAATGGTGCCATCAACATCGCAATTGGACTGATAACGACTGGTCTGCTGTCCTCTTCTCAGATGACAGTAGATACAGTCTATCGTCTGATTGTCGACGACAACTGATCTGGCGTGATAGTTGTCCAGCAAACATACAGGAAAGGGACCGATATCCGACATGTAGTGTCATGGTATGGGCTGGCATCATGATCAATGGCCGTACGTCCCTCTATGTGCTTCCAACTGGAACTATGACTGGCCAACGATACATTAATGATGTTCTGCTACCTCATGTTTGCATGTTCCATGGTGCTGTCGGTGATAGATTCATTTTCATGGACGACAACACAACATGTCATCGAACAGTCACTGTCCAGGAGTGTCTTGAGAGCAAGGATATTCAACGCCTCGTATGGCCAGCACGTTCTACAGATCTGAATCCCATTGAAAATGTGTGGGATGCTTTGGGGAGGAGTCTTGCTGGTCGCCAATGCCCTCCAATAAACAAGGACACCCTCATCCGTGCACTGACAGAGGAATGGGATAAATTACCCCAAAAGCTGCTTGATAATGTTGTGTAAAGCATGACAGGACGGGTGGAATCTTGCACAGTCCTCCATGGTGGCCATATCCCGTATTGACATCTTACGCCGGAACGCCTGCGGACGGTAATTGCATTTTTTTTTCACGTTTACGTATTCTGCACA
Source organism: Macrothele yani (assembly GCA_039090855.1). Classification (NCBI taxonomy): domain Eukaryota; kingdom Metazoa; phylum Arthropoda; class Arachnida; order Araneae; family Macrothelidae; genus Macrothele; species Macrothele yani. The sequence continues at coordinate 221,431,372 of CM077034.1, forward strand.
AAATGGCCTGTTTGTCCCTTGAACACGTTCCAAAGCCTTCTGGATTTCAGAGCACAATAAATTGTCTTTCTTGTAATGTCCTGGCATTCTGACATTATTTTAGTTCACTTGGCATCCAACCACACTTACTTTTTTATGCGCTATATAGCCGTTTATGATCCGTCCTTAGCAATTGTTTAGCAGTGTATATACCATGCAAGGACTGTTGAAGAGAGCGAAACAAGTGGAAGTCTGATGGCGCAAGGTCAGGCAAGTGTGCTGGGTGTGGCAACACATCCCACCCAAGCTCCAATAACTTTTGGCGGGTGATCAAACTTGTGAGTGGTCTCGCGTTGTCGTGATGGAACACAACACCTTTACGATGAACGAGCTCTGGACGTTTCTGGATGATGGATTCGTTCAAACTGTCCAATTGCCGACAGTACACATTCGAATTGATTGTTTGGTTCCGTGGTAGGAGCTCGAAAAACACGACACCTTTAAAATTCCACCACATTGAGACCAGAACCTTCCGCTGATGAATGTCTGCTTTGGATGTCGTTTGAGGCGAAGCAGCACGTCGGAACAAAGACAGTTTGCGCGGCACATTGTTGTACACAATCCACTTTTCGTCCCCAGTTATCAGTCGCTTCAAAAAAGGATCGTTTTCCTCACGTTTAATGAGCATGTCGCAGATATGCGCCGTCAATTGAGCTTCTTTGAGTTCATGAGGAACCCACACATCGAGCTTGCTTACGTATCCCAGCTTCTTCAGGTGGTCGTGAACGCTTGAATGATGGATGTGCAATGTGTCTGCAATCTCTCGTGTCGTGTAACGTGGGTTTGACTCGATCAATGCCTTGATTTTGTCGTCATAAACCTCGGTGGGCCTTCCGGACAGAGGAGCATCGTTGAGGTCAAAATCACCAGCACGGAATTTTGCGAACCACCGCTGGCACTGACAGTTTTGTAGAGCATTATCACCGTACACTTTATGCAACTTTTCACAAGCTTGACGCGCGTTCTTCCCTTTACGGAAGTAAAACAGTAAAATATGGCGAAAATGCACAGTTTGGTCTTCCATCTTCAACTTGATGTCAAATCTTTGCAAATCAACCAAATCGCTCACTATTCGTTTTAGACTGCAGCTAGAACTGGAACCTGTCGAATGCCATAGTGATAACAGAGTGGCGCATACCTCTAGTACTTCCAAAACTGCCCAACCGCCATCGGGTGCCAAAATACGTCATGACTTTTCCGACAACCCAATAGTTTAGGTTCCATAAAATGTTGAAACTATTTATTTCATTTAATAGCCTTGGATGTAGTTAGATTTCATCTGTTTGGTTTTGGTACATGTATAGCAAGATTTCAGATTTGAGGTGTGATGCATGTAACCCAAAATAAATACATACTTGTTGATTTTTAAATTCTACAAAGCAGGAGGATTTGAAAAAATGTGCAGCATTTCTTCTAAAAAGACATACAAAAGACCAACAAAGAAAAAAAAAGCTGAACTTTTTAACTGGGTGAAAAATGCACAGCAAGAACATGGACAACTTTTTTGTCAGTTTTATGCTGACTCCGCAGCTACACAGCCTCCATTGGTTAATTTTTCTTTCTACTAATATCTTTCCCTTCCCATTTCTTCATCGTTGCTCCTATTCTTTTTCTAATGTCCTCTGATGACAATACTTTCATCCATCATGCTGAAAGAACTTTCAGCCTGATGACAATGAATGTGTGATATCAAAGCTTTCATTATTTTAGATAAATGCAACTTTGAGAATATGAATACTTTTGAACACCATGCATTAATTCTTACAAAATTTCCCAACACCATTACTTCTGCTTTTGGAAATTTCCCCTCCCTTATCAAGCTTAAATGGAACATTTATGGAGGGAAATAGCATTTAACAACAGCACAAGAGAGTGGGAACATTGTGTAAAGAAATTACGATTACAGAGAAAATCTTCATGATGTCAACCTTCTATTTTTAAAAGATAGAATTCCGTCCTTCCATTGACACCCGCCCCGTCGACCCCGTCACCATCAATTTCCAAAAAAATTATGTTCGGTTGTGCATCGATCTCTTGAATGACTAAAATTATAACAAAGAGAAGGTAGAAATCCTTGAATTTGCAGAACCTCATGCCTGAAATATACAAGGGAATTTTTACATCACCTAACTCCTGTTTTTGCAAATTGTTCCTTACAGTGTTTAAAACTGAAATACAAACATTTATGCAGTAAAATGATATTTAAAAATAATGGACAGAGAGAAAAAAATGATATTCAACATCATGAGAAAAAAATTATGATTACAGGAAAATTTCTCACTCCATTTCACTTCAGTTTAAAAAAATTTTGAAACACAAAAATCATCCCCAGACTAAAAACGTCCCTCCCCCATCCATAAAAAAAAATAAAAATTCTCTTCAATTTTGCATTGATCTTGAGAACGACCCAAATGATGACAAACAACGGGGAATTCCGCAAAAAAATCTCTTGTATGAATGAAAACCAGCAGATTCACAGTGGCAGTTGGGATGGGGAGAAAAGTCATAAAATCGGGAGTTTCTCCATATAAAGTAGGAGTTGGCAGGTATGTAAATAAGCAAAGTGCTTTCCATTTCTTAGTTTGAGTGATAGCGCAAAATCTCCATCAGAAGTGTAAAATTATCCCTAATATATCCTACCTCTTTTGAGAAATCTTTGGACTTCAGGGACCCCCCACCCCCGAAAGCCATTAGACATCAGGCATCTTTTCTGTGGCGTGTGTAAAACAACTAATGATACTTTTGGACGACAGAATTGTTTGACGATTTTTTGGCACGTTTTACTTTTAGTCTAATATAACAGCGACTGTCACTGTGTTGTAATTGAAAGTGAAGGAAACAGCTAATTAATTTATGGGCATATAAAGAGCATATGGTTATATATGATAAGGACACACTGTTTAGATGTGACCCTGTGAAATCTTCAGAACCTTTTCAGCCATCACACAAGGAGCATTACTTTTTCCATAGCGGGTGTTATAAATAGAAAGTTAACAATTCTTTAGAGTGATGGAATTGTTTGATGATTTTTGGCACATTTTAGTCCTAAAAGGGGACCAGTCCTGAAAAAAAAATTTTTAATATACGTCTTTTTTTTTTTATTTCAATTTTTTTTTCTATAGAGTTTGCTGAATCGAATGGTATACAACACTTGATAAACAAAAAATAATTCTAGTTGTAAATTAAAAATAATTCTAATTCTAGTTGTAAATAAAAAATAAAAAATAATTCTAGTTGAAAAGAGCTCTTCAAAAACTTCTCCAAAATCCAGTCAAGAATTCCACAGATCTATGGTACGATAAAAGTTCACAAAGAAGGCCATCCAGTAAGACCTATAATAGACACTAGAAATTCGCCACTCTCCAACATTAATTATTATTTACTTGGTCACCTCAGAGATATTTTCCCTTCTCCTCCCTACCTACTAAAAAATTCCATGCAGCTAAAAGGAAAACTGGACAACTTGCCAGAATTAATTCATCCAGTAATGGCAAGCCTGGATATAGTCTCTATGTATACCAACATTAACCTGGACCTCCTACTGGAATTCACTGCAGATGACCTTGCGGAAAAAATAGTATTCCATAATCACAATAGAGAAATACTACTTGGCATATATGAACTACTCCTATTTTCCTTCAAGAATAATTTCTTCCAGTTTGGAAAGAAATATTACAGGCAAACTTCAGGACTTGCAATGGGTTCTCTACTAGCACCTCTGCTAGCAAATTATTATATAAGTAAACTAGAGGCAAAAATCCTTATACAACCCTCCTTGTTTGCTCTCTATGTAAGGTACATGGATGATGTCCTAATTATAGTAGATACTGTGGACCAATCTCTACCCTCTCAGATTCTGGAAGAATTTAACTTACTAGAGAATACCTTGCAGTACACCCTGGAACAGGAAAAAGACCATAGCATCAATTACCTAGATTTAACCTTGACCTCAAGAGAGGGGAAAATATTCACTCAGCTTTTTAGAAAACCCACCAACACAGGGAAGATGTTAGACTTCTGCTCATTCCACCCTGATTATATTAAATCGAATACGGCGAGAAAATTTTTGGAAAAAATTGAAATCCTGGTCTCTTCAGCTACTCAAAGAGATCTTCACAAAGAAGAATTAAAGGAAATATTGGCAGAAAACAATTACCCCCCCCCCCCCCCATATGCTAAGAAAATATTTAAACAAGTGCCAAAAAAGAAGCAGGAAAAAACCAACTTCAAATTCACCAGCAAAATTACGTTCCACAAGGGACTTTTCGAGAAACTGAAAAGGATCGGAGCAAAATATAATATCAGGCTAGCTCCAGATCTTAATAACAAAATAAAGACATTCCTGCCAGCTTTAAAGCAGAAAGAATTGGACATCCAATTGCAGGAAGGAGTAATTTACTGCTTCGACTGTAACTGCGGACTCAGCTATATAGGAGAAACAGGGAGAAGTATTAAGGTCCGAATGAAAGAACACCAAGCAGCTATTAGGAACATTGGGAACAAAACAGGGCTAAACAGACATATACAAGCAAGTGGACACTCCATAAATTGGGACTCAGTGAAAATAATCGCCCACCAGTCAAACTTAGTAAAGAGGAAACTAGAAGAAGGGATCAAAAAAGCAAGAAGAGGAAGTACCACAATTAATGACTCGGCTATATAGGAGAAACAGGGAGAAGTATTAAGGTCTGAATGAAAGAACACCAAGCAGCTACTAGGAACATTGGGAACAAAACAGGGCTAGACAGACATATACAAGCAAGTGGACACTCCATAAATTGGGACTCAGTGAAAATAATCGCCCACCAGTCAAACTTAGTAAAGAGGAAACTAGAAGAAGGGATCGAAATAGCAAGAAGAAGAAGTACCACAATTAATGACTCAGCTATATAGGAGAAACAGGGAGAAGTATTAAAGTCCGAATGAAAGAACACCAAGCAGCTATTAGGAACATTAGTAACAAAACAGGGCTAGACAGACATATACAAGCAAAAGGACACTCCATAAATTGGGACTCAGTGAAAATAATCGCCCACCAGTCAAACTTAGTAAAGAGGAAACTAGAAGAAGGGATCGAAATAGCAAGAAGAAGAAGCACCACAATTAATGACTCAGCTATATAGGAGAAACAGGGAGAAGTATTAAAGTCCGAATGAAAGAACACCAAGCAGCTATTAGGAACATTGGGAACAAAACAGGGCTAGACAGACATATACAAGCAAGTGGACACTCCATAAATTGGGACTCAGTGAAAATAATCGCCCACCAGTCAAACTTAGTAAAGAGGAAACTAGAAGAAGGGATCGAAATAGCAAGAAGAAGAAGTACCACAATTAACGATAATTGCGGATGGACTCTTCCAATTGAGTGGGAGCAACTACTCCAGTGACATAGTCCTGATGACGAACTAGGCTTTAGTTCGAAAATTTGACAACCAACTTTGATGAAAAATAACCTCTATAAGACCCGTAAAAAAGTTATTCCACAAAAAATAATTTTTAGGCGAAAAAAGTGTTCGAAGTTAGGCGTACAAGTTGCACAAGTAGGAGTGCCCAGCCACATCTGACCTAGCGTGAGACAGTCGAATATCTGTCGTAATTCCTGGGAAAAAGGAAAAACAGATTCTAGAAGGTGTGGGAAAGAAAAGGAAGACAGCGAGCAGAAAGCTAAAATTCAGCAAAGCAGAGGAAAAGGAGTCTGACGAGGGAGGCTTCTAGTCACAGGTACTCTTCGTTTTTTGCCTCCCCTGAAAAGTTGTAGTTTTGTACATTTAGGTTGGTTGGTTGGTGTATTTTAATGGCGCAAGGGCTAGGTCTTGCCAAAGAGCGCCAATCACGAAGCAATTAAAGAAAACAAGTTAAAAGCTAGTTAGAGTAATAACAAGCACGGCAGAGTAGGACAACTGAAAAACAAGAACGATAAAAGCTTGGTAATTTAGATTAGTTTAAGAAAGTCAATTTGCCTGAAAAATGAAAAAAACTGCGAACGTATCACAACAGTCACCTAAGATTCTTCGAAGGGAAGCTGAATTGTCTTCCAATGAATAAGCTCGGAAATATTGAAAACGGTTATCACGAAAGCGGACACAAGCACACAAGACATGAAGGACACTGAGACGACTGTTACACGTATCGCACATTGGGGCAGTGTCGCACACACAGCAAGAAGCGGTGGGTGAAACGACAATGCCCAATGGGCAGACGCGCAAGAACCACTTCCTCGCGATGATTCTTCCGCAATCCAGATTGCCATAGTCTGATCTGCGGTTTGATGGAAAGAAGTTTGTTGCTGCCCTGTTGAGTCCACAGGGACTGCCACTCGTCCATGATCAGTTTGCGGATGCGCGGGTGAAAGTCTCGAAAAAACAGTGGCAGTCGGGTGATTGCCAAGGAGGAAACAGATCTGGCTGCGGTGTCGACCAGCTCGTTACCCCGAATCCCAACATGGCCGGGGATCCAACAGAATCGGACCAGGAACCCAGCACCCGCCAAAGTTCCCAGGAGATGACGGACATCTCTGGTGATTGGTGAGTCACTATTCTCCGGGGAGAATAAGGCTTTAATAACTGATTGAGAATCAATACAAATCATAGTGCGACGATGGTGTTTGGAATGAATGTGGCGCAAGCGAGGTGCACCGCATGCATCTCTGCCGTAAAGACTGTCGCAACCGGCGGAATCCTCTCAGCATAAGTCTCATCCGCACAAACAAAGGCAGAGCCCACAAAAACACCGGATTCCGAGCCATCGGTGAAGACAGGCGCGAAATCGGGATGGAGGAAAGGTGTTCTGCAAAAAGTTTCTGGTACACCAGTGCAGGCGTGGAGGACTTAGGCCATCCAGAAAGAGAGAGGTCAGTCACTGCCTGAACTGGCTGCCAAGGTGGATCGTTAAAGGCACACCGATTAACGACAAGTCTATGCCGGCATTTCGCACTATGTCTGACATCCGAATCCCGAAGGTGGGAACACAAGAAGGGCGGTTGGAAAATAGGCGGGTACATTGTGGTGTGAAGATGGAATCATGCAGTGGGTGATCAGGGAGAGATTTCAGCTTGATGTAGAACTGGAGAGACAGTTGCCTACGGCGGAGGCATAACGGTGGTTCATGAGATTCGGCATACAGGCTGTGGACAGGAGACGTACGGAAAGCACCGATACACAGGCGTAAAGCTTGGTGGTGGACTGGATCGAGGAGCTTCAATACCGAAGGCCGGGCAGATCCGTAGGTTATACAGCCATACTCTAACTTTGACCGGACAAGGGATTGATGAATGCGAAGCATTGAGCACCTAGGAACATTTTCTCATAAACCACTTAAGATAATGGCTTGAAAATTCTTTTATACCTTACTGTATACACTGAGTGGCCACTTTATTATGACCACCTGACAGTTTTAAGCAAATCAGCTATGGCTGCACGCTGTTGCCGCCAGAGGGTGAGGCTAGTATGAAACGGGAAAACTTAGTGCTTGCGACAGTAGTAGAAGTGATTTTTGGGTGACGAGATGGGTAAAAAATACGATTTGATGGACTTTCAACGTGGGATGATTGTAGGAGCTCGGAGCCATGGAGCGAGTATCACCGAAACCGCCGCATTCGTGAAATGTTCCAGAGCAGCTGTTGTTAAAGTGTTTAAAGACTGGACTGTCCGCCAAAAACTGGGTCTCTACGTGCAACGTGTGGTCGTCGTCGAATAGTGACTGCTCGGGCGGAACGGAGAGTGTCCAGACTGGTAACAGACAACAGAAGGGCAACAGTGCAGCAAATTACAAACCATCTTAATCAAGGATCCCCTCAAATGATCTCTGCACGCACTGTTCGCTGTACATTGCATCGGATAGAATATGGCAGCCGAAGTCCTGTTCGAACACCTTTGCTGCCTGCATTTTAGAAGAGAAAACCTCTCCAGTTTGCACAGGAGCACAAGGATTGGACAGTCGATAATTGGAAACAAATTATGTGGTCCGATGAATCACGTTTTCAGTTGCACCATGCAAATGGCCGAGTGAGAATTTGGCGGAAAGAGCACGAAAATATGGACATCAAAGGCATTGATACATCTCTTCAAGCTGGTGGAGGCAACGTTATGGTTTGGGGAATGTTTTCCTGGCATGCTTTGGGCCCTTTAATTCGTGTTGATCAATGTCTGACTGGCACATCATATCTAAACATCGTTGCGAATCAAGTGCATCCTGTCATGTGGATGGTTTATTCCAATGGCGATGGCTACTTTCAACAAAATAATGCGTCCTGCCATAGTGCTCGTATTGTACAGGATTGGCTTCAGGAACATGCCGGTGAGTTTACTTTGCTTAGGTGGCCCCCACAATCTCCAGATCTCAACCCCATTGAGAATTTGTGGGATGAAGTTGAACGAGCCATCAGACAGCTGGATCCACAACCCTGCAATCTGACACTCCTGGAAAGTGCTATTCATTAAGCATGGTCTCAGATTCCACAAACCACCTATCAACATCTCGTGGAGTCCATGCCAGGAAGAATCGAAGCAGTATAAAGGCAAAAGGTGGCCCAACGAAGTACTGAGGGCGTGGTCATAATAAAGTGGCCACTCAGTGTATATCAACAACCACCTGAACTAGAATCACGACTAAATAATGTACTCAATTAAAATAATAGATACAATTGCTAATGAAAACGTCAGCAAAATCGACAGCAATTTTGATTAATTAATACAAAATTAATTAATTGGCCGATTGCGATAATTCTAGTTCAGGTGTTATATAATATCCTTAGGAAAATGCATGCCAAGTTTGCAATTGATAGGCCAAGTCTATCATGAGAAACATGTACTAAGTACATCGAGACCTCCCATAAGGATAACATGCAAAGCCTAAAAAGCGACTGGTCCCCTAACAGTGACTGCCACTGTTTTGTAGTTGAAAGTGACTGAAACAGATAATTAATCTAAGGGCATGTAGAAACTATGTTTATCATGCCTTTTGGCATCATTGGCACCTGAGACAAGTATTGCATGATGCCGAAAGGTGTCATGAACTGGATGCATACATGTGCTAAACTGGATATATTTTGGATGAAATTGGAACTTTTTTACAATTTTCTCACACTAAATGAATTTACCAGGGTAATTTCAGCTATTGTACTGTACTTTCTTTAATTGGGTTATCTTTTAAATTTCTGAATTAATGCCACACATTGGAGAGAGAAGAATAATGTGTAATGAATAAGGTAATATTACCTAAGATGGAAATTCTGTACATTGACATTTTTGTAAGGGGCTGTTTTCCTTTGACACCACAGCAGAAGACCTTCCTTTGCAGTCATCTCTGAAAAAAAAAATGAACATTAATGAATTGCTACAGCAAAAACATTGATGCATAATGCATGTTTATTCTGGAGTTTACCACAGTAAAGTCCAATTAAAATATTAAACTGGAGCACATCACTGCATGCACAACATACAATGGAAATGCCCAATGAAATGCCCATTAATGCCCAACAATGAAATGCCCAATTAAAATATTAAACTGGAGCACATCACTGCATGCACAACAAACAATGGAAATGCCCAATGAAATGCCCATTAATGCCCAACAATGAAATGCCCAATTAAAACATTAAACTGGAGCACATCACTGCATTCACAACATACAATGGAAATGCCCAATGAAATGCCTAATTAAAATATTAAACTGGAGCACATCACTGAATTCACAACATACAATGGAAATGCCCAATGAAATGCCCAATTAAAATATTAAACTGGAGCACATCACTGCACTCACAACATACAATAGAAATGCCCAGCTAAAATATTAAACAGGAGCACATCACTGCATTCACAAAATACAATGGAAATACCCAATTAAAATATTAAACTGGAGCACATCACTGCATTCACAACATACAATGGAAATGCCAAATTAAAATATTAAACTGGAGCACATCACTGCATTCACAACATACAATGGAAATGCCGAATGAAATGCCCAATTAAAATATTAAACTGGGGCACATCACTGCACTTACAACATACAACAGAAATACCCAACTAAAATATTAAACTGGAGCACATCACTGCATTCACAAAATACAATGGAAATACCCAATTAAAATATTAAACTGGAGCACATCACTGCATTCACAACATACAATGGAAATGCCAAATTAAAATATTAAACTGGAGCACATCACTGCATTCACAACATACAATAGAAATGCCCAATTAAAATATTAAACTGGAGCACATCACTGCATTCACAACATACAATGGAAATGTCGAATGAAATGCCCAATTAAAATATTAAACTGGGGCACATCACTGCACTTACAACATACAACAGAAATACCCAACTAAAATATTAAACTGGAGCACATCACTGCATTCACAACATACAATGGAAATGCCCAATGAAATGCCCAATTAAAATATTAAACTGGAGCACATCACTGCATTCACAAAATACAATGGAAATGCCCAATTAAAATATTAAACTGGAGCACATCACTGTATTCACAACATACAATGGAAATGCCCGAATGAAATGCTGAATTAAAATATTAAACTGGAGCACATCACTGCATTCACAAAAATACAATGGAAATGCCCAATTAAAATATTAAACTGGAGCACATCACTGCATTCACAACATACAATGGAAATGCCGAATGAAATGCCCAATTAAAATATTAAACTGGAGCACATCACTGCATTCACAACATACAATGGAAATGCCCAATTAAAATATTAAACTGGAGCACATCACTGTATTCACAACATACAATGGAAATATCGAATGAAATGCCCAATTAAAATATTAAACTGGAGCACATCACTGCACTCACAGCATACAATAGAAATGCCCAATTAAAATATTAAACTGGAGCACATCACTGCATTCACAACATACAATGGAAATGCCCAATTAAAATATTAAACTGGAGCACATCACTGCATTCACAAAATACAATGGAAATGCCCAATTAAAATATTAAACTGGAGCACATCACTGCATTCACAACATACAATGGAAATGCCGAATGAAATGCCCAATTAAAATATTAAACTGGAGCACATCACTGCATTCACAACATACAATGGAAATGCCCAATTAAAATATTAAACTGGAGCACATCACTGCATTCACAACATACAATAGAAATGCCCAATTAAAATATTAAACTGGAGCACATCACTGCATTCACAAAATACAATGGAAATGCCCAATTAAAATATTAAACTGGAGCACATCACTGCATTCACAACATACAATGGAAATGCCCAATTAAAATATTAAACTGGAGCACATCACTGCATTCACAACATACAATAGAAATGCCCAATTAAAATATTAAACTGGAGCACATCACTGCATTCACAACATACAATGGAAATGCCGAATGAAATGCCCAATTAAAATATTAAACTGGAGCACATCACTGCATTCACAACATACAATAGAAATGCCCAATTAAAATATTAAACTGGAGCACATCACTGCATTCACAACATACAATGGAAATGCCCAATGAAATGCCCAATTAAAATATTAAACTGGAGCACATCACTGCATTCACAACATACAATAGAAATGCCCAATTAAAATATTAAACTGGAGCACATCACTGCATTCACAACATACAATAGAAATGCCCAATTAAAATATTAAACTGGAGCACATCACTGCATTCACAACATACAATGGAAATGCCCAATTAAAATATTAAACTGGAGCACATCACTGCATTCACAACATACAATGGAAATGCCCAATTAAAATATTAAACTGGAGCACATCACTGCATTCACAACATACAATGGAAATGCCGAATGAAATGCCCAATTAAAATATTAAACTGGAGCACATCACTGCATTCACAACATACAATAGAAATGCCCAATTAAAATATTAAACTGGAGCACATCACTGCATTCACAACATACAATGGAAATGCCGAATGAAATGCCCAATTAAAATATTAAACTGGAGCACATCACTGCATTCACAACATACAATAGAAATGCCCAATTAAAATATTAAACTGGAGCACATCACTGCATTCACAACATACAATGGAAATGCCGAATGAAATGCCCAATTAAAATATTAAACTGGAGCACATCACTGCATTCACAACATACAATAGAAATGCCCAATTAAAATATTAAACTGGAGCACATCACTGCATTCACAACATACAATGGAAATGTCGAATGAAATGCCCAATTAAAATATTAAACTGGAGCACATCACTGCATTCACAAAATACAATGGAAATGCCCAATTAAAATATTAAACTGGAGCACATCACTGCATTCACAACATACAATGGAAATGCCGAATGAAATGCCCAATTAAAATATTAAACTGGAGCACATCACTGCACTCACAAAATACAATGGAAATGCCCAATTAAAATATTAAACTGGAGCACATCACTGCATTCACAACATACAATGGAAATATCGAATGAAATGCCCAATTAAAATATTAAACTGGAGCACATCACTGCACTCACAGCATACAATAGAAATGCCCAATTAAAATATTAAACTGGAGCACATCACTGCATTCACAACATACAATGGAAATGCCCAATGAAATGCCCAATTAAAATATTAAACTGGAGCACATCACTGCATTCACAAAATACAATGGAAATGCCCAATTAAAATATTAAACTGGAGCACATCACTGTATTCACAACATACAATGGAAATGCCGAATGAAATGCCCAATTAAAATATTAAACTGGAGCACATCACTGCATTCACAACATACAATGGAAATGCCGAATGAAATGCCCAATTAAAATATTAAACTGGAGCACATCACTGCATTCACAAAATACAATGGAAATGCCCAATTAAAATATTAAACTGGAGCACATCACTGCATTCACAACATACAATGGAAATGCCGAATGAAATGCCCAATTAAAATATTAAACTGGAGCACATCACTGCATTCACAAAATACAATGGAAATGCCCAATTAAAATATTAAACTGGAGCACATCACTGCATTCACAACATACAATGGAAATGCCGAATGAAATGCTGAATTAAAATATTAAACTGGAGCACATCACTGCATTCACAACAGACAATGGTCATCTAGACTCTAATACCCGTTATGAAATAAAAACAAAAGAAACCGACGATGTCAGAGTTTTTGTTTTTTCATTGATACTGCATATCATCACATGTTTTTCTACATAATCACCACTGGTGTTTAGACACTTGTCATATCCTGCAACCAGTTTTTTTATACCTTCATCACATACTTCTGCCGCCAGTCCCTGCAAACACTGTTGTTGCACTCTGTCTTTCAAATCACCATCACTAGCGAAGCGCTGCTTACACTTGAGTGGTTTCATCAGGGACTGAGAATGGTGCCACTCAATGGTTTTCCCAGCCAGTCGAGGCTGGCCAAACCTTCAAATGGTTTCCCTGGCCAGTAGAGGTGCCACTCCTTTCAATGGTTTCTCTGGCCAGTCAATGGTTTCCTCAGCCAGTCAAGGCTAGCCAAACCTTTTTTTACAGAAAGCATTTGCTTACACTTGAGTGGTTTCATCAGAGACCGAGAATGGTGTTACTAAATGGTTTCCCTGGCCAGTCGAGGTGCCACTCCTTTCAATGGTTTCCCTGGCCAGTCTAGGCTGGCCAAACCTTTTTTTTACATACATCATACATATCACTAAGCTGTTCTCTGAGGTTCAGAGGTTAGCTCCAAAAAGAAATACAAACTTCCAGATATTTTTACTTATTGTTGTCGTATCAAACTTTGCCATTTACAGCGATCTTTTGTTTTTTTAGTTTATAACAAACCTTTTTTTACCAAAAGCATTTGCTTACACTTGAGTGGTTTCATCAGGGACTGAGAATGGTGCCACTCAATGGTTTTCCCAGCCAGTCGAGGCTGGCCAAACCTTCAAATGGTTTCCCTGGCCAGTAGAGGTGCCACTCCTTTCAATGGTTTCTCTGGCCAGTCAATGGTTTCCTCAGCCAGTCAAGGCTAGCCAAACCTTTTTTTACAGAAAGCATTTGCTTACACTTGAGTGGTTTCATCAGAGACCGAGAATGGTGTTACTAAATGGTTTCCCTGGCCAGTCGAGGTGCCACTCCTTTCAATGGTTTCCCTGGCCAGTCTAGGCTGGCCAAACCTTTTTTTTACATACATCATACATATCACTAAGCTGTTCTCTGAGGTTCAGAGGTTAGCTCCAAAAAGAAATACAAACTTCCAGATATTTTTACTTATTGTTGTCGTATCAAACTTTGCCATTTACAGCGATCTTTTGTTTTTTTAGTTTATAACAAACCTTTTTTTACCAAAAGCATTTGCTTACACTTGAGTGGTTTCATCAGGGACTGAGAATGGTGCCACTCAATGGTTTTCCCAGCCAGTCGAGGCTGGCCAAACCTTCAAATGGTTTCCCTGGCCAGTAGAGGTGCCACTCCTTTCAATGGTTTCCCTGGCCAGTCTAGGCTGGCCAAACCTTTTTTACATACATCATACATATCACTAAGCTGTTCTCTGAGGTTCAGAGGTTAGCTCCAAAAAGAAATACAAACTTCCAGATATTTTTACTTATTGTTGTCGTATCAAACTTTGCCATTTACAGCGATCTTTTGTTTTTTTAGTTTATAACAAACCTTTTTTTACCAAAAGCATTTGCTTACACTTGAGTGGTTTCATCAGGGACTGAGAATGGTGCCACTCAATGGTTTTCCCAGCCAGTCGAGGCTGGCCAAACCTTCAAATGGTTTCCCTGGCCAGTAGAGGTGCCACTCCTTTCAATGGTTTCTCTGGCCAGTCAATGGTTTCCTCAGCCAGTCAAGGCTAGCCAAACCTTTTTTTACCAAAAGCATTTGCTTACACTTGAGTGGTTTCATCAGAGACTGAGAATGGTGCCACTCAATGGTTTTCCCAGCCAGTCGAGGCTGGCCAAACCTTCAAATGGTTTCCCTGGCCAGTAGAGGTGCCACTCCTTTCAATGGTTTCTCTGGCCAGTCAATGGTTTCCTCAGCCAGTCAAGGCTAGCCAAACCTTTTTACAGAAAGCATTTGCTTACACTTGAGTGGTTTCATCAGAGACCGAGAATGGTGTTACTAAATGGTTTCCCTGGCCAGTCGAGGTGCCACTCCTTTCAATGGTTTCCCTGGCCAGTCTAGGCTGGCCAAACCTTTTTTTTACATACATCATACATATCACTAAGCTGTTCTCTGAGGTTCAGAGGTTAGCTCCAAAAAGAAATACAAACTTCCAGATATTTTTACTTATTGTTGTCGTATCAAACTTTGCCATTTACAGCGATCTTTTGTTTTTTTAGTTTATAACAAACCTTTTTTTACCAAAAGCATTTGCTTACACTTGAGTGGTTTCATCAGGGACTGAGAATGGTGCCACTCAATGGTTTTCCCAGCCAGTCGAGGCTGGCCAAACCTTCAAATGGTTTCCCTGGCCAGTAGAGGTGCCACTCCTTTCAATGGTTTCTCTGGCCAGTCAATGGTTTCCTCAGCCAGTCAAGGCTAGCCAAACCTTTTTTTACAGAAAGCATTTGCTTACACTTGAGTGGTTTCATCAGAGACCGAGAATGGTGTTACTAAATGGTTTCCCTGGCCAGTCGAGGTGCCACTCCTTTCAATGGTTTCCCTGGCCAGTCTAGGCTGGCCAAACCTTTTTTTACATACATCATACATATCACTAAGCTGTTCTCTGAGGTTCAGAGGTTAGCTCCAAAAAGAAATACTAACTTCCAGATATTTTTACTTATTGTTGTCGTATCAAACTTTGCCATTTACAGCGATCTTTTGTTTTTTTAGTTTATAACAAACCTTTTTTTACCAAAAGCATTTGCTTACACTTGAGTGGTTTCATCAGGGACTGAGAATGGTGCCACTCAATGGTTTTCCCAGCCAGTCGAGGCTGGCCAAACCTTCAAATGGTTTCCCTGGCCAGTAGAGGTGCCACTCCTTTCAATGGTTTCCCTGGCCAGTCTAGGCTGGCCAAACCTTTTTTTTACATACATCATACATATCACTAAGCTGTTCTCTGAGGTTCAGAGGTTAGCTCCAAAAAGAAATACTAACTTCCAGATATTTTTACTTATTGTTGTCGTATCAAACTTTGCCATTTACAGCGATCTTTTGTTTTTTTAGTTTATAACAAACCTTTTTTTACCAAAAGCATTTGCTTACACTTGAGTGGTTTCATCAGGGACTGAGAATGGTGCCACTCAATGGTTTTCCCAGCCAGTCGAGGCTGGCCAAACCTTCAAATGGTTTCCCTGGCCAGTAGAGGTGCCACCCCTTTCAATGGTTTCCCTGGCCAGTCTAGGCTGGCCAAACCTTTTTTTTACATACATCATACATATCACTAAGCTGTTCTCTGAGGTTCAGAGGTTAGCTCCAAAAAGAAATACTAACTTCCAGATATTTTTACTTATTGTTGTCGTATCAAACTTTGCCATTTACAGCGATCTTTTGTTTTTTTAGTTTATAACAAACCTTTTTTTACCAAAAGCATTTGCTTACACTTGAGTGGTTTCATCAGGGACTGAGAATGGTGCCACTCAATGGTTTTCCCAGCCAGTCGAGGCTGGCCAAACCTTCAAATGGTTTCCCTGGCCAGTAGAGGTGCCACTCCTTTCAATGGTTTCCCTGGCCAGTCTAGGCTGGCCAAACCTTTTTTTACATACATCATACATATCACTAAGCTGTTCTCTGAGGTTCAGAGGTTAGCTCCAAAAAGAAATACTAACTTCCAGATATTTTTACTTATTGTTGTCGTATCAAACTTTGCCATTTACAGCGATCTTTTGTTTTTTAGTTTATAACAAACCTTTTTTTACCAAAAGCATTTGCTTACACTTGAGTGGTTTCATCAGGGACTGAGAATGGTGCCACTCAATGGTTTTCCCAGCCAGTCGAGGCTGGCCAAACCTTCAAATGGTTTCCCTGGCCAGTCGAGGTGCCACTCCTTTCAATGGTTTCCCTGGCCAGTCTAGGCTGGCCAAACCTTTTTTTTACATACATCATACATATCACTAAGCTGTTCTCTGAGGTTCAGAGGTTAGCTCCAAAAAGAAATACTAACTTCCAGATATTTTTACTTATTGTTGTCGTATCAAACTTTGCCATTTACAGCGATCTTTTGTTTTTTTAGTTTATAACAAACCTTTTTTTACCAAAAGCATTTGCTTACACTTGAGTGGTTTCATCAGGGACTGAGAATGGTGCCACTCAATGGTTTTCCCAGCCAGTCGAGGCTGGCCAAACCTTCAAATGGTTTCCCTGGCCAGTAGAGGTGCCACTCCTTTCAATGGTTTCCCTGGCCAGTCTAGGCTGGCCAAACCTTTTTTTTACATACATCATACATATCACTAAGCTGTTCTCTGAGGTTCAGAGGTTAGCTCCAAAAAGAAATACTAACTTCCAGATATTTTTACTTATTGTTGTCGTATCAAACTTTGCCATTTACAGCGATCTTTTGTTTTTTAGTTTATAACAAACCTTTTTTTACCAAAAGCATTTGCTTACACTTGAGTGGTTTCATCAGGGACTGAGAATGGTGCCACTCAATGGTTTTCCCAGCCAGTCGAGGCTGGCCAAACCTTCAAATGGTTTCCCTGGCCAGTCGAGGTGCCACTCCTTTCAATGGTTTCCCTGGCCAGTCTAGGCTGGCCAAACCTTTTTTTACATACATCATACATATCACTAAGCTGTTCTCTGAGGTTCAGAGGTTAGCTCCAAAAAGAAATACAAACTTCCAGATATTTTTACTTATTGTTGTCGTATCAAACTTTGCCATTTACAGCGATCTTTTGTTTTTTTAGTTTATAACAAACCTTTTTTTACCAAAAGCATTTGCTTACACTTGAGTGGTTTCATCAGAGACTGAGAATGGTGCCACTCAATGGTTTTCCCAGCCAGTCGAGGCTGGCCAAACCTTCAAATGGTTTCCCTGGCCAGTAGAGGTGCCACTCCTTTCAATGGTTTCCCTGGCCAGTCTAGGCTGGCCAAACCTTTTTTACATACATCATACATATCACTAAGCTGTTCTCTGAGGTTCAGAGGTTAGCTCCAAAAAGAAATACTAACTTCCAGATATTTTTACTTATTGTTGTCGTATCAAACTTTGCCATTTACAGCGATCTTTTGTTTTTTTAGTTTATAACAAACCTTTTTTTACCAAAAGCATTTGCTTACACTTGAGTGGTTTCATCAGGGACTGAGAATGGTGCCACTCAATGGTTTTCCCAGCCAGTCGAGGCTGGCCAAACCTTCAAATGGTTTCCCTGGCCAGTCGAGGTGCCACTCCTTTCAATGGTTTCCCTGGCCAGTCTAGGCTGGCCAAACCTTTTTTTACATACATCATACATATCACTAAGCTGTTCTCTGAGGTTCAGAGGTTAGCTCCAAAAAGAAATACAAACTTCCAGATATTTTTACTTATTGTTGTCGTATCAAACTTTGCCATTTACAGCGATCTTTTGTTTTTTTAGTTTATAACAAACCTTTTTTTACCAAAAGCATTTGCTTACACTTGAGTGGTTTCATCAGGGACTGAGAATGGTGCCACTCAATGGTTTTCCCAGCCAGTCGAGGCTGGCCAAACCTTCAAATGGTTTCCCTGGCCAGTAGAGGTGCCACTCCTTTCAATGGTTTCTCTGGCCAGTCAATGGTTTCCTCAGCCAGTCAAGGCTAGCCAAACCTTTTTTTACAGAAAGCATTTGCTTACACTTGAGTGGTTTCATCAGAGACCGAGAATGGTGTTACTAAATGGTTTCCCTGGCCAGTCGAGGTGCCACTCCTTTCAATGGTTTCCCTGGCCAGTCTAGGCTGGCCAAACCTTTTTTTACATACATCATACATATCACTAAGCTGTTCTCTGAGGTTCAGAGGTTAGCTCCAAAAAGAAATACTAACTTCCAGATATTTTTACTTATTGTTGTCGTATCAAACTTTGCCATTTACAGCGATCTTTTGTTTTTTTAGTTTATAACAAACCTTTTTTTACCAAAAGCATTTGCTTACACTTGAGTGGTTTCATCAGGGACTGAGAATGGTGCCACTCAATGGTTTTCCCAGCCAGTCGAGGCTGGCCAAACCTTCAAATGGTTTCCCTGGCCAGTAGAGGTGCCACTCCTTTCAATGGTTTCCCTGGCCAGTCTAGGCTGGCCAAACCTTTTTTTACATACATCATACATATCACTAAGCTGTTCTCTGAGGTTCAGAGGTTAGCTCCAAAAAGAAATACTAACTTCCAGATATTTTTACTTATTGTTGTCGTATCAAACTTTGCCATTTACAGCGATCTTTTGTTTTTTTAGTTTATAACAAACCTTTTTTTACCAAAAGCATTTGCTTACACTTGAGTGGTTTCATCAGGGACTGAGAATGGTGCCACTCAATGGTTTTCCCAGCCAGTCGAGGCTGGCCAAACCTTCAAATGGTTTCCCTGGCCAGTAGAGGTGCCACTCCTTTCAATGGTTTCTCTGGCCAGTCAATGGTTTCCTCAGCCAGTCAAGGCTAGCCAAACCTTTTTTTACAGAAAGCATTTGCTTACACTTGAGTGGTTTCATCAGAGACCGAGAATGGTGTTACTAAATGGTTTCCCTGGCCAGTCGAGGTGCCACTCCTTTCAATGGTTTCCCTGGCCAGTCTAGGCTGGCCAAACCTTTTTTTTACATACATCATACATATCACTAAGCTGTTCTCTGAGGTTCAGAGGTTAGCTCCAAAAAGAAATACTAACTTCCAGATATTTTTACTTATTGTTGTCGTATCAAACTTTGCCATTTACAGCGATCTTTTGTTTTTTTAGTTTATAACAAACCTTTTTTTACCAAAAGCATTTGCTTACACTTGAGTGGTTTCATCAGGGACTGAGAATGGTGCCACTCAATGGTTTTCCCAGCCAGTCGAGGCTGGCCAAACCTTCAAATGGTTTCCCTGGCCAGTAGAGGTGCCACTCCTTTCAATGGTTTCTCTGGCCAGTCAATGGTTTCCTCAGCCAGTCAAGGCTAGCCAAACCTTTTTTTACAGAAAGCATTTGCTTACACTTGAGTGGTTTCATCAGAGACCGAGAATGGTGTTACTAAATGGTTTCCCTGGCCAGTCGAGGTGCCACTCCTTTCAATGGTTTCCCTGGCCAGTCTAGGCTGGCCAAACCTTTTTTTTACATACATCATACATATCACTAAGCTGTTCTCTGAGGTTCAGAGGTTAGCTCCAAAAAGAAATACTAACTTCCAGATATTTTTACTTATTGTTGTCGTATCAAACTTTGCCATTTACAGCGATCTTTTGTTTTTTTAGTTTATAACAAACCTTTTTTTACCAAAAGCATTTGCTTACACTTGAGTGGTTTCATCAGGGACTGAGAATGGTGCCACTCAATGGTTTTCCCAGCCAGTCGAGGCTGGCCAAACCTTCAAATGGTTTCCCTGGCCAGTAGAGGTGCCACTCCTTTCAATGGTTTCTCTGGCCAGTCAATGGTTTCCTCAGCCAGTCAAGGCTAGCCAAACCTTTTTTTACAGAAAGCATTTGCTTACACTTGAGTGGTTTCATCAGAGACCGAGAATGGTGTTACTAAATGGTTTCCCTGGCCAGTCGAGGTGCCACCCCTTTCAATGGTTTCCCTGGCCAGTCTAGGCTGGCCAAACCTTTTTTTTACATACATCATACATATCACTAAGCTGTTCTCTGAGGTTCAGAGGTTAGCTCCAAAAAGAAATACTAACTTCCAGATATTTTTACTTATTGTTGTCGTATCAAACTTTGCCATTTACAGCGATCTTTTGTTTTTTTAGTTTATAACAAACCTTTTTTTACCAAAAGCATTTGCTTACACTTGAGTGGTTTCATCAGGGACTGAGAATGGTGCCACTCAATGGTTTTCCCAGCCAGTCGAGGCTGGCCAAACCTTCAAATGGTTTCCCTGGCCAGTAGAGGTGCCACTCCTTTCAATGGTTTCTCTGGCCAGTCAATGGTTTCCTCAGCCAGTCAAGGCTAGCCAAACCTTTTTTTACAGAAAGCATTTGCTTACACTTGAGTGGTTTCATCAGAGACCGAGAATGGTGTTACTAAATGGTTTCCCTGGCCAGTCGAGGTGCCACCCCTTTCAATGGTTTCCCTGGCCAGTCTAGGCTGGCCAAACCTTTTTTTACATACATCATACATATCACTAAGCTGTTCTCTGAGGTTCAGAGGTTAGCTCCAAAAAGAAATACTAACTTCCAGATATTTTTACTTATTGTTGTCGTATCAAACTTTGCCATTTACAGCGATCTTTTGTTTTTTTAGTTTATAACAAACCTTTTTTTACCAAAAGCATTTGCTTACACTTGAGTGGTTTCATCAGGGACTGAGAATGGTGCCACTCAATGGTTTTCCCAGCCAGTCGAGGCTGGCCAAACCTTCAAATGGTTTCCCTGGCCAGTAGAGGTGCCACTCCTTTCAATGGTTTCTCTGGCCAGTCAATGGTTTCCTCAGCCAGTCAAGGCTAGCCAAACCTTTTTTTACAGAAAGCATTTGCTTACACTTGAGTGGTTTCATCAGAGACGGAGAATGGTGTTACTAAATGGTTTCCCTGGCCAGTCGAGGTGCCACTCCTTTCAATGGTTTCCCTGGCCAGTCTAGGCTGGCCAAACCTTTTTTTTACATACATCATACATATCACTAAGCTGTTCTCTGAGGTTCAGAGGTTAGCTCCAAAAAGAAATACTAACTTCCAGATATTTTTACTTATTGTTGTCGTATCAAACTTTGCCATTTACAGCGATCTTTTGTTTTTTTAGTTTATAACAAACCTTTTTTTACCAAAAGCATTTGCTTACACTTGAGTGGTTTCATCAGGGACTGAGAATGGTGCCACTCAATGGTTTTCCCAGCCAGTCGAGGCTGGCCAAACCTTCAAATGGTTTCCCTGGCCAGTAGAGGTGCCACTCCTTTCAATGGTTTCTCTGGCCAGTCAATGGTTTCCTCAGCCAGTCAAGGCTAGCCAAACCTTTTTTTACAGAAAGCATTTGCTTACACTTGAGTGGTTTCATCAGAGACCGAGAATGGTGTTACTAAATGGTTTCCCTGGCCAGTCGAGGTGCCACTCCTTTCAATGGTTTCCCTGGCCAGTCTAGGCTGGCCAAACCTTTTTTTACATACATCATACATATCACTAAGCTGTTCTCTGAGGTTCAGAGGTTAGCTCCAAAAAGAAATACAAACTTCCAGATATTTTTACTTATTGTTGTCGTATCAAACTTTGCCATTTACAGCGATCTTTTGTTTTTTTAGTTTATAACAAACCTTTTTTTACCAAAAGCATTTGCTTACACTTGAGTGGTTTCATCAGGGACTGAGAATGGTGCCACTCAATGGTTTTCCCAGCCAGTCGAGGCTGGCCAAACCTTCAAATGGTTTCCCTGGCCAGTAGAGGTGCCACTCCTTTCAATGGTTTCTCTGGCCAGTCAATGGTTTCCTCAGCCAGTCAAGGCTAGCCAAACCTTTTTTTACAGAAAGCATTTGCTTACACTTGAGTGGTTTCATCAGAGACCGAGAATGGTGTTACTAAATGGTTTCCCTGGCCAGTCGAGGTGCCACTCCTTTCAATGGTTTCCCTGGCCAGTCTAGGCTGGCCAAACCTTTTTTTTACATACATCATACATATCACTAAGCTGTTCTCTGAGGTTCAGAGGTTAGCTCCAAAAAGAAATACAAACTTCCAGATATTTTTACTTATTGTTGTCGTATCAAACTTTGCCATTTACAGCGATCTTTTGTTTTTTTAGTTTATAACAAACCTTTTTTTACCAAAAGCATTTGCTTACACTTGAGTGGTTTCATCAGGGACTGAGAATGGTGCCACTCAATGGTTTTCCCAGCCAGTCGAGGCTGGCCAAACCTTCAAATGGTTTCCCTGGCCAGTAGAGGTGCCACTCCTTTCAATGGTTTCTCTGGCCAGTCAATGGTTTCCTCAGCCAGTCAAGGCTAGCCAAACCTTTTTTTACAGAAAGCATTTGCTTACACTTGAGTGGTTTCATCAGAGACCGAGAATGGTGTTACTAAATGGTTTCCCTGGCCAGTCGAGGTGCCACTCCTTTCAATGGTTTCCCTGGCCAGTCTAGGCTGGCCAAACCTTTTTTTTACATACATCATACATATCACTAAGCTGTTCTCTGAGGTTCAGAGGTTAGCTCCAAAAAGAAATACAAACTTCCAGATATTTTTACTTATTGTTGTCGTATCAAACTTTGCCATTTACAGCGATCTTTTGTTTTTTTAGTTTATAACAAACCTTTTTTTACCAAAAGCATTTGCTTACACTTGAGTGGTTTCATCAGGGACTGAGAATGGTGCCACTCAATGGTTTTCCCAGCCAGTCGAGGCTGGCCAAACCTTCAAATGGTTTCCCTGGCCAGTAGAGGTGCCACTCCTTTCAATGGTTTCTCTGGCCAGTCAATGGTTTCCTCAGCCAGTCAAGGCTAGCCAAACCTTTTTTTACAGAAAGCATTTGCTTACACTTGAGTGGTTTCATCAGAGACCGAGAATGGTGTTACTAAATGGTTTCCCTGGCCAGTCGAGGTGCCACTCCTTTCAATGGTTTCCCTGGCCAGTCTAGGCTGGCCAAACCTTTTTTTTACATACATCATACATATCACTAAGCTGTTCTCTGAGGTTCAGAGGTTAGCTCCAAAAAGAAATACAAACTTCCAGATATTTTTACTTATTGTTGTCGTATCAAACTTTGCCATTTACAGCGATCTTTTGTTTTTTTAGTTTATAACAAACCTTTTTTTACCAAAAGCATTTGCTTACACTTGAGTGGTTTCATCAGGGACTGAGAATGGTGCCACTCAATGGTTTTCCCAGCCAGTCGAGGCTGGCCAAACCTTCAAATGGTTTCCCTGGCCAGTAGAGGTGCCACTCCTTTCAATGGTTTCTCTGGCCAGTCAATGGTTTCCTCAGCCAGTCAAGGCTAGCCAAACCTTTTTTTACAGAAAGCATTTGCTTACACTTGAGTGGTTTCATCAGAGACCGAGAATGGTGTTACTAAATGGTTTCCCTGGCCAGTCGAGGTGCCACTCCTTTCAATGGTTTCCCTGGCCAGTCTAGGCTGGCCAAACCTTTTTTTTACATACATCATACATATCACTAAGCTGTTCTCTGAGGTTCAGAGGTTAGCTCCAAAAAGAAATACAAACTTCCAGATATTTTTACTTATTGTTGTCGTATCAAACTTTGCCATTTACAGCGATCTTTTGTTTTTTTAGTTTATAACAAACCTTTTTTTACCAAAAGCATTTGCTTACACTTGAGTGGTTTCATCAGGGACTGAGAATGGTGCCACTCAATGGTTTTCCCAGCCAGTCGAGGCTGGCCAAACCTTCAAATGGTTTCCCTGGCCAGTAGAGGTGCCACTCCTTTCAATGGTTTCTCTGGCCAGTCAATGGTTTCCTCAGCCAGTCAAGGCTAGCCAAACCTTTTTTTACAGAAAGCATTTGCTTACACTTGAGTGGTTTCATCAGAGACCGAGAATGGTGTTACTAAATGGTTTCCCTGGCCAGTCGAGGTGCCACTCCTTTCAATGGTTTCCCTGGCCAGTCTAGGCTGGCCAAACCTTTTTACATACATCATACATATCACTAAGCTGTTCTCTGAGGTTCAGAGGTTAGCTCCAAAAAGAAATACAAACTTCCAGATATTTTTACTTATTGTTGTCGTATCAAACTTTGCCATTTACAGCGATCTTTTGTTTTTTTAGTTTATAACAAACCTTTTTTTACCAAAAGCATTTGCTTACACTTGAGTGGTTTCATCAGGGACTGAGAATGGTGCCACTCAATGGTTTTCCCAGCCAGTCGAGGCTGGCCAAACCTTCAAATGGTTTCCCTGGCCAGTAGAGGTGCCACTCCTTTCAATGGTTTCTCTGGCCAGTCAATGGTTTCCTCAGCCAGTCAAGGCTAGCCAAACCTTTTTTTACAGAAAGCATTTGCTTACACTTGAGTGGTTTCATCAGAGACCGAGAATGGTGTTACTAAATGGTTTCCCTGGCCAGTCGAGGTGCCACTCCTTTCAATGGTTTCCCTGGCCAGTCTAGGCTGGCCAAACCTTTTTTTTACATACATCATACATATCACTAAGCTGTTCTCTGAGGTTCAGAGGTTAGCTCCAAAAAGAAATACTAACTTCCAGATATTTTTACTTATTGTTGTCGTATCAAACTTTGCCATTTACAGCGATCTTTTGTTTTTTTAGTTTATAACAAACCTTTTTTTACCAAAAGCATTTGCTTACACTTGAGTGGTTTCATCAGGGACTGAGAATGGTGCCACTCAATGGTTTTCCCAGCCAGTCGAGGCTGGCCAAACCTTCAAATGGTTTCCCTGGCCAGTAGAGGTGCCACTCCTTTCAATGGTTTCTCTGGCCAGTCAATGGTTTCCTCAGCCAGTCAAGGCTAGCCAAACCTTTTTTTACAGAAAGCATTTGCTTACACTTGAGTGGTTTCATCAGAGACCGAGAATGGTGTTACTAAATGGTTTCCCTGGCCAGTCGAGGTGCCACTCCTTTCAATGGTTTCCCTGGCCAGTCTAGGCTGGCCAAACCTTTTTTTACATACATCATACATATCACTAAGCTGTTCTCTGAGGTTCAGAGGTTAGCTCCAAAAAGAAATACTAACTTCCAGATATTTTTACTTATTGTTGTCGTATCAAACTTTGCCATTTACAGCGATCTTTTGTTTTTTAGTTTATAACAAACCTTTTTTTACCAAAAGCATTTGCTTACACTTGAGTGGTTTCATCAGGGACTGAGAATGGTGCCACTCAATGGTTTTCCCAGCCAGTCGAGGCTGGCCAAACCTTCAAATGGTTTCCCTGGCCAGTAGAGGTGCCACTCCTTTCAATGGTTTCTCTGGCCAGTCAATGGTTTCCTCAGCCAGTCAAGGCTAGCCAAACCTTTTTTTACAGAAAGCATTTGCTTACACTTGAGTGGTTTCATCAGAGACCGAGAATGGTGTTACTAAATGGTTTCCCTGGCCAGTCGAGGTGCCACTCCTTTCAATGGTTTCCCTGGCCAGTCTAGGCTGGCCAAACCTTTTTTTTACATACATCATACATATCACTAAGCTGTTCTCTGAGGTTCAGAGGTTAGCTCCAAAAAGAAATACTAACTTCCAGATATTTTTACTTATTGTTGTCGTATCAAACTTTGCCATTTACAGCGATCTTTTGTTTTTTTAGTTTATAACAAACCTTTTTTTACCAAAAGCATTTGCTTACACTTGAGTGGTTTCATCAGGGACTGAGAATGGTGCCACTCAATGGTTTTCCCAGCCAGTCGAGGCTGGCCAAACCTTCAAATGGTTTCCCTGGCCAGTAGAGGTGCCACTCCTTTCAATGGTTTCTCTGGCCAGTCAATGGTTTCCTCAGCCAGTCAAGGCTAGCCAAACCTTTTTTTACAGAAAGCATTTGCTTACACTTGAGTGGTTTCATCAGAGACCGAGAATGGTGTTACTAAATGGTTTCCCTGGCCAGTCGAGGTGCCACCCCTTTCAATGGTTTCCCTGGCCAGTCTAGGCTGGCCAAACCTTTTTTTTACATACATCATACATATCACTAAGCTGTTCTCTGAGGTTCAGAGGTTAGCTCCAAAAAGAAATACTAACTTCCAGATATTTTTACTTATTGTTGTCGTATCAAACTTTGCCATTTACAGCGATCTTTTGTTTTTTTAGTTTATAACAAACCTTTTTTTACCAAAAGCATTTGCTTACACTTGAGTGGTTTCATCAGGGACTGAGAATGGTGCCACTCAATGGTTTTCCCAGCCAGTCGAGGCTGGCCAAACCTTCAAATGGTTTCCCTGGCCAGTAGAGGTGCCACCCCTTTCAATGGTTTCCCTGGCCAGTCTAGGCTGGCCAAACCTTTTTTTACATACATCATACATATCACTAAGCTGTTCTCTGAGGTTCAGAGGTTAGCTCCAAAAAGAAATACTAACTTCCAGATATTTTTACTTATTGTTGTCGTATCAAACTTTGCCATTTACAGCGATCTTTTGTTTTTTTAGTTTATAACAAACCTTTTTTTACCAAAAGCATTTGCTTACACTTGAGTGGTTTCATCAGGGACTGAGAATGGTGCCACTCAATGGTTTTCCCAGCCAGTCGAGGCTGGCCAAACCTTCAAATGGTTTCCCTGGCCAGTAGAGGTGCCACCCCTTTCAATGGTTTCCCTGGCCAGTCTAGGCTGGCCAAACCTTTTTTTTACATACATCATACATATCACTAAGCTGTTCTCTGAGGTTCAGAGGTTAGCTCCAAAAAGAAATACTAACTTCCAGATATTTTTACTTATTGTTGTCGTATCAAACTTTGCCATTTACAGCGATCTTTTGTTTTTTTAGTTTATAACAAACCTTTTTTTACCAAAAGCATTTGCTTACACTTGAGTGGTTTCATCAGGGACTGAGAATGGTGCCACTCAATGGTTTTCCCAGCCAGTCGAGGCTGGCCAAACCTTCAAATGGTTTCCCTGGCCAGTAGAGGTGCCACCCCTTTCAATGGTTTCCCTGGCCAGTCTAGGCTGGCCAAACCTTTTTTTTACATACATCATACATATCACTAAGCTGTTCTCTGAGGTTCAGAGGTTAGCTCCAAAAAGAAATACTAACTTCCAGATATTTTTACTTATTGTTGTCGTATCAAACTTTGCCATTTACAGCGATCTTTTGTTTTTTTAGTTTATAACAAACCTTTTTTTACCAAAAGCATTTGCTTACACTTGAGTGGTTTCATCAGGGACTGAGAATGGTGCCACTCAATGGTTTTCCCAGCCAGTCGAGGCTGGCCAAACCTTCAAATGGTTTCCCTGGCCAGTAGAGGTGCCACCCCTTTCAATGGTTTCCCTGGCCAGTCTAGGCTGGCCAAACCTTTTTTTTACATACATCATACATATCACTAAGCTGTTCTCTGAGGTTCAGAGGTTAGCTCCAAAAAGAAATACTAACTTCCAGATATTTTTACTTATTGTTGTCGTATCAAACTTTGCCATTTACAGCGATCTTTTGTTTTTTTAGTTTATAACAAACCTTTTTTTACCAAAAGCATTTGCTTACACTTGAGTGGTTTCATCAGGGACTGAGAATGGTGCCACTCAATGGTTTTCCCAGCCAGTCGAGGCTGGCCAAACCTTCAAATGGTTTCCCTGGCCAGTAGAGGTGCCACCCCTTTCAATGGTTTCCCTGGCCAGTCTAGGCTGGCCAAACCTTTTTTTTACATACATCATACATATCACTAAGCTGTTCTCTGAGGTTCAGAGGTTAGCTCCAAAAAGAAATACTAACTTCCAGATATTTTTACTTATTGTTGTCGTATCAAACTTTGCCATTTACAGCGATCTTTTGTTTTTTAGTTTATAACAAACCTTTTTTTACCAAAAGCATTTGCTTACACTTGAGTGGTTTCATCAGGGACTGAGAATGGTGCCACTCAATGGTTTTCCCAGCCAGTCGAGGCTGGCCAAACCTTCAAATGGTTTCCCTGGCCAGTAGAGGTGCCACCCCTTTCAATGGTTTCCCTGGCCAGTCTAGGCTGGCCAAACCTTTTTTACATACATCATACATATCACTAAGCTGTTCTCTGAGGTTCAGAGGTTAGCTCCAAAAAGAAATACTAACTTCCAGATATTTTTACTTATTGTTGTCGTATCAAACTTTGCCATTTACAGCGATCTTTTGTTTTTTTAGTTTATAACAAACCTTTTTTTACCAAAAGCATTTGCTTACACTTGAGTGGTTTCATCAGGGACTGAGAATGGTGCCACTCAATGGTTTTCCCAGCCAGTCGAGGCTGGCCAAACCTTCAAATGGTTTCCCTGGCCAGTAGAGGTGCCACCCCTTTCAATGGTTTCCCTGGCCAGTCTAGGCTGGCCAAACCTTTTTTTTACATACATCATACATATCACTAAGCTGTTCTCTGAGGTTCAGAGGTTAGCTCCAAAAAGAAATACTAACTTCCAGATATTTTTACTTATTGTTGTCGTATCAAACTTTGCCATTTACAGCGATCTTTTGTTTTTTTAGTTTATAACAAACCTTTTTTTACCAAAAGCATTTGCTTACACTTGAGTGGTTTCATCAGGGACTGAGAATGGTGCCACTCAATGGTTTTCCCAGCCAGTCGAGGCTGGCCAAACCTTCAAATGGTTTCCCTGGCCAGTAGAGGTGCCACCCCTTTCAATGGTTTCCCTGGCCAGTCTAGGCTGGCCAAACCTTTTTTTTACATACATCATACATATCACTAAGCTGTTCTCTGAGGTTCAGAGGTTAGCTCCAAAAAGAAATACTAACTTCCAGATATTTTTACTTATTGTTGTCGTATCAAACTTTGCCATTTACAGCGATCTTTTGTTTTTTTAGTTTATAACAAACCTTTTTTTACCAAAAGCATTTGCTTACACTTGAGTGGTTTCATCAGGGACTGAGAATGGTGCCACTCAATGGTTTTCCCAGCCAGTCGAGGCTGGCCAAACCTTCAAATGGTTTCCCTGGCCAGTAGAGGTGCCACCCCTTTCAATGGTTTCCCTGGCCAGTCTAGGCTGGCCAAACCTTTTTTTTACATACATCATACATATCACTAAGCTGTTCTCTGAGGTTCAGAGGTTAGCTCCAAAAAGAAATACTAACTTCCAGATATTTTTACTTATTGTTGTCGTATCAAACTTTGCCATTTACAGCGATCTTTTGTTTTTTTAGTTTATAACAAACCTTTTTTTACCAAAAGCATTTGCTTACACTTGAGTGGTTTCATCAGGGACTGAGAATGGTGCCACTCAATGGTTTTCCCAGCCAGTCGAGGCTGGCCAAACCTTCAAATGGTTTCCCTGGCCAGTAGAGGTGCCACCCCTTTCAATGGTTTCCCTGGCCAGTCTAGGCTGGCCAAACCTTTTTTTTACATACATCATACATATCACTAAGCTGTTCTCTGAGGTTCAGAGGTTAGCTCCAAAAAGAAATACTAACTTCCAGATATTTTTACTTATTGTTGTCGTATCAAACTTTGCCATTTACAGCGATCTTTTGTTTTTTAGTTTATAACAAACCTTTTTTTACCAAAAGCATTTGCTTACACTTGAGTGGTTTCATCAGGGACTGAGAATGGTGCCACTCAATGGTTTTCCCAGCCAGTCGAGGCTGGCCAAACCTTCAAATGGTTTCCCTGGCCAGTAGAGGTGCCACCCCTTTCAATGGTTTCCCTGGCCAGTCTAGGCTGGCCAAACCTTTTTTTACATACATCATACATATCACTAAGCTGTTCTCTGAGGTTCAGAGGTTAGCTCCAAAAAGAAATACTAACTTCCAGATATTTTTACTTATTGTTGTCGTATCAAACTTTGCCATTTACAGCGATCTTTTGTTTTTTTAGTTTATAACAAACCTTTTTTTACCAAAAGCATTTGCTTACACTTGAGTGGTTTCATCAGGGACTGAGAATGGTGCCACTCAATGGTTTTCCCAGCCAGTCGAGGCTGGCCAAACCTTCAAATGGTTTCCCTGGCCAGTAGAGGTGCCACCCCTTTCAATGGTTTCCCTGGCCAGTCTAGGCTGGCCAAACCTTTTTTTACATACATCATACATATCACTAAGCTGTTCTCTGAGGTTCAGAGGTTAGCTCCAAAAAGAAATACTAACTTCCAGATATTTTTACTTATTGTTGTCGTATCAAACTTTGCCATTTACAGCGATCTTTTGTTTTTTTAGTTTATAACAAACCTTTTTTTACCAAAAGCATTTGCTTACACTTGAGTGGTTTCATCAGGGACTGAGAATGGTGCCACTCAATGGTTTTCCCAGCCAGTCGAGGCTGGCCAAACCTTCAAATGGTTTCCCTGGCCAGTAGAGGTGCCACTCCTTTCAATGGTTTCTCTGGCCAGTCAATGGTTTCCTCAGCCAGTCAAGGCTAGCCAAACCTTTTTTTACAGAAAGCATTTGCTTACACTTGAGTGGTTTCATCAGAGACCGAGAATGGTGTTACTAAATGGTTTCCCTGGCCAGTCGAGGTGCCACCCCTTTCAATGGTTTCCCTGGCCAGTCTAGGCTGGCCAAACCTTTTTTTTACATACATACATACATATCACTAAGCTGTTCTCTGAGGTTCAGAGGTTAGCTCCAAAAAGAAATACTAACTTCCAGATATTTTTACTTATTGTTGTCGTATCAAACTTTGCCATTTACAGCGATCTTTTGTTTTTTTAGTTTATAACAAACCTTTTTTTACCAAAAGCATTTGCTTA
Source organism: Macrothele yani (assembly GCA_039090855.1). Lineage (NCBI taxonomy): Eukaryota > Metazoa > Arthropoda > Arachnida > Araneae > Macrothelidae > Macrothele > Macrothele yani. The sequence continues at coordinate 221,462,689 of CM077034.1, forward strand.
TTACACTTGAGTGGTTTCATCAGGGACTGAGAATGTCACCACTCAAGTGACTGATGTTTGTTCTCTGGCGTGAAATGACTGACCTACGTTTCATCTCCTGCCACTATGTGGTCAAGAAATTCATTGCCCGTTTGTGCACAACGGGTCAAAAATTCAAAGCTGCACCCACATGGGGTTCCTTTTGTGGTCATCAGTCAACATTCCTGGTACCCACCCACCTCGCACCAATTTTCCGGTAGCAAAGGCGTTCTGTTATGATTTCATGGAGCAGTGCAAAAGAAACTTCGGGGAAGCCAGCATGCAATTCGTTGAATTTGACGTGACACCCATGTCCGGTGACATCATCAACACATTTCTTGACGTCTGCTGTAACGAGCGATGGGTAGCTGGAGTGCTGGTCATTACACGCATTTGATCTCCCCCGCACTAGACATCTGAACCCATCCCCACACCGATGATTCATCGATACAACATCAGTTCAAGTTTCCCTCTTGTGTTGTATTCTTCGCAGCACGTTCCATAGCTATATTTGTATTTTGTTAACGCTGCAGCTGTAGAGCATTTATTGCTTACATTTTTCTTTCTGTTGATATAATTCCTTTCTGATTTTTTCATAGTCACTTTTCTATTTTTTTTTTTTCAATTCCCTCAGATGACAACAATTTTTTCCATCAAACTGAATTAGCCTGAGGACATTGAATGCATGATATTGAAGCTTTCACTATTTTAGACAACTTTAAGAATGAATACTTTGAGCACCATGCATCGAATTCTGACAAATTTTAACTTCATAAACTCTTATTATATTTGCACTTCTAAGGTATTAAACCCCAGCAAAGTGCGCATAGTTTACGTGCAATTCATAAATCATATACTATTAAAAATCACCAATCACTTACCTTAAAGATCATGGTAATTTCCATCCACAAACACTTCAAGCACGCCAATTATCGTAATGTTGTTGGCCGTCAAAGGTTTACAGACTCCTTGCTTACGATTCCTTCTTCCGGGGATGAAACATCGTATTTTTCTTTTTATTATTTGCTAGACAAACAACGTTGATTTTTTTTCAGCCATATGTGATGTAACCATAGCTTGTCAATTCCATAAAAACCACACAAGCATACTACTCATTCATACATTCAGTTAAAAAACTATGTACATATTTACACTACATTACATTCCCAGGTGGTTAAACCTTTGTCAACTGTGAGTAACAAAATGCTCCATCCGTTTCAAAACCCGTGCTAACCCTACTGCAAGTGTCACCCTCATTCAGCCCTTCACACACAATCCTCTTATTCCTTCTTCCGAGGATGAAACCTCGTTTTTCTTTTGTTTTTTTTTATTATTTACTAGACAAACAACCCTGGGTTTTTTTTAGCCATATGAGATGTAACCATAGCTCGTCAATTCCATAAAAACCACACAAGCATACTACTCATTCATACATTCAATATTAAAAAACTACGTACATATTTACACTACATTACATTCCCAGGTGGTTAAACCTTTGTCAACTGTGAGTAACAAAATGCTCCATCCGTTTCAAAATACGTGCTAACCCTTCTGCAAGAGTCACCCTCATTCAGCCCCTCACACACAATCCTCTAGCGCTTTCAACAGGCTACTGTCGTCCTCGGGAGGCAGGTGTGTCTCACCCGCCCACTACAGCTCAAGTGAGCAGAGCCATCGAGGCACGGGCTCCAGTCGCAATCTCTGATTCTTTGTGTCTCTGGCGCAATCTATTTTCATTGCTGCTCTCTTTTCTTTTTTTTTTTCTTTCTTAAAGAAAAGGCCTTAATTAAAAAAAAATTGAACAACAGCTTAGAAAGAAAAAAGAAAAAGAGAGCAGCAATGAAAATAGATTGCGCCAGAGACACAAAGATTCAGAGTTTGCAACTGGAGCCCGTGCCTCGATGGCTCTGCTCACTTGAGCTGTGGTGGGCGGGTGAGACACACCTGCCTCCTGATGACGACAGTAGTCTGTTGAAAGCGCTAGAGGATTGTGTGTGAAGGGCTGAATGAGGGTGATACTTGCAGTAGGGTTAGCACGGGTTTTGAAACGGATGGAGCATTTTGTTACTCACAGTTGACAAAGGTTTAACCACCTGGGAATGTAATGTAGTGTAAATATGTACGTAGTTTTTTAACTGAATGTATGAATGAGTAGTATGCTTGTGTGGTTTTTATGGAATTGACAAGCTATGGTTACATCACATATGACAGAAAAAAACCAGCATTATTTGTCTAGCAAATAAAAAATTAATAATACGATGTTTCATCCCCGGAAGAAGGAATCATAAGCAAGGAGTCTGTAAACCTTTGAAGGCCAACAACATTACGATAATTGATGTACTTGAAGTGTTTGCGGATGGAAATTACCATGATCTTTAGGGTAAGTGATTGGTTATTTTTAATAGTATATCATGCAAGAAAGAGTTTTTCTGTGTCAAATTCCTCTCCTGACGACACTGACAGAGTTACACAATATTTTACAGCACGAATGGCAAGAGCTCTGGATTAAAATCATGCCATGTCGCACACCTTCTGTTATACTAAGCAAAGGTGGGCCCATTAGGTTATAATCACACTTCTGGTATTTATTCACCTGTTCATCTTCAAAAACGGGTTTGTGTACATAACTGCACTTTTACGATCGTATTGAAAAACTTCTCCATTGTAATACAGGGCGTTTCATAAAGAATGTCCCGATTTGAAAAGTGGATATCTCCGCAACCACGCACCACCGATGAATGCGACTCGTATCGTGTCTACAGTAGGGATGGGCAAAAGACATCGACGTTTTGCCACCGATGATCGATGTTTTAACCTCGATGCTGCAGAAGCCGATACATCGAAAAAACATCCGAGGTTTCGCGACCGATGTTTGGAACTGGAAGAGAGTATCTTCTACGAAAAGTAAATGCATTTCTTTTTTGTTACATTCATAACTATACAGAGGAATGAAATATCACCTTCCTATTGGTTTTTTTACTTGATTCTTTGGCGAAAACCGAGATCTTTTCCTCGAAGGCAAGTGAGCTGATGCATCGAAAAAATATCGAGGCTTTTAAGAAATATTATTAGTTACTTGGGGTTGAATTGGTGAGTAATCACCATTATATTGAACAGAGATTTTACCCACTGATATGCCCATTCGCTGCTGCAGATCAAAAAGTGTGAAATCTTCGGCTTGTTAGCAAGACATCGTGGTTTACACCGATACATTGAAAAAACATCGAGGTTTCCACCGATACATCGGGCGTTTTAACAAATATTACGTTACTGGATGTTGCATTGTTGAGTATCACCGTTACATTGAACGGAGATTTTACAAATAGATCGCCCATTTATTGCTGCAGATGGCAAAGTGCGAATTCTCCAGTTTATTAGCAAAACATCGAGGTCCCCACCGATGCATCGAAGAAACATCGAGGTTTTCACGATGCATCGAGCGTTTTAACAAATACACTGCTGGACAATTGCTAAGGACGGATCATAAGCGGCTATATAGCGCATAAAAAAGTAAGTGTGGTTGGATGCCAAGTGAAATAAAATAATGTAAGAATGCCAGGACATTACAAGAAAGACAATTTATTGTGCTCTGAAATCCAGAAGGCTTTGGAACGTGTTCAAGGGACAAACAGGCCATTTTGTGCAGAATACATAAACGTGAAAAAAATGCAATTACCGTCCGCAGGCGTTCCGGCGTAAGATGTCAATACGGGATATGGCCACCATGGAGGGCGATGCAAGATTCCACACGTCGTGTCATGCTTTGCACAACATTATCAAGCAGCTGTTGGGGTAATTTATCCCATTCCTCTGTCAGTGCACGGATGAGGGTGTCCTTGTTTATTGGAGGGCATTGGCGACCAGCAAGACTCCTCCCCAAAGCACCCCACACATTTTCAATGGGATTCAGATCTGGAGAACGTGCTGGCCATACGAGGCGTTGAATATCCTCGCTCTCAAGACACTCCTGGACAGCGACTGTTCGATGACATGTTGCGTTGTCGTCCATGAAAATGAATCTATCACCGACAGCACCACGGAACATGCGAACATGAGGTAGCAGAACATCATTAATGTATCGTTGGCCAGTCATAGTCCCAGTTGGAAGCGCATAGACGAACGTACGGCCATTGATCATGATGCCAGCCCATACCATGACACTACATGTCGGATATCGGTCCCTTTCCTGTATGTTTGCTGGACAATATGCAGTACCACTATCACGCCAGATCAGTTGTCGTCGACAATCAGACGATAGACTGTATCTACTTTCACCTGAGAAGAGGACAGCAGACCAGTCGTTATCAGTCCAATTGCGATGTTGATGGCACCATTGCAAACGGGCGGTACGGTGACGTCTGGATAATGGGATGCACACAACAGGACGGCGGGCGTATAGTCCTCCTTCATGCAAACGTCTGGCGACAGTTTTTCGGGAGATCCGCTTGCCAGTAGCAGCCATAAACTGATTTGCTACCTCACTAGCTGTGCTGCGCCGGCGTCTTTTTGTTGATAGCACTATGTACCGATCTTCTGCAGGTGTCGTACTGCGAAGACGACCTCCCCCGTGACGTTTGCTACACTCTTCATTTGTTTGAAATGATTTCCAAAGCCTTGAAACAACACTGTGGCTGACGTCGAACTCCCTGGTAACATCTGTTATTTTTCGCCCTTCTTCAATCTTGCCAATAATACGGCCACGCGTAAAATCATCTAGGTGATGTCGGGAAGACATACTGAAAATTGCAAGTTCGTCAATTGATTCTTTCCCTTTCAACTTTGCGTTTGAATAACAACGGTCAATACGCGTCAAATCCTTTATATCTCTTATCAGCGCTATGACGTCACGAACAAGTTCGGCAATTCAAAATTTGCATACACACAACACGTCTTACTGTATCTCGCCCTTATGCTAATTTCCACATTTTCCTGCCTTCCATTTTATGGTTGCTATTGTTGCTATTGTCATCTGTCCTTAGGAATTGTCTGGCAGTGTAGTATGTTAATGGTTGTTGAACTGGTGAGTATCACTGTAATATTAAAGAGAGATTTTACAAATCGTGTGCCCATTTACTGATGCAGGATGGAAAAAGTGCGAGTTTTTCAGTTTATTAGCAAAACATCGAGGTTTACACCGATGCATCGAACAAAAATAGAGGTTTCTACTAATGCATCGAGCATTTTAATATATATTATTAGTTACCCGATGCTATTGGTGAGTAATCACCGATATATTAAACAGAGATTTTGCAAATCTATTGCGTATTTACTGCTGCAGATTGAAAACAACTAATTTTTCGGCTCATTAGCAAAAACATCGAGGTTTTCACCGATACATCGAACATTTCCACCGATACTATCAATGCATCGATGTTTTAGGAATGAGTAACCACCGATGTCGATCATCGATGTTTCCCACCGATGTGCCCATCCCTAGTCTACAGGCATGGCCCAGAGTTTGTTATGACTACCGCTAGATGGCAGCATAAGCGCCCAAACAGTCGCTACGCTTAGTGAGGGAGAAGATGGCGTCGATGCAACAGAAGGCGTTTTGTGTGCTCAGCAAGACCAGGTCCGTGATTACGATGCAGCGTGCGTTTAAACGGCGTTAAGTCAGTGCTCCACCCAGTGGGGGAAAACATTCATCGTTGGTATCGACAATTTGAAGAAACAGGGTGTTTATGTACGGGAAAGAGTCCTGGACGACCAACCACCTCAGCGACGAGTGTGCAACGAATTCACGTGGCGTTTCAGCGAAGCCCACTCGTCGTGCGAGCTACGAACGTGCCATCCCTCGTGACTGCTTGGCGTGTTTAACGACGACGTTTGCTGCTGAAGCCGTACAGATTGCAACTGGTGCAAAGCTCTTCGTGAAGGTGACAAAACACAACAAAAAGATTTTTATGCAACTCTCTTAGAGGACATGGAGGACGACACCGTGGTACAAAGGTTGATTTTTAGCGGTGAAGCAACCTTTCATGTAAGCAGGAAAGTTTCGCGCCACGACGTTCGCATATGGGGACTGGAGAATCCACATGAAATTCTCCAACATGAGCGCGATTCACCAAAACTGAATGTTTTTTTTGCGCGGTTGCTGTTAGAAAGGTTTATGGCCACCATTTCTTTTTTCGCGGACAACACGGTTACGGGCAACTCCTATCTTGCAATGCTGAAGGACTGGCTGCTTCCACAGCTGCAGGACGACTCTGAAGATTACATTTTGCAGCAGGACGGGGCACCGCCACATCGGAACCTCCAAGTTCGTCGGTTTCTAAACGACACATTGCCTCAGCGCTGGATTGGACGCAGGGGACCCCATGACTTGGGACTACACACTTGGCCTCCGAGATCTCCAGACATCACACCATGTGACTTTTTTTTTTTATGGGGATACGTAAAAGAGCGTGTTTATGTTCTCCCTTTACCCGCTGACTTGGATGAGCTCTGAACGAGATTCACGGCAGCGGTAAATTCTGCGACTGAAGACACTCTCAGACACGTCTGGGATTAATTCAGCTATCGGCTTGATGTTCTCCGTGCAGCAGGTGGAGGGCACATTGAGCATTTGTAATTGTGGTGAGTGAAACTTTAGACCTTCCTTCATACTTGGCTCTTTGTTTTGTAACTATCCCACATTTGCCTTATTAAATATACTACTTTGAAATAGGGTAATTCTTTTTAAAACACCCTGTAGTATAACAACATTCTCACAAAACAACCTAACTAGCCATTTGGGTATATGAAGTCAATGGGTATTGATAATTTGACATACAACCACAACACATTTGGGTAGAGCCTCATCTAAAGATAATGCCTCCAGTCAGAGAACTTTGTCATACTGACACCATTTGCAACATATTTTGGGGGACCTCAGAGATTCCCCAATGCCACTATCAGGCAATTATGCCTCCCTCCCCCTCCCCCTGGATTCATGGCATACAGTTTGAGGGAAACTGTGATTGAGTGGAATCCATACAGGGGTTTACCAAACTAATGTGAACATTTACTGTTTGTGAAGAGGCTTCCAGAACAGAAGCAACTGAGCTTAGAATAGATTTTTACCAGTCATACACATATGATAATGGAATTTGGGGCTCTTCTTCCTATAAAATATCTCCCAACAAAGCCAGTGATGGAGGTGGAAAATCTAATTTTGCTCCAGATATTCCCACAAATGTTCAATAATATGGAGATTTGAAGATTGGGGTGGTCAGGCACTACCTCATCCTCTGCAAACTGCAAGTTGACACATTTCACACAATCCATGGGAGCATTATTTACCTGATACATTATCATAAGGGAGCAATGCCTGTGGCATTGGGTGCGGGTGGTCCCCAGAAAGGGATTTGTACATTCTAGATGTGAAATGATCCTGCAGTATAACCAATGGCCCTAAGGAATGTCATAACATAGCATTCCACAGCATCAGATGTGAAATGATCCTGCAGTATAACCAATGGCCCCAAGGAATGTCATAACATAGCATTCCACAGCATCAGATGTGAAATGATCCTGCAGTATAACCAATGGCCCCAAGGAATGTCATAACATAGCATTCCACAGCATCAGATGTGAAATGACCCTGCAGTATAAACAATGGCCCCAAGGAATGTTATAGCACAGCATTCCACAGCATCAGAAGTGAAATGACACTGCAGTATAACCAATGGCCCCAAGGAATGTCATAACATAGCATTCCACAGCATCAGATGTGAAATGACACTGCAGTATAACCAATGTCCCCAGAATGTCATAACATAGCATCAGATGTGAAATGATCCTGCAGTATAATCAATGGCCCAAAGGAATGTCATAACATAGCATTCCACAACATCAGATGTGAAATGATCCTGCAGTATAAACAATGGTCCCAAGGAATGTTATAACATAGCATTCCACAGCATCAGATGTGAAATGACACTGCAGTATAACCAATGGCCCCAAGGAATGTCATAACATAGCATCAGATGTGAAATGATCCTGCAGTATAATCAATGGCCCAAAGGAATGTCATAACATAGCATTCCACAACATCAGATGTGAAATGACCCTGCAATATAAACAATGGCCCCAAGGAATATTATTCCACAGCATCAGATGTGAAATGACCCTGAAGTATAACCAATGGCCCCAAGGAATGCCATAACATAGCATTCCACAGCATCAGATGTAAAATGATCCTGCAGTATAACCAATGGCCCCAAGGAATGTCATAACATAGCATTCCACAGCATCAGATGTGAAATGACCCTGCAGTATAACCAATGGCCCCAAGGAATGTCATAACATAGCATTCCACAGCATCAGATGTGAAATGATCCTGCAGTATAACCAATGACCACAAGGAATGTCATAACATAGCATCAGATGTGAAATGATCCTGCAGTATAGCCAATGGTCCCAAGGAATGTCATAACATAGCATTCCACAGCATCAGATGTGAAATGACCCTGCAGTATAAACAATGGCCCCAAGGAATGTCATAACATAGCATTCCACAGCATCAGGGGTCCGCCCACCTCCATGCTACACAACCTGGATGGCATACTTCTATACGTTTTTGCCAGATGCACATTCTGCCAATGGTGGGAAACAATATGAAGCATGATTCATCAGACCAGATGACACATAGTCAGTCTTTAGCATCCCAGTTTTTATGTGCTTAGCACCACCTTACATATTATGCATAAATGTCAACTATTCAGTTGTTGCACTATTTACTGTTTCTCACATTGTTGTTGAAGTTCATTCAGGAAATGTCTTTGTTTGATGAAGGGTTATAATCATATAACATGCCCTAAAGTTTATAATAAACTGGCAGAAAGTGAAAAAAGAACACCAAGAAGGAGACGTCTGATACCAACGAAATTTATACAGCATAATAACGGAATACAGAGGATAACGTGATCAAAACATTATGGCAAAATACAGCTGTATTTGCTGGTAAACTGAACAATAACATTTCCATGTAACATGGTTAGTACGAGGTTGAACCTCCATGAACTGCGTCACACTGTGCAATTCTGGCATGGAGTATGTCGTACAGATGTTGGACGTAAGTTTGGGGTATTGAGTTCCAAGCATCCTCAACCTGGACATGTAAATCGGGGATGGCCATGGCTGGCCGTGGAGACCGGATAAGTCGTTGTCCCATAAAATCTCACACGTGCTCAATCGGGGACAAATCCGGTGAACGTGCAGGCCATGGAAGTTGTCTCACACCCTGAAGTGCATGTTGCGTTGCACGTGCCGTGTGTGGGTGTGCGTTATCTTGATGGAAAACACCACGATGGACCGACCTTGCAGATGGCACAACAACGGGCTGAATGATGTTGTTGATGTAGGAGGTGCTGTTTAACGTACCCGGTACAAACACTAGTTGTGTACGGGAGTGATAGCTGATCGCTCCCCACACCAGGAGAACAGGTGTAGGCCCTGTGTGTCGCTGGCAAATGCAAGAAGGGTGGAGAATCTCCCCTGTGCATCTGCGAACACGCATACGGCCATCCGAGGCTCCCAAGCAAAATCTGCTTTCATCGCTGAACACGACAGATCGCCATTAGGTTCTCCAGTGCAGACGTTGGCGACACCACTGCAGCCGTTCCTGACGGTGGGCTGGAGTCAGAGGTGCACATGCCAGAGGCACACGTGCCCGCAGTGCTGCATCCAGTAGACGGTTGCGGATTGTTCGCACTGTCACCTCAGGTGCAAAGGCAGCTCGGATTTGCGTCGCAGTGGATGTTCTGCTTGACAACGCCGCCCTTTTTATGCGTCGATCGGTCCGCTCATCAGTTCGTCTGTGACTCCAGGTTTCACGTCTTCTGGTGTGGGAATGTTCCTCGGACCATCTACGCCACCATCGTACCACCACCGATACTTCCCGTCCAATCCGCTCCGCAATACGACAATACGACCACCCGGCCTCGCGGAGTCTGACTAGACGACTTCGCTGAAAGTCCGATAACTGCTGAAATCGTACACGTCTTCCATGTCCAGGCATTGCAGCTTCTTCGGGTCTTCGCATGTGTCCGTACGCCGACGACTGATTACATTCACTTCGCCGTACTCCTTAAATACCACCGACGATAATTTGCATATTATGCCGTGCTCTGGCGTAAACGCTCACCGGTTGGTCCCGAAATTAACATCACACCTACGTAAACTCAACCTGATTAACATATGTATATTTCATGATCGTCCCCCAATTTCTTCTTGGTGTTCTTTTATCACTTTCCACCAGTGTATATAGAAATAAATCGATAATAAGAGGTTAAGAATGTTACTCACATTTTGGTCATGGAGCATTCCTGGATATTGAAGGGTCTTTTCTAGTCCTATTGTGACGAAATCCTGTTCATCATGTTTCAAATGGTAGACATCTCTTTTTTTCACACAAACATTGATTCCGTCAAATCTTCATATTGAACGGTTAAACAGGATTTCATCCCAATAGGACTACAAAGGACCCTTCAATATCCAGGAATGCTCCATGACCAAATATGAGTAACATTCTTAACCTCTTATTATCGATTTATTTCTATATATTATAAACTTTAGGGCATGTTATATGATTATATCCCTTCATCAAACAAAGACATTTCCCGAAAGCACCTCAACAACAACGTGAGAAACAGCAAATAATGCAATAAGTTGACATTTATGTATAATGTGAATTATAACCAAGTAAAAAATTCAACACCTTGAGATGTTAGAAGAATTGATAGAACCACCTTACATGTTTTGTTGCATTGATGTTGGTAAACAGAAGTTTGTGGATTGCAGCATGGACACAAATACCAGCATGGTGGAGTTCCTGACAAAGTGTTATGACAGAAACAGGATCATTCCAACTCTGCTGCTATTTGTAGCGATGTGGTCTTGTGCTTCTGCTTGCAATCTATGCAAACGCTCACCTATCGCTATCTGATATCTTCGCATGGCATCCACAATTAGCATGTTTGGAGGCAATGCTGTGTCCTTTTTGATAGGTAGTCATAGTCTTTGGTACAGTTCCTCGTGTTACAGCCTTTGGTACAGTTCCTTGTGTTACAGTCTCAGGTACAGTTCCTCGTGTTACAGTCTTTGGTACAGTTCCTCGTGTTACAATCTTTGGTACAGTTCCTCGTGTTACAGTCTTTGGTACAGTTCCTCGTGTTACAGTCTTTGGTACAGTTCTTCGTGTTACAGTCTTTGGTACAGTTCCTCGTGTCACAGTCTTTGGTACAGTTTCTTCGTGTTACAGTCTTTGGTACAGTTCCTCGTGTCACAGTCTTTGGTACAGTTTCCTCGTGTTAAAATCTTTGGTACAGTTCCTCGTGTTACAGTCTTTGGTACAGTTCCTCGTGTTACAGTTCCTAGTGTTACAGCCTTTGGTACAGTTCTCGTGTTACAGTCTTTGGTACAGTTCCTCGTGTTACAGTCTTTGGTACAGTTCTTCGTGTTACAGTTCCTAGTGTTACAGCCTTTGGTACAGTTCTTCGTGTTACAGTCTTTGGAACAGTTCCTCGTGTTACAGTCTTTGGTACAGTTCCTCGTGTTACAGTCTTTGGTACAGTTCTTCGTGTTACAGTCTTTGGTACAGTTCGTCGTGTTAAAGTCTTTGGTACAGTTCCTCGTGTTACAGTCTTTGGTACAGTTCCTCATGTTCAGTCTTTGGTACAGTTCCTCGTGTTACAGTCTTTGGTACAGTTCCTCGTGTTACAGTCTTTGGTACAGTTCTCCTGTTACAGTCTTTGGTACAGTTCTTCGTGTTACAGTCTTTGGAACAGTTCCTCGTGTTACAGCCTTTGGTACAGTTCTCGTGTTATAGTCTTTGGTAAAGTTCCTCATGTTACAGTCTTTGGTACAGTTCCTCGTGTTACAGTCTTTGGTACAGTTCCTCGTGTTACAGTCTTTGGTAGAGTCCCTCGTGTTACAGTCTTTGGTACAGTTCCTCGCGTTACAGTCTTTGGTACAGTTCCTCGTGTCACAGCCTTTGGTACAGTTCCTCGTGTTACAGTCTTTGGTACAGTTCCTCGTGTTACAGTCTTTGGTACAGTTCCTTGTGTTACAGTCTTTGGTACAGTTCCTTGTGTTACAGTCTTTGGTACAGTTCCTCATGTTCAGTCTTTGGTACAGTTCCTCGTGTTACAGTCTTTGGTACAGTTCCTCGTGTTACAGTCTTTGGTACAGCTACTCGTGTTACAGTCTTAGGTAGAGTTCCTCATGTTACAGTCTTTGGTACAGCTACTCGTGTTGCAGTCTTAGGTACAGTTCCTCGTGTTACACCTGTGTTACTGAAGCTCTTTACACAATGTGCACCAATGATGATGCCTTTTTTTGAGGTCATTGAGATCTGATTTTGACCACAATTACTTCACAATAGCTGTTTCACCTGTGACTGTGGCACTGCTACATGATAACTAGAATGATACTGCACACCGCAGTATACTAACTATACCTCACATCGTGGGTGATGTCATCCCTATGATCTGCATATGACACATTGTGTGTATGTACTCCAGTTGCAGTCGCTGTTTTTATTATTTTAATAAACCCCTGTCGGTAGAATATTTTTATAATATTTCTATGAAGTGATGGCCGAAAAATTGATCAAAATATCGAGTTGTAAAGAAAGTTTCTGAATTTTTTTTTTTTTATGTGGATATGTAATGCAACGGATGGTATCATGACCACATAATGACATAATTTTTTTTATGTATGTTGAAAAATGTGCATTGTTTCTTTGATCTTGTAAGCCATGAATTTATCAACATAAATGACTAAAAAAATGCAAAACGATAACAGTGGCAAAAGACACTACACATATTGGAAAATGCACAATAAAATAGTACTTTTAAAAATGACTGACATGAATTTTAAGGTTACCTCTTGTTATCAGTAAACTAATTTTGAAAAACAATGCAAACAAAACATTGCTGAAACACAAAGATGGCACAAATATGCTATTTACCTCTTTTAAGTTAAAATTCTTAAGGTCACTCACCTTCAACTGAGATGTCTTGTATAGCAAACCGAAGGATAATGGTCCAGATTAGACCTAATGTCATCTTCACGTTTCCATCAACAATTTCTAAAAACACAATAACTCCATTAGCATTATGAATAAATATCAGTTCAAGTATTTCTGTTTTGTTTACTCAGCTGCAGAACTGATAAAATATGGTAAGAACTGATAAATAACCACACAGATAAATGATCCACAACTGATTAATAATGGTATATAACCACAGAGATTAATGGTTTGTAACTGATAAACAATGATAAATAAACACACAGAATAATTATTATCCAGAACAGATAAATAATTATAAATAATCACAGAGATTAATGATTCAGAACTGATAAATAACAGCAGATGATAAATAACTACATACACGAATGATTCAAAACTGAAAATAACCACACAAGTTAATGATAAACAATAAAGAAGTTAAACATTTATTTCTTTGTGTCTTTTTAATCAGGTAGGTACATCAGTGTGGGGGATCAGCCCACAGCTATTCTGAGCCATTAATGTGTGCATTATTATCATTATCAATTTTGAATCATTACAATTTGTGTGATTATTTATTATTTATAGATTCAAAATCATTAACTTGTGTGGTTATTTATAATCATTTCACCTATTCTGAATCTTTAACCTACACACATTACATATATATGTAATGTATGTAGGTTAAAGATTCAGAATAGGTGAAATAATTATAAATAACCACACAGGTTAATGATTTAGAATCGATAAATAATAAATAATCACACAAATTGTAATGATTTAAAATTTATAATGATGATAATGTGCAGATTAATGGTTCAGAATAAATAAATAATCACACAGATTGACTCAGAATTTATATGTAATGATAAATATTTTAATGATTCATAATTGATAATGATAAATAATATACAGATTGGATTCAAAATAGGTGAATAAATATAAATAACCATAGAAATTAATAATACAGAAGTGATAAAAAAGGGCAAATAATGATAAATAACCACACAGGTTCATGATTCAGAATTGATTAATGATAAATAACCACACAGGTTCATGATTCAGAATTGATAAATAATAACTAACCACACAGATTTTAATGATTCAAAATTGATAATGATAAATAATACACAGATTAATGATTCAGAATAAATGAATAATTATAAATAACCACCCAGATTAACTATTCAGAATTGATAAATAAAAGTAAATAATGATAAATAACCACACAGATGAATGATTTAGAATTGATAGATAAGGGTAAATAACCACACAGATTAATGAAGAATAATTTGTTTAATGACTTGCTAAACAACCAAGCTTGTCATTTCTGGTGTAGAAATACCATAATTCACTGTTCATCCCGATAGGTGAACACACAGAAAACTTGAATATTACATCTTTATGGAATATGGAATAGGAGCTGTGTGTATTTGAGTGATCACCACCTACCATTTCTCATCCATTATAGCGACAATACACCCAAACCGAAATTAAGAGAGAAAGTTCAATTTGTCTTTCCAAGAGAATAGGATTTTCACATTTCCTGAGAAATATACAGTACACACGAACAGGAATTACAGCATTTCTGTATAGAAAAGTTAAACAACAATGTAGCATGTAATAAAAAAAAATGAAAAAAAGAAAGTTCTGTGACCCAAAGCAGGGGCGCACATACGGGGTGGGTCCGTCAGGTCCGGAACCCCCCCCCCCCCCCCCAAATTTTAAAATAGCTTCTTCCGACTACGGCGAAATTAAAAAAAATCTTTCTGCACATGTTTATAGAAACGAGCTGGCTGTGGTGTGATTGTATCAATCACAGAAATCAGAGTGCTCTCTTGCCTTAGGAATGCTGCATCTGTTTTGGATGGCTGACGATGACAAGCATTGAAGCAGGGAATTAGTGAAACCCCAGAGTGTTTGAGGAACCAGGAATCCATCACTCTCTCAGTCTCTCGTGTTCCCATAACCTTTTCCAGGAAATTTCTACATGGCTCGGGCCTCAGTCACATATGGGGTGCTAATCGACGTTCCTCCTCTGAGGGGAGGGGTGATACACGAGATAAAGGCCTGGGTGTAAACACACTATTTTCTGTTAAGAAGGTCTGCGTCTGTGCTTGATATTTGTATCTGTTGATTTCCATCCATTTAGGACATGAGAGACTGAGCAGAGCATTTCACAATTTGGGTGTACTCTGAGGTCTCGGATTCCTGTGTTCGATAGCGCGTTGCATGACACGCCAAATGTGTTCTACCATGTTCAAATCTGGGGACTTGGGTGTGAATGGCAGCACCCCAAACTCAGATGAATGCTCCTCTAACCATAATATGGCGTCCCAACACTTGTGTGGAGATGCATTGTACTGTTGGAACAGGCCCAACCCATCAGCATGAATGCAGGACATGAACGGGTGTACCTCGTCAGAAAGGATGTGCACATAGCGTTGGCAGGTCACAGACATTTGTAGACGTACCAGGGGTCCCAGTGAAGTCCAGCTAAACACACCCCATATCATTACGGACCTCCCACCAGCCGGTACAGTTCCCTGTTGACAGGCGGAATCCATGGCTTCATGGGGTTTGCGCCACACACGAATATTTCCATCTACCCGATACAGTTGGAAACGGGACTCATCAGACCAGGCTACTTTTTTCCAGTCATCAAGTGTCCAGTGGTAGTGTTGCCGTGCCCAAGCGAGGCGCATAGCTCTGTGTCGTGCCCCCATCAAGGGGACTCGAGTTGGGCGTCAGCTCCCAAAGCCCATATCGTGCAGGGTACGTTGCACAGTCCGGACGCTGATGCTCGTTGAGGCTCCAGGATTGAATTCCGACGCTACCTGCGAGAATGTCGCATGAAACGATTCTTGACAGCCAACGATGGTCACGTTCACCCAATGTCTTTTTACGGCAACACTCGTATCGTAGGTTGGAGGTTTTGCCGGAATTCTTGTAGTCACGGTACACTCTTGCAATGGTCGTCCGTGAAATTCCGAACTTTGTTTCTACCTCCGAAATACTATGGCCCATCTCACGAGCGCCAACTATGACACCGCGTTGAAAATCGCTTAAATCGTTATTACTTGTCATTCTCATGCCGAAACCAGCTCTGACAGCTGGCAAGGACGTCTATCGGTTTATATACGCACTGGCGGATGCAACTGAGTACGCGCATAGGTGACGTTGTTATGTATTTTGCATAAGCTCGTCTGTACCAGTGTTTCAGGCACTTCAGTGTATGTGCTGGTCATTAGCACCAAGTGCAAACTGTGACTCATCAATGAAGACAACACGACACCATTGTATACTATCCCACGTTGGTCGGGTGCGACGCCACTGCAACTGATGCCGACAATGCTCGCTGGTCAGTAAAAGGCGGCGGAGTCTCCTCGAATGTAGTCCACGTACCGCAAGCCATCTGGCAACGGTCCTGATGGCCACTTCCGTTCCTACAGGCAATGCAACATGGCCCTGGATGGTTGAGAGCAACAAATTAGGTTCGGTTTGTGCAGCTCTCACAATCGCTTGATCCTCGCTTTCTGTCGTTGCCCTCGGGCGTCCACTGCCCAAGTGACACTGGGTTGTGACCCTCGGCCAAAATCGTCCGACTGCCACGCCATTTCGATCCAAATGCCTGGCGATACGGCAACTTGACCAGCCGGCATCTCTCAGCCCAATTATACGACCTCTCCCACACCCGCTCAACTGCTCGTATTGTTCATGGATCCGACGTCAAGGCATCCTCACAGTCCGCGGAGGTTAATGCAACTGCAATCCGCTGTAACAATTGTACTTGCGTGCGAGTTTTGATCTTGACCAAGGCTGAACTCGATCCTATCAGGCTGTAACATTAGGCAAAAACAGCGAGAACAGAAAAGATGAGTTAGGACGCAGCGCCATCTATTGACGTTGTTCGCATTAACAAACTGATTCCGTATCATTATTTACATTTGAGATTTTATTTATATTCACTTTCACATTAACAGATGGATGGATATTTGTATTCTGAATTCGTAGTACTTGGGCAAGAGAATTTTTCTGCAGGAACTGGTGTAATTTCATGTGTAAATCTCATTCCTCCTTTATCCTTCAACGATCTAGGGCCGAGATTTTGGTAAATGTGTAGATTAGCGTCTTAAATTATTTCGTCGGAAAAATGTTAGTACCCGGAAAAAGTGCGACGTACAGATTTTAGAGTATGGAAATTAAATGACAAATGGTGCGGAAATTTCGTATTTTAAATGTCTTTCAAAGATTTTTATCGTAACATTTACCTGCAAGTTCGATGCTGTGAAGAGACGCTGCCGTAGGCCTAACGTATCGAACGTACAGGTAAATGTTACGATAAAAATCTTTAAAAGACATTTGAAACAGAAAATTTCTGCACCATTTGCCATTAATTTTCACAATCTAAAACCGGTACGTCGCACTTTTCCGAAGTACTAATATTTTTCCGACGAAATAATTTAAAACGCAAATCTACATCACTTTAACCTACTATTTTACTTAATATGAGTTTATATAGCTGAGGTTTTTTTCTAAAACTGAATTAGGTACGTAATTATCAGAATGAAAATGCTTACCACAAACAACAGTTGAAGGTAACTTGTCATTTGGAGCAAAATTCCTGACGAGATATTTCTTTCAGCAACAGTTGCTTTAGGTTCTGATTTGAGGGAAACTCATGGAAGGAAAATCCCACGTTTTTCTTCTTAGAAGATGTGCACATCGGCACACAACAGTAAACCATTTTGAAAATGGATTGGATTTTGTTGTGAAAACAACAGTTTGGTTTTAAAACTAGAAGGTTTTTTTTTTTTAAAAAAACAAGAAAAAACGACGAACATACACAATCCCACAATTCAAACAACGCAGAAACTGAGGTGTTTATACCTAGGGACGCAGTGCCATCTAACGGCTGAAATCGTCCCTAACGCCCACTGGCCAATCACCAAAAGCCTATTGTCTTCAAGGGTAATGTTACAGCCTGATAGGATTAAGTTCAGTCTTGGTGAAAACTGAGATGTTTATACCTTGAGACGCAGTGCCATCTAACGGCTGAAATCGTCCTTAACGCCCACTGGCCAATCACCAAAAGTCTATTGTCTTCAAGGGTAATGTTACAGCCTGATAGGATTAAGTTCAGTCTTGGTGAAAACTGAGATGTTTATACCTTGAGACGCAGTGCCATCTAACGGCTGAAATCGTCCCTAACGCCCACTGGCCAATCACCAAAAGTCTATTGTCTTCAACGGTAATGTTACAGCCTGATAGGATCCAGTTCAGCCTTGGTGAAAACTGAGATGTTTATACCTTGGGACGCAGTGCCATCTAACGGCTGAAATCGTCCCTAACGCCCACTGGCCAATCACCAAAAGTCTATTGTCTTCAACGGTAATGTTACAGCCTGATTGGATCCAGTTCAGTCTTGGTGAAAACTGAGATGTTTATACCTTGGGACGCAGTGCCATCTAACGGCTGAAATCGTCCCTAAAGCCCACTGGCCAATCACCAAAAGTCTATTGTCTTCAACGGTAAGCCTGATAGGACCCAGTTCAGCCTTGTCTTGACAAACCCATCTCGATGCGCAGTTTCCATGCGCTGTGGCAGGCCACTATTTCGTCATTGGTCGTTATTTTTTTAATCATTTGCATATTCGGCCTTGACGTACTTGCATGAGGAGTTCCATCAGGATCGAACAACTTTCTCGGAGTGCTTCAACTTTTTTTTTTTTGCGAAGAATGTATTTTGTTGTTGATGAAACACAGTAACATCACATTTTGTTAGTAGAATAAAAGGAATCTTCATTTCTCTCTAGTTGAAAACATTTTTTTTTTTTTTTTTTTTTTTTTTTTTTGATTTGCAATGAAGTATTTAGGCACAGTAAAGCAATTTTACTCACCTTCAGCACCTATTGAAACAAGTTTGACACCTTTGCTGGCAATGAAATCTAAGGCCTTATTAACATTGGCAATGTGATGGAACCTCATCTTTCCCCTATCAGGCTTAGGAAGGGTTTCGCTTGAAATCACCTCCAAGAGCAACATAAGTTTCAACCCATTTCGGAAATCCTCTTCAATGTTCTCGATCTGAGTTCCCGCTTTCCGCAAATGTGAGTTACACCATGCTGTGAACGTCTGAAAGCAAAGACAAAAGCAAACTATAAATATTTCACCAGTCCCACAAAAAAACTTCATCTAGTCCATCAAAACCAATTAAACAAATATTGAATCAATAAAATCTCCACAACGTTACATTACAAACGAACATAAGTTCAAATTATTCATTTTGAAAAAGCTTACATACGCAGTGTGTCAAAGAATTTTTAAGACTGGGTCTGTAAAATGAATTAGAAACAACAAATTATAATTTGTTTTGGTTTGTTATTCAAAATAACAAACCAAAACAACTCCCAGCTTCAATACACTTGTTACAGCGATTTAATAATGATTCGAATGCCTGTTCCAGTTCACTTTGCGGAATTGCCTCCAAAGCACGCGTCAAAGCTGCTTGTATGGTCGAAATATCATCAAAATAACACCCTTTTAACGTCATTTTAAGTTTTGGGAATAAAGAAAAGTCACAGGGTGCTAAATCAGGCGAATACGGTGGATGATTCGACACACAGACGTTATTTCTCGCCAAAAATCTACGAACAATAAGTGAGGTGTGACTGGGTGCATTATCGTTCAACAAACACCAACTGTTTTCATCTCGACATTCTGGACGAATGCGACGAATTCTGCCCATCAAACGCCTCAAGACATTTAAATAAAACTCACCAGTAATTGTTTGTCCACTTGGAACAAATTCTTTGTGGATAATACCCTTACTATCGAAGAATGTAATGAGCATACATTTGATTTTCGATGGAACTTTTCTTGTTTTTTTGGCTTGTGGTGAGTTTTTTGACTTCCATTCCGCACTTTGTTTTAGGATCATATTGAAAACACCATGTTTCATCACCTATAACAATCGATTTTAAGAAGTTTGGATCATTTTCACCGGCTGAAATGATGTCTCTGCAATGTGCACTTCTCCTTGATTTTTGTTCATTGGTTAACGTGTGTGGAACAAATTTAGCACAGACTTTTGTTTTGCCCAAATCTTCATGCAGGATGGTTCGAATCGTTTCTTTGTTGATGTTTAAAGACTCTTCCATCATTCTTAGTGACGCACATCGATTGTTTGCCACGAAATCACGCACTTTTTCAATAATCTCAGGTGTCCTAGATGAACTTGGTCTTCCGGTATGCTTATCATCTTCTAGCGAATCTCTTCCGTCCAAAAAACGTTTGTGCCACAGGAAAACATTTGATCTACTTAAACAAAACTCACCATAAACTTCTTTCATCATTTGGTACATTTCTGAGGAACCTTTACCAAGTTTTGCGTTAAATTTAATAACAGCCCTTTGTTCCATCTTAATAATTCAACATGAAAAAAATTTTATTTCTCTAATGAACGGCCGTTTCGTTTTAGTTACTTTAACAACTGCGCAGTACTTTTGGCAGAAAGCAAGCATATGGTCACGGTTTATAACGCATTCGCGATTACATTGGTGGCGCCACCGTAAGCTGAAACCTAGCGCCAGTCTTAAAAATTCTTTGACGCACTGTGTATATTTGACAGTAGCGTAGCTACAGTGAAGGTTAACACACTTTTAGAACGTTTCTGATAAGAAATTACAGAAAATAAAGTAAGTTCCGAGAACTGAAACTGGCAACAGCGTGATATTTGAACACGAAAGAAACATCTGCTGCAGTTAAATATCGTCTGCTAAGAAAATGGCGCACGGAAACAAGCTGTGGATTGTATGTTACGTTTTTGCTCTTTACGAAGAGAAATATTCGTATTCTGTAATTAAACAAGTTAGTAAAATCATGCAATGCATTGATTATGATAGGATTTCCAACATAACAGAAATCGTTACTCAAGTTATGAGGATAATGACTGTGCAATAAATCTCGCTCCTATGCCCTGACCTTTGACACCATTTCGATGATATTCAACAGAACCGGTTCAGTTTACCTCTGGAACAACATGATAAAGTTTTGACGCAATAGAAGCATTTTTACGTAAGTTATGACGCATAAGGGCGATGGAGTGGATCCCGCTCCTATGACCTGACCTTTTACCCCATTTCGCCCATTTGCAATGGGATGCGTCCCCAAGTTGTTCCCTATCACATACTAAAATTTCATCGAAATCGAGCCATTTTTACGCAAGTTATGACGTATAAAAAGTTAATGGAATGGATCCCACTCCTATGACCTGACCTTTGACCCCATTTCGCCCATTTTGAACAAGGTTCGTCCCCAGGTGATCCTCTACCACATACTAAAATTTCATCGAAATCGAACCATGTTTACGCAATTTATGATGCATAAGGGCAATGGAATGGATCCCACTCCTATGTCCTGACCTTTGACCCCATTTCGCTCATTTTCAATAGGGTTCGTCCCCAGGTTGTCCCCTACCACATACTGAAATTTCATCGAAATCGAACCATTTTCACGTGAGTTATCGTGCGGACGGAGAAAGCTGGGGCATATACGCTTCTTCAACCTACGGTTGGAAAGCGTAAAAACCGTTGTGAAAAATCACGGAATTAGCACTTCTAAATGTAAAATAACTAGTATTATTAATAATGAGGGGGGGGTCAAGCATTGCTTTTATCAGGAAAAAGAACACCAAAAGAATATCCAAAGAAGGTTCGCACTTTTACGAGTATTTCAAAAGTAAGATCTCTGGTTTTAAAAGAAAATCCACCGACCCAAAGAACAATCGCTAAGTCGTTAAAAATCTCTGTATCAACTGTAAACAAGGTAATAAACAAAGGATTTCAATCTGGAAGAAACCAGAAAACATAATGCTCACTGTCTTTTGCCCCTAAGTACGTGGCTGAGCTCAGAACATGGTGTTCTTTATTTATGAAAATCACTTAGCCGGAGACAGATGGAAATTTATTGAGACTATTGATGAAGCATGGACCTACCTAAACGATTGTAACAAAAAAAGGTTGATTTACTATCGCAAATGAGGAGAAAAAGACTTACAAGCTTGGTTCCAAAAATCGAAAGAAAGTTTCAGTAAAGGATTCGTGATTATTGTTGATTTCCCGTTCAATGGGAAAATAACGTTAAGAACCGTTGAAAAGATTGTTAAAATCAATTCTACATATTACCTCCTATATTTAAAGAGGAAACACCATCCATCAGGATAAGGCTACCACTCCAAATCTACCACTCGATTTCTTGAAAAAATAAAATTAAAAATGGGATGACATCCTTTTGTTCATATTCCTGGGCCCAGGGCCGGCTGGACCATATGGGCAAGGCGGGGCCGGTCGCCCCGGGCCCCGCAGTTTAAAAATCAAAATAATTTTCGGTAAAAACAATTTAACTACATTTTTTTTGTAACTTTTGGGGCGCAAGGCCCTTAAAATTATATCTTTGAAGTTTTTTGTTTGTCTCCAATCTCCCCATTTTTGAATACGTTATCTCCCTTGTTCGTTGTACGGACACTGAGATTTGCAGATTCGAAATAATTTTTGTAACCACCTCAATCTTTTCCGCATTCGTGAAATAGCAAATTAAATTTCATCATTTTGTGGTACCCTACTTTTATATATCCAACAATTTGTGTGAAAACCTGATGCTTAAATTTAAGGAAATAAAAAGAACAATATCAAAGTTACTTTCGGACTACATACGGAGGCCACTTTTCCAACATTACAAGAAATTGGAAAAAAAAAAGAAAAAGGCAACTTTCATATATGAACGCGTATAAAAGTTTAGAATGTCACTGATTTGTAAGTTACTCCACTGCATTAAAAATCAATCACTAAACATGTATCAGGGGAAAAAGCTGTTTATGCGAATTCATTTTAGAGGGATCCTTATAAATATTTTCTACACAAACATATTCGTAATGAGAAAATATTCGCTAAGCAGGAATATTTTTATCATTTTGTGAATAAGCTGTTATAAGAGTCACAATGCAACCTAAACCTCTTCTTCCGGGAAAGACAATCGTAGATTTTAACGTGTTTTTTTTTTTTTTCTCTCTCTCTCTCTCTCTCTCTCTCTCTCTCTCTCTCTCTCTCTCTCTCTCTCTCTCTCTCTCTCTCTCTCTCTCTCTCTCTCTCTCTCCCTATCTCTCTCCCTCTCCTTTTCTCTCTCCCTCTCCTCTCTCTTTCTCTCCCTCTCTCTCTTTCTCTCTCCCTCTCTCTCTTTCTCTCCCTCTTCTCTCTCCCTCTCTCTCTCTCTTTCTCTCTCTCTTTCTATCTTTATCTCTCTTCCTCTCTCTCTCTCTTTCTCTCTCTCTTTCTATCTTTATCTCTCTGCCTCTCTCTCTCTCTCTCTCTCTCTCTCTCTCTCTCTCTCTCTCACTTCCCTCTTCTCTCTATTTTCTCGTTTCCTCTATCTTTCCTCCTCTCTCTTTCTATCTTTCTCTATCTCTTTCCCTCTCTCTTCCCTTCTCTTCCTATTTCTCTCTCTCTCCGTATTATGGTCTTTTTCTTAAGCTTAAAGCAAACACTTCTTTGAGATAATCGTTTTCTCTTTACGGTAGTGTTCGTGTTTCACACCTTAGGGAGACCTTCATCCAGCAGTGGATTAATAATGATTGACAGTGATGACACGCTCGCGCGTGTATATGTTTCTGGTTTTACACACCTTCATCCAGCAGCGGATTAATAATGGTTGATAGTGATGACGCGCGCGTGCGTGTGTATGTTTATGGTTTTACACACCATGGAGAGACCTTTATCCAACAGTGCATTAATAATGATTGACAGTGATGATACGCGCGCGAGTGTTTGTGGTTTTGCACACCATGGGGAGACCTTCATCCAGCAGTGGATTAATAATGGTTGAAAGAAGTGATACGGGCGCGCACTCATGTGTTTGTGGTTTTGCACACCTTGGGGATACCTTTATCCAGCAGTGGATTAATAATGATTGACAGTGATGATACGGGCACGCGTGTGTATGTTTGTGGTTTTGCACACTTTGGGGAGACCTTCATCCAGCAGTGGATTAATAATGGTTGAAAGAGGTGATACGGGCGCGCGCTCATGTGTTTGTGGTTTAGCACATCTTGGGGATACCTTTATCCAGCAGTGGATTAATAATGATTGACAGTGATGATACGCGCGCGTGTGTTTGTGGTTTTGCACACCTTGGAGAGACCTTCATCCAGCAGTGGATTAATAATGGTTGAGAGGGATGATACGGGCACGCGTGTGTATGTTTGTGGTATTGCACACCTTGGAGAGACCTTCATCCAGCAGTGGATTAATATTGGTTGAGAGTGATGATACGGGCACGCGTGTTTATGTTTGTGGTTTTGCACACCTTGGGGAGACCTTCATCCAGCAGTGGATTAATAATGATTGACAGTGATGATACGGGCACGCGTGTGTATGTTTGTGGTTTTGCACACCTTGGAGAGACCTTCATCCAGCAGTGGATTAATAATGGTTGACAGTGATGACACGCACGCGCGTGTGTATGTTTGTGGTTTTACACACCATGGGGAGACCTTCATCCAGCAGTGGATTAATAATGATTGACAGTGATGATACGGGCGCGCGTGTGTATGTTTGTCGTTTTACACACCTTGGGGAGACCTTCATCAAGCAGTGGATTAATAATGGTTGACAGTGATGACACGCACGCGCGTGTATATGTTTCTGGTTTTACACAGCTTGGGGAGACCTTCATCCAGCAGTGGATTAATAATGATTGACAGTGATGATACGCGCGCGTGTGTTTGTGGTTTTGCACACCTTGGGGAGACCTTCATCCAGCAGTGGATTAATAATGATTGACAGTGATGATACGCGCGCGTGTGTATGTTTGTCGTTTCACACACCTTGGGGAGACCTTCATCAAGCAGTGGATTAATAATGGTTGACAGTGATGACACGCACGCGCGTGTACATGTTTCTGGTTTTACACAGCTTGGGGAGACCTTCATCCAGCAGTGGATTAATCATGATTGACAGTGATGATACGGGCGCGCGTGTGTATGTTTGTCGTTTTAAACACCTTGGGGAGACCTTCATCAAGCAGTGGATTAATAATGGTTGACAGTGATGACACGCACGCGCGTTTATATGTTTCTGGTTTTACACAGCTTGGGGAGACCTTCATCCAGCAGTGGATTAATAATGATTGACAGTGATGATACGGGCGCGCGTGTGTATGTTTGTCATTTTACACACCTTGGGGAGACCTTCATCCAGCAGTGGATTAATAATGATTGACAGTGATGATACGCGCGCGTGTGTTTGTGGTTTTGCACACCTTGGGGAGACCTTCACCCAGCAGTGGATTAATAATGATTGACAGTGATGATACGGGCGCGCGTGTGTATGTTTGTCGTTTTACACACCTTGGGGAGACCTTCATCCAGCAGTGGATTAATAATGATTGACAGTGATGATACGCGCGCGTGTTTTTGGTTTTGCACACCTTGGGGAGACCTTCATCCAGCAGTGGATTAATAATGATTGACAGTGATGATATGGGCGCGCGTGTGTATGTTTGTCGTTTTACACACCTTGGGGAGACCTTCATCAAGCAGTGGATTAATAATGGTTGACAGTGATGACACGCACGCGCGTGTACATGTTTCTGGTTTTACACAGCTTGGGGAGACCTTCATCCAGCAGTGGATTAATAATGATTGACAGTAATGATACGCGCGCGTGTGTTTGTGGTTTTGCACACCTTGGGGAGACCTTCACCCAGCAGTGGATTAATAATGATTGACAGTGATGATACGCGCGCGTGTTTGTGGTTTTGCACACTTTGGGGAGACCTTCATCCAGCAGTGGATTAATAA
Source organism: Macrothele yani (assembly GCA_039090855.1). Lineage (NCBI taxonomy): Eukaryota > Metazoa > Arthropoda > Arachnida > Araneae > Macrothelidae > Macrothele > Macrothele yani. The sequence goes on from CM077034.1 coordinate 221,488,553, forward strand.
TGGTTGAGAGCGATGACACGTGCGCGCGTGTGTATGTTTGTGGTTTTACACACCATGGGGAGACCTTCATCCAGCAGTGGATTAATAATGGTTGAGAGTGATGACACGTGCGCGCGTGTGTATGTTTGTGGTTTTACACACCATGGGGAGACCTTCATCCAGCAGTGGATTAATAATGATTGACAGTGATGATACGGGCGCGCGTGTGTATGTTTGTCGTTTTACACACCTTGGGGAGACCTTCATCCAGCAGTGGATTAATAATGATTGACAGTGATGATACGGGCGCGCGTGTGTATGTTTGTCGTTTTACACACCTTGGGGAGACCTTCATCCAGCAGTGGATTAATAATGATTGACAGTGATGATACGCGCGCGTACGTTTGTGGTTTTGCACACCTTGGGGAGACCTTTATCCAGCAGTGGATTAATAATGATTGACAGTGATGATACGGGCGCGCGTGTGTATGTTTGTGGTTTTGCACACCTTGGGGAGACCTTCATCAAGCAGTGGATTAATAATGGTTGACAGTGATGACACGCACGCGCGCGTGTATGTTTCTGGTTTTACACACCTTGGGGAGACCTTCATCCAGCAGTGGATTAATAATGATTGACAGTGATGATACGGGCGCGCGTGTGTATGTTTGTCGTTTTACACACCTTGGGGAGACCTTCATCCAGCAGTGGATTAATAATGATTGACAGTGATGATACGGGCGCGCGTGTGTATGTTTGTCGTTTTACACACCTTGGGGAGACCTTCATCCAGCAGTGGATTAATAATGATTGACAGTGATGATACGCGCGCGCGTGTGTTTGTGGTTTTGCACACCTTGGGGAGACCTTCATCCAGCAGTGGATTAATAATGGTTGACAGTGATGATACGCGCGCATGCGCACGTGGTTTTACACACTTTCAAATCGATAGGTACTGATATTTTTTAATGTGGCCTGTCCGAGTGAGAAAATTGGGAAGGGGCCATAACCAGGGCACGGAGTAAGGCCTTAGTACACCCCTAGGCTAAGACGCTGTCAAAGAACTTATAACGGAGAATCATTAATGAAGTTCGTTAAAACACGAAACTGTAGCAATACGCTTGTGATCATTAAATACGTATAGTATATTCTTCAAACTAATAAATTACCTGCACAGTTTTCCTAAAAAGTAACTGCGCAGAGAGTGAGACGAAAGTTTTGCAATATTTGCATAAACGCATGAGCTGCGGTGGGTATGTCACGTGTTTAAACTAGTAGTCGTTGCTGTGAACAGCACTGCATGCCGTCGTTCTGTCTGCAATTGGGACGCCTAAAAGATGAACAGTCACAACCGGGTAATTTGGGAAACTTCTGCTTTACGAGTCTGAACTCGGCCATAACGCTGGTCGAGCAACAGGAAACCATTTGCCATTCGAAAGAGGAAGGGGGTTCCGTGTACTACAGCAACGCAAACCAGATGGTTCAAAAAAATTTCGCTCACGTGACAGAAACCTCGACGATCAGCCAAGATCAAGAAGGCCGCGGGCGAGGCCCTAGGCGGGGAAATCCGACAACCAGCACTCGGAGATTACCAAGGGAGCTGGGCGTATCACAGAACACCGCGGGTTCGCCACCTTCAGGACATCGGCAAGGTCTACAGAATCTGCCGCGTTGTTCCCTCACGAACTGACTCCAGCTGAAGCAAAACGCCCAATGTTAAGTGTGCACGAAACTCCTAGAAAACCCGCGCATCAAGAGAATTGTTACGTGCGATGAAAAGTGGGTCTGTTTTCGTAATTCTAACACACAACGGCGGTGGTTGAGCTTGGGCCAGCTTCCCGAACCTGTTGCCAAACGAAGGCGCTTCGGGCACAACGTGTCTGGTGGAATTTCGAGGGATAATCCATTACGAATTCGTTCCAGACTGTCGAAACATCAACGCCTACCTCTACTCTGAACAGCTGGAGGAGAAGTATCCAACACTGGTAAACAGGAAGCGCGCTGTCCTACAGCAGGGCAAAGCTCGGCTTCATACCGCGCGAATGACCCGGGCTAAACTCCAGGAATTTGTGGGCATCGTACTGATTCCACAATCAGCATATAGTCAGGATAATGGCTTCTTCGTCTTCTTAAAGGCATTCTTGACTAACATCAACACACTACGTCGAATCTGAAAGATAACTAACGCTCACGAACGTTACAGCGCGTATTTACAGCAAACCTGCTTTGCATGTTCCGAGGGGCGCTACTAGCGCCACACGTATGCGCCGAGCGCGAAATTTGCATAGACGTCATCTTACAGATGTACTCTCACCGCCTACCAACTGTCGTTTATCTAACACAACCCCTTCTTGGTGTTGGGATTTTTTTTTCCGTCAGTGTATATACAAATTGTAGTCAAATTATTTACATCTAATTAATTAAGTACTTGCATCTTCTGAATTTTGCAGCTTTTGTCCTTAGTCCAACTTAGTAAGATAGCTTAATTCTTTCAGGCATTTTTTAAGGTTTTTAAATTCCCAAATTTGACGTGTGATGCACAAACAACAATTAAAAGAATTAGGAGAACTTGGTCCAAAAAGGAAGAAAAAAAAATATGTATACAAGTAGAAGAACGCATTCGTAATATCATGGCGGAATTTGGAAATTCTAAACACCTTAAAAAAATACCTGAAAGCATTAAGCTATCAAAATTCAGAAAATGTAAGTACTTTAAAAATGTCTGAAAGCATCAAAACTCAGAAGATGTAAGTACTTAATTAATTAGGTGTAAATAATTTGACTACGATTTGTATATATATATATATATATATGTAAAACGATATTAAAAACTTGTATTTAGTATAAAAAACTTGATGTAAGTAATTAATTAATTAGATGTAAATAATTTGGCTACGATTTGTATATATATATATGTGTGTAAAAGATATTAAAAACTTGTGCTTAGTATAAAAAACTTGATGTAAGTAATTAATTAATTAGATGTAAATAATTTGACTACGATTTGTATATATATATATATATATATATATATATATATGTAAAATGATATTAAAAACTTGTATTTAGTATAAAAAACTTGATGTAAGTAATTAATTAATTAGATGTAAATAATTTGGCTACGATTTGTATATATATATATATATGTGTGTAAAAATATTAAAAACTTGTGCTTAGTATAAAAAACTTGATGTAAGTAATTAATTAATTAGATGTAAATAATTTGACTACGATTTGTGTGTATATATATATATATATATATATGTGTGTGTGTGTGTGTAAAAGATATTAAAAACTTGTGCTTAGTATAAAAAACTTGATGTAAGTAATTAATTAATTAGATGTAAATAATTTTACTACGATTTGTATATACATATATATATATATGTAAAAGATATTAAAAACTTGTGCTTAGTATAAAAAACTTGATGTAAGTAATTAATTAATTAGATGTAAATAATTTTACTACGATTTGTATATCATCATCATCATCATCATCATTGTCAACCATTATCAATCCACTGCTGGACGAAGGTCTCCCCAAGTTTCCTCCACAACGGTCTGTCTTGTGCCAGTCTCCTCCATGTCACTCCCACATATTTACGAATTTCATCCACCCATCTCCCATGTGGTCTTTTTCTGGGTCTTTTCCTGTCCCTTGGAATCCAATCTAAAATTTCGGCTGTCCATCGATGGTCTGTCCTTCTGGCAGTATGTCCAGCCCATTGCCATTTCAGGGATTTAACTCTGATCATGATGTCTTCCACTCTCGTCATTTTTCGGATCCACGAGTTCCTCTTCTTATCTCTCCTGGTTACACCAAGTATGCACCTCTCCATGCTGCTTTGAGTTGTCTGCAGCCTTTGTATGTCTCTTTTAGCTAAGGTCCACCACGTCTCTGCAACATACGTAAGCACTGGAAGGATGCATTGATCAAACACTTTTCTTTTAAGACATAATGGCATATTGCTCTTGAAAATTATGCTGTTTCTTCCAAAAGCTCTCCAGGCAAGTTTTGTACGCCGATTGATTTCTTCATCAATGTGACCCTCACTTGATATCTGCTGTCCAAGATAAACATACGTATCTGTTATCTCCAGTTTTTCTCCATCAATCGATAAATCTTCATTTCTTGTAAAAGCATTGAACATCACTTTTGTCTTCTGAAAGTTCATTTTTAATCCCACTTCTTTACTCTTGTCAGCAAGTTCCTGGATCATACTCTGCAGCTCTGATGGGGTAGTTGCAAAAATGACTACGTCATCAGCAAAACGAAGGTGGGTTAGATAATCTCCATTAATCTTTATCCCCTTGTTTTCCCTGCTCAGCGACTGAAAAACACTCTCCAATGTGGCATTAAAGAGCTTCGGAGATATGGTGTCACCTTGTCTCACTCCCTTTCCAATTTTTACGTGTGTTGTATTTTCAAACAGCCTAATCTTTGCACTTGCATTTTCATAGATGTTATTAATAATATTAATGTATGCATCTTCAATACCGCAGGTTTTCAGAGCCATTGTAACTGCTGATGGTTTCACCGAATCAAAGGCTTTTTCATAATCGATAAAAGCCATGCACAATGGAAGTTCATATTCCCTCGCTCTTTCAATTAGTTCTCTGAGCACGTGGATATGATCTATTGTGCTGTAGCCACTCCTGAATCCAGCTTGTTCTCTCGGTTGAGCCATGTCCAGTGTTACCTTCAAGCGGTGTGAAAGAACTTTAGTGAAGATTTTATAAACTACTGATAGGAGGCTGATAGGTCTGTAGTTCCTGAGATCCTCAATGTCACCTTTTTTATGTAGCAGGATCATTGTAGCATTGTTCCAATCCTCAGGAATCTTCCCTTCATTAAGGCATCGAGTGAAAATTTGGGCGAGTACTGTTTCGATTTCTCCACTTGCTTCTTGTATGATGTCTATAGTAATTCCATCTTCTCCTGGAGCTTTCCCCCGCTTCATGTTCTTGATTGCATGAGCAACTTCTGCTGGGAGGACTGGAAGAACTCTGGTACCTTTCATGATGTCTGGAGTACATGTATCATCCCTTTCATATAGTTTGGAGTAGAAATCTTTCACTCTTGTCAAAATTTCGCCTCTATTTCTTGTTATAGAACCATCTTCTTTTCTCAGAGCCATAATCTGTTTTCTTCCCTTACTGAGATGTCCCTTTGCTATCTTTAGGCTTTGGTTGTTTTCAATTGCTTTCCTCACTAGCTCACAGTTGAATTTCCTTACGTCTTCAGTGATACTTTTTCGTGCTGTCTTGCATAGCTCTATATATTCCACTTTGGAAGTCACATCTTCTTTAGTTGTCCTCATCTCTCTTCTTTTTTGCATCAACATTTTGGTTTTTCCTGATAATTTGTTTACATGCAACTTGTTCTTAGACCCAGCTAATTTTGTTGCTGTTTCCATAAGAGCTTTGGTTACTTTTCTGTTAACTTCAGAGATGTCCACTTCTTCCGATGTTAGGCCTTCTAAAGCAGAGAACCTGTTCTTCAGTTCTAACTTGAAGGTATTATGGTGTTTTAAGGTTGGTTATGTCAATACATTTTGTTTGTCTTATGAGCTTGCCACGTTCCAGTTTAGTGTTGAGGTGCATCTTACATCTCACCAATCTATGGTCACTACCTGTGTTGAACTTGTTTAGCACACTGCAGTCTTCGATGGCGAATTTTTTGTTACACATAATAAAATCAATTTCACTTGTCGTCCCAATTGGATGTCTCCATGTCCATTTCCTGTGTGGCTTTTTCTTGAAAAAGGAATTCAAGATGAAAAATCCTTCTGCCTCTGCAAACTCTACGAGAGTATTTCCACGCTGGTTTCTGTTGCCGTGACCGAATTTACCTACTGAAGTTTCATTCTGTTGCCGGTGCCCTATTTTTGCATTGAAATCTCCCATAATTATCTTCAAGTGCTGCTTACCTTTATTATTTAGATCACGAATTTCCTCATAAATTCGTGATCTAAATAATTTGTATATACATATATATATATATATGTAAAAGATATTAAAAACTTGTGCTTAGTATAAAAAACTTGATGTAAGTAATTATTTAATTACATGTAAATAATTTTACTACGATTTGTATATACATATATATATATGTAAAAGATATTAAAAACTTGTGCTTAGTATAAAAAACTTGATGTAAGTAATTAATTAATTAGATGTAAATAATTTTACGACGATTTGTATATACATATATATATATGTAAAAGATATTAAAAACTTGTGCTTAGTATAAAAAACTTGATGTAAGTAATTAATTAATTAGATGTAAATAATTTAACTACGATTTGTATATACATATATATATATGTAAAAGATATTAAAAACTTGTGCTTAGTATAAAAAACTTGATGTAAGTAATTAATTAATTAGATGTAAATAATTTTACTACGATTTGTATATACATATATATATATATGTAAAAGATATTAAAAACTTGTGCTTAGTATAAAAAACTTGATGTAAGTAATTAATTAATTAGATGTAAATAATTTTACTACGATTTGTATATACATATATATATATATGTAAAAGATATTAAAAACTTGTGCTTAGTATAAAAAACTTGATGTAAGTAATTAATTAATTAGATGTAAATAATTTGTCTACGATTTGTATATACATATATATATATATGTAAAAGATATTAAAAACTTGTGCTTAGTATAAAAAACTTGATGTAAGTAATTAATTAATTAGATGTAAATAATTTGTCTACGATTTGTATATACATATATATATGTAAAAGATATTAAAAACTTGTGCTTAGTATAAAAACTTGATGTAAGTAATTATTTAATTACATGTAAATAATTTTACTACGATTTGTATATACATATATATATATATATATGTAAAAGATATTAAAAACTTGTGCTTAGTATAAAAAACTTGATGTAAGTAATTAATTAATTAGATGTAAATAATTTGTCTACGATTTGTATATACATATATATATATGTAAAATATATTAAAAACTTGTGCTTAGTATAAAAAACTTGATGTAAGTAATTAATTAATTAGATGTAAATAATTTGTCTACGATTTGTATATACATATATATATATATGTAAAAGATATTAAAAACTTGTGCTTAGTATAAAAAACTTGATGTAAGTAATTAATTAATTAGATGTAAATAATTTTACTACGATTTGTATATACATATATATATATATGTAAAAGATATTAAAAACTTGTGCTTAGTATAAAAAACTTGATGTAAGTAATTAATTAATTAGATGTAAATAATTTTACTACGATTTGTATATACATATATATATATATGTAAAAGATATTAAAAACTTGTGCTTAGTATAAAAAACTTGATGTAAGTAATTAATTAATTAGATGTAAATAATTTGTCTACGATTTGTATATACATATATATATATGTAAAAGATATTAAAAACTTGTGCTTAGTATAAAAAACTTGATGTAAGTAATTAATTAATTAGATGTAAATAACTTTACTACGATTTGTATATACATATATATATATGTAAAAGATATTAAAAACTTGTGCTTAGTATAAAAAACTTGATGTAAGTAATTAATTAATTAGATGTAAATAATTTGTCTACGATTTGTATATACATATATATATATGTAAAAGATATTAAAAACTTGTGCTTAGTATAAAAAACTTGATGTAAGTAATTAATTAATTAGATGTAAATAATTTGTCTACGATTTGTATATACATATATATATATGTAAAATATATTAAAAACTTGTGCTTAGTATAAAAAACTTGATGTAAGTAATTAATTAATTAGATGTAAATAATTTGTCTACGATTTGTATATACATATATATATATATGTAAAAGATATTAAAAACTTGTGCTTAGTATAAAAAACTTGATGTAAGTAATTAATTAATTAGATGTAAATAATTTGTCTACGATTTGTATATACATATATATATATATGTAAAAGATATTAAAAACTTGTGCTTAGTATAAAAAACTTGATGTAAGTAATTAATTAATTAGATGTAAATAATTTGTCTACGATTTGTATATACATATATATATATGTAAAATATATTAAAAACTTGTGCTTAGTATAAAAAACTTGATGTAAGTAATTAATTAATTAGATGTAAATAATTTGTCTACGATTTGTATATACATATATATATATGTAAAAGATATTAAAAACTTGTGCTTAGTATAAAAAACTTGATGTAAGTAATTAATTAATTAGATGTAAATAATTTGACTACGATTTGTATATACATATATATATATATGTAAAATATATTAAAAACTTGTGCTTAGTATAAAAAACTTGATGTAAGTAATTAATTAATTAGATGTAAATAATTTGTCTACGATTTGTATATACATATATATATATGTAAAATATATTAAAAACTTGTGCTTAGTATAAAAAACTTGATGTAAGTAATTAATTAATTAGATGTAAATAATTTGTCTACGATTTGTATATACATATATATATATATATGTAAAAGATATTAAAAACTTGTGCTTAGTATAAAAAACTTGATGTAAGTAATTAATTAATTAGATGTAAATAATTTGTCTACGATTTGTATATACATATATATATATGTAAAAGATATTAAAAACTTGTGCTTAGTATAAAAAACTTGATGTAAGTAATTAATTAATTAGATGTAAATAATTTGTCTACGATTTGTATATACATATATATATATGTAAAATATATTAAAAACTTGTGCTTAGTATAAAAAACTTGATGTAAGTAATTAATTAATTAGATGTAAATAATTTGTCTACGATTTGTATATACATATATATATATATGTAAAAGATATTAAAAACTTGTGCTTAGTATAAAAAACTTGATGTAAGTAATTAATTAATTAGATGTAAATAATTTGTCTACGATTTGTATATACATATATATATATATGTAAAAGATATTAAAAACTTGTGCTTAGTATAAAAAACTTGATGTAAGTAATTAATTAATTAGATGTAAATAATTTGTCTACGATTTGTATATACATATATATATATGTAAAATATATTAAAAACTTGTGCTTAGTATAAAAAACTTGATGTAAGTAATTAATTAATTAGATGTAAATAATTTGTCTACGATTTGTATATACATATATATATATATGTAAAAGATATTAAAAACTTGTGCTTAGTATAAAAAACTTGATGTAAGTAATTAATTAATTAGATGTAAATAATTTGTCTACGATTTGTATATACATATATATATATATATGTAAAAGATATTAAAAACTTGTGCTTAGTATAAAAAACTTGATGTAAGTAATTAATTAATTAGATGTAAATAATTTGTCTACGATTTGTATATACATATATATATATGTAAAAGATATTAAAAACTTGTGCTTAGTATAAAAAACTTGATGTAAGTAATTAATTAATTAGATGTAAATAATTTGTCTACGATTTGTATATACATATATATATATGTAAAAGATATTAAAAACTTGTGCTTAGTATAAAAAACTTGATGTAAGTAATTAATTAATTAGATGTAAATAATTTGTCTACGATTTGTATATACATATATATATATGTAAAATATATTAAAAACTTGTGCTTAGTATAAAAAACTTGATGTAAGTAATTAATTAATTAGATGTAAATAATTTGTCTACGATTTGTATATACATATATATATATATGTAAAAAGGATGTAAGGTCAGGTGATGCGTAACATCACAGCCTCTCCTTGACAAATGTCAACCCCGCCTTCTCGTGGTGCATCCTGTTCCCACTAAAGGGGCTCTGACGACCGCCCATAGCGGTATAACTATACCATCGGGATCAGAGGAAATGCTATCCCACACTCACCAACCCGCTTGGCCAGCGTGGTGAGTTATGGCCAAACCCCTCCAAAATGATTCCACAACTTAAATCTTGGCCCTCAGTCTCCGGCAGCTGGAATGTACCTGGCCAAGGCAGCGGCCAGTGCGACATGAAGGCAGAGGGTGCTAAGAATCCCCGGAGGACCGGACTAGGCTGCCATCTGATGCTGACCTTGGCTACTTACAATGGACGCTCCCTATCTTCTGATTCAAGGCTTCTTGAATTGGAAGAGGAACTACAAAGGATCAAGTGGGACATCGTGGGGCTAAGTGAGGTAAGGAGAAAAGGAGAAGATCTCATCGAACTGAAAAGTGGACATCTCTTCTACTATCGTGGGACAGATAGTGGCAGAACTAGTGGTGTTGGATTTATAATAAACAAGAAACTGAAGGATAAAGTTGTAGAAGTTGAAAGTTCCTCTGACAGAGCTGCACGACTTGTTATCCAACTCTCGAAAAGATACCAGGCTCAGATTATTCAAACTTATGCACCCACCACAAGTCATCCTGAAGAAGAAATTGAAGAATTTTATGAGGAAATTTGTCATCTAAATAATAAAGGTAAGCAGCACTTGAAAATAATTATGGGAGATTTCAATGCAAAAATAGGACAACGGCAACAGAATGAAACTTCGGTAGGTAAATTCGGTCATGGCAACAGAAACCAGCGTGGAAATACTCTCGTTGAGTTTGCAGAGGCAGAAGGGTTTTTCATCTTGAACTCCTTCTTCAAGAAAAAGCCACACAGGAAATGGACATGGAGACATCCAAATGGGACGACAAGTGAAATTGATTTTATTATGTGTAACAAAAAATTCGTCATAGAAGACTGCAGTGTGCTAAACAAGTTCAACACAGGTAGTGACCATAGATTGGTGAGATGTAAGATGCACCTCAACACTAAACTTGGACGTGGCAAGCTCATAGGACAAACAAAATCTATTGACATAACCAACCTTAAAAAACACCATAATACCTTCAAGTTGGAACTGAAGAACAGGTTCTCTGCTTTAGAAGGCCTAACATCGGAAGAAGTGGACATTTCTGAAGTTAACAGAAAAGTAACCAAAGCTCTTATGGAAACAGCAACAAAATTAGCTGGGTCTAAGAACAAGTTGCATGTGAACAAATTATCAGGAAAAACCAAAATGTTGATGCAAAAAAGAAGAGAGATGAGGACAACTAAAGAAGATGTGACTTCCAAAGTGGAATATATAGAGCTATGCAAGACAGTAAGAAAAAGTATCACTGAAGACGTAAGGAAATTCAACTGTGAACTAGTGAGGAAAGCAATTGAAAACAACCAAAGCCTAAAGATAGCAAAGGGACATCTCAGTAAGGGAAGAAAACAGGTTATGGCACTGAGAAAAGAAGATGGTTCTGTAACAAGAAATAGAGGCGAAATTTTGACAAGAGTGAAAGATTTCTACTCCAAATTATATGAAAGGGATGATATATGCACTCCAGACATCATGAAAGATACCAGTACCAGAGTTCCTCCAGTCCTTCCAGCAGAAGTTGCACATGCAATCAAGAACATGAAGCGAGGAAAAGCTCCAGGAGAAGATGGAATTACTGTAGACATCATACAAGAAGCAAGTGGAGAAATCGAAACAGTACTCGCCCAAATTTTCACTCGATGCCTTAATGAAGGAAAGATTCCTGAGGATTGGAACACCGCTACAATGATCCTGCTACATAAGAAAGGTGACATTGAGGATCTCGGAAACTACAGACCTATCAGCCTCCTATCAGTAGTTTATAAAATCTTCACTAAAGTTCTTTCACACCGCTTGAAGGTAACACTGGACATGGCTCAACCGAGAGAACAAGCTGGATTCAGGAGTGGCTACAGCACAATAGATCATATCCACGTGCTGAGAGAACTAATTGAAAGAGCGAGGGAATATGAACTTCCATTGTGCATGGCTTTTATCGATTATGAAAAAGCCTTTGATTCGGTGAAACCATCAGCAGTTACAATGGCTCTGAAAACCTGCGGTATTGAAGATGCATACATTAATATTATTAATAACATCTATGAAAATGCAAGTGCAAAGATTAGGCTGTTTGAAAATACAACACACGTAAAAATTGGAAAGGGAGTGAGACAAGGTGACACCATATCTCCGAAGCTCTTTAATGCCACATTGGAGGGTGTTTTTCAGTCGCTGAGCTGGGAAAACAAGGGGATAAAGATTAATGGAGATTATCTAACCCACCTTCGTTTTGCTGATGACGTAGTCATTTTTGCAACTACCCCATCAGAGCTGCAGAGTATGATCCAGGAACTTGCTGACAAGAGTAAAGAAGTGGGATTAAAAATGAACTTTCAGAAGACAAAAGTGATGTTCAATGCTTTTACAAGAAATGAAGATTTATCGATTGATGGAGAAAAGCTGGAGATAACAGACACGTACATTTATCTTGGACAGCAGATATCAAGTGAGGGTCACATTGATGAAGAAATTAATCGGCGTACAAAACTTGCCTGGAGAGCTTTTGGAAGAAACAGCATAATTTTCAAGAGCAATATGCCATTATGTCTTAAAAGAAAAGTGTTTGATCAATGCATCCTTCCAGTGCTTACGTATGGTGCGGAGACGTGGACCTTAACTAAAAGAGACATACAAAGGCTGCAGACAACTCAAAGAAGCATGGAGAGGTGCATGCTTGGTGTAACCAGGAGAGATAAGAAGAGGAACTCGTGGATCCGAAAAATGACAAGAGTGGAAGACATCATGATCAGAGTTAAATCCCTGAAATGGCAATGGGCTGGACATACTGCCAGAAGGACAGATCATCGATGGACAGCTGAAATTTTAGATTGGATTCCAAGGGACAGGAAAAGACCCAGAAGAAGACCACATGGGAGATGGGTGGATGAAATTCGAAAGTATGCAGGGGTGACATGGAGGAGACTGGCACAAGACAGACCGTTGTGGAGGAAACTTGGGGAGACCTTCGTCCAGCAGTGGATTGATAATGGTTGACAATGATGATGATGATGATATATGTAAAAGATATTAAAAACTTGTGCTTAGTATAAAAAACTTGATGTAAGTAATTAATTAATTAGATGTAAATAATTTGTCTACGATTTGTATATACATATATATATATGTAAAAGATATTAAAAACTTGTGCTTAGTATAAAAAACTTGATGTAAGTAATTAATTAATTAGATGTAAATAATTTGTCTACGATTTGTATATACATATATATATATGTAAAATATATTAAAAACTTGTGCTTAGTATAAAAAACTTGATGTAAGTAATTAATTAATTAGATGTAAATAATTTGTCTACGATTTGTATATACATATATATATATATGTAAAAGATATTAAAAACTTGTGCTTAGTATAAAAAACTTGATGTAAGTAATTAATTAATTAGATGTAAATAATTTGTCTACGATTTGTATATACATATATATATATGTAAAAGATATTAAAAACTTGTGCTTAGTATAAAAAACTTGATGTAAGTAATTAATTAATTAGATGTAAATAATTTGTCTACGATTTGTATATACATATATATATATGTAAAATGTATTAAAAACTTGTGCTTAGTATAAAAAACTTGATGTAAGTAATTAATTAATTAGATGTAAATAATTTGTCTACGATTTGTATATACATATATATATATATGTAAAAGATATTAAAAACTTGTGCTTAGTATAAAAAACTTGATGTAAGTAATTAATTAATTAGATGTAAATAATTTTACTACGATTTGTATATACATATATATATATATATGTAAAAGATATTAAAAACTTGTGCTTAGTATAAAAAACTTGATGTAAGTAATTAATTAATTAGATGTAAATAATTTTACTACGATTTGTATATACATATATATATATATATGTAAAAGATATTAAAAACTTGTGCTTAGTATAAAAACTTGATGTAAGTAATTAATTAATTAGATGTAAATAATTTGTCTACGATTTGTATATACATATATATATATGTAAAATATATTAAAAACTTGTGCTTAGTATAAAAAACTTGATGTAAGTAATTAATTAATTAGATGTAAATAATTTGTCTACGATTTGTATATACATATATATATATATGTAAAAGATATTAAAAACTTGTGCTTAGTATAAAAAACTTGATGTAAGTAATTAATTAATTAGATGTAAATAATTTGTCTACGATTTGTATATACATATATATATATATGTAAAAGATATTAAAAACTTGTGCTTAGTATAAAAAACTTGATGTAAGTAATTAATTAATTAGATGTAAATAATTTGTCTACGATTTGTATATACATATATATATATGTAAAATATATTAAAAACTTGTGCTTAGTATAAAAAACTTGATGTAAGTAATTAATTAATTAGATGTAAATAATTTGTCTACGATTTGTATATACATATATATATATATGTAAAAGATATTAAAAACTTGTGCTTAGTATAAAAAACTTGATGTAAGTAATTAATTAATTAGATGTAAATAATTTGTCTACGATTTGTATATACATATATATATATATATGTAAAAGATATTAAAAACTTGTGCTTAGTATAAAAAACTTGATGTAAGTAATTAATTAATTAGATGTAAATAATTTGTCTACGATTTGTATATACATATATATATATGTAAAATATATTAAAAACTTGTGCTTAGTATAAAAAACTTGATGTAAGTAATTAATTAATTAGATGTAAATAATTTGTCTACGATTTGTATATACATATATATATATGTAAAAGATATTAAAAACTTGTGCTTAGTATAAAAAACTTGATGTAAGTAATTAATTAATTAGATGTAAATAATTTGACTACGATTTGTATATATATATAAGTAAAATTATTCGGTTAGCAGAATCGCTTCGTCCACGATGGAATATAACAGGGTCGCTTCGAGCACGATTTTCCACAGGGTCGCTCGCTTCCCGCACGTAATCATCAGTACGTCCGTGCTTCCATTAGTAAATAAACTGGTTATGATCGACTATACTCGGGGCAAGCTTAACCTGTCATTGGAAGGAAGGCTACAGAGTGTATACTTCCACTGCATAAAATAGTTCCGGTCTAAAAGCTCGTACTCCAGCTTCAACTGGCACTTAGAAATGACACAGATGTTCAATACGTTGTGTGTGTGTGCATTTAAAAAATTCAGATCTCAGTTTCAGCGGCATTTCTAAAAAATACATATATTCGTGCTTTGGTGACGTCACTGATGGTTCTCTGTCACAGCATTCTTGTTTGGGTCAGAGTTAAGCTGTCAACCCAGGGGATATTTATTGCTGTGGGGGTGGGGGGTCATTAGTGGAAGGATGAGGGCGAAAAAAGTGTTTCCGAGGTCATTTCGCGTTTCTCCTTCTTGATTGTTGTTTTAAAACACTCTTCTGTCTTTTCGGTTTTTTCGAATGGCATCTGCCGGTCACTCGAGTGTATTTCAGCCGCATAAACGTGGGAAATCACTACGAAGCTCTGCTAAGGTGATCGTTATGAATGTTTTCACTAAATTGATGGAAAAACATTCGCCGAATAAATCAAATGAATTAACAGTTCTTACGGCAGAACTCACTGGCGTTTCAAGTCGCACCATTGCGAGAATGAAGGTTGAATTTAGTACTGAAGTACCTCAGATCCATTGGCAATTTATTTCTTCAAATTAAAATACAATTCTCGCTTGGCTTACATAGAACGTTTTCTCGAAATTAGTTTGGAGTTCCCAATTCAGTTCTCAATATAGGCCAAGAAACGGCCATCTTTTCCTTTTGAACTTTTGTGCGCAGTTGCCTTAAACGCGCATGAACCGGCATGAAAATTCAGACAAATGAAAGATTTCCTTCCCCAGCCACACATAATTCGGAAACTTGGAAAACTGCCACACATTGAAAGTGTTCCTCGGAGGAACAGCAATTTGTGCCCGGCCCATCAATGAAAAACATGTGGCAATTTTCCAATGTGTGGCAATTTTCCAAGTTGCTGAAAGATGTGTGGCAGTTTACAGTGAACCCTAAAATATCATTTACCACAGAGACGGGCTCTTGTCCAGTACTTATGGCAACACGGGGTAGTTAAAAATGCATACACATTTAACGGATGTCTGTTATAAAAAAAATCTAATCAAGGCAAAATTTTTGAAAGAACGAAATTTTACGCATAACTGATGACATGGTAAAATTACTTTTAATTAAATCCCGCAGTTGGTAATCTTCAAGCAATAAGTATAAATATATGAAATATATAAAAAAAATGGAAAAATATGTGAAAACAAAATTAGGCCACTTAAGACTGCTTCCCGTGTTTAGCAAAGATAATTTCATTTTAAAAGTAAGAAAGAAAGAAACGTTACACGTTCTGTAACATCTCCAAAAAAAAAAAAAAAGATAAGAGAGGGAGAAATAAACTGCTTGTCTACCGGTCTGCAAAGCGCGCGGCGGTGGGGAGGGGTTAAAATAGAGGGGTTTGGTAAGGGATCACGGTGACAGACAGCCAGCCCTGAGGGCTTGTGGGAGAAGTTTTCCGAGTGAAGGTTAATTACACACCATTAGTGCGGAGTAATACTGGGAGTGAAAAGGTCACCGTAGCTTTGGCCCCATTGCCAGGATAGCTTTGCCCCGAGTATAGTTTTAATATGACATAATGTAATATGCCAAAAATACCCCCCTTTTTTTTTTTACGCTTTCCAACCGTAGGTTGAAGAAGCGTATATGCTCCAGCTTTTGTCCGTCCGTCCGTCCGCACGATAACGCACGTGAAAATGGTTCGATTTTGACAAAATTTTAGTATGTGGTAGGGGACAACCTGGGGACGAACGCTATTGAAAATGGGCGAAGCAGGGTCAACGGTCAGGACATAGGAGCGGGATCCATTCCATTGTTCTTATGCGTCATAACTTGCGTAAAAATTGTTCGATTTCGATGAAATTTTAGTATGTGGTAGGGAACCACCTGGGCACGAGCCCTATTGAAAATGGGCGGAATGGAGTCAAAGGTCAGGCAGGGCATAAGAGCGGGATATATCCCATTGCCCTTATGCGTCATAACTTGCGTAAAAGTGGTTTGATTTCGATGAAATTTTAGTATGTGGTAGGGAGCCACTGGGGACGAACCCTATTGAAAATGGGCGAAATGGGGTCAAAGGTCAGGACACTGGAGTGGGATCCATTCCATTGCCCTTGTATCATAACTTACCTAAAATGCTTGGATTGCGACAAAACTTTATCATGTTATTCCGGAGGTATAGTGAACCGGTTCTGTTGAATATCAAAGAAATGGGGTCAAAGGTCATTGCACAAAATCCAGTTTTATTCCACAGCCATTATTCTCACAACTTGCGTAAAACTGCTTCTATTGCAACAAAACTTGATCATGTTGTTCCGGAGGTATAGTGAACCGGTTCTGTTGAATATCAACGAAATGGGGTCAAAGGTCATTGCACAAAATCCAGATTTATTCCACAGCCATTATCCACATAACTTGAGTAATAATTTCTGGTATGTTGGAAAGCGTATCATAATCAATGCATTGCATGATTTTACTGACTTGTTTTTAATCTTTTCCGGTTATGACAGAGTTCGCGTATATATAGGATATTTTTGGCTCGCCCTTGAACTTCCATTATATGTACTGGTTCGACTGTGTTAAATAAAGAAATGAGAGAGAAACGAACTGAGATTTTGTGTCGTCTCGCAAACTTGGAAAGGAAGCGATTGTTTGCTTTTGCCATTGACGATGATTTATTATTTTTGTGGACGTCGTAGCTCTCTCTCTCTCTCTCGCGCTGTCACATTAGAAGTTAATTGATTTAAAAAAATAAAAGAAAAAGAAAAGTGTTATGTCTGATCATGTGTCATATCAGTTGGGCTGAATGTAAAAGGCGGTAGGCAAGGAGAGTGAAGATTGACTCTGTTCAAGGAGCAGTGAGTTCTGGTATCACCCGTGTTGTGTTGTGCGAGTCCATATTTGGTGGCGCGTCCTGATGCTATTTGCGTGCACAAGTTGGTGGGTTTCTGCAGTCGCCCGCCCTGCCCGCTCTTTTTCTCCCCCCCCCCCGCCCTCTCCCTGCTTCCTTCGCCAAGTGTGAGTTAAATCTTGTGGAATGCGTCTGCTAACACACACACACACATTGGAATATACCCATTCTCTCTCTCTCTCTCTCTCTCTTACCCGGAAATACGTTGGTAGTCACGTGTTGCTCGCACGCCTGTCGTGGGCGTGCCAAGAGACTTCTTCCTTTCCAGGTGCCCGAGTTCTCAAGCCACCCGATACACGCAATTCTTATTAAACAAATGAAACATGTCTCAGCTTTTGGCGTATTATTTGTAACATGTGCGATTTCGAAAAATAAATCGCGAACGAATGACCAGGATATCTGGATTGTTTAAAATTGCTCACAGATTGTGGAAGTCTTTTCTTATTGAAAAAGACAGCTTAAACAAACTCCCATGTTATTATTATTAATAATATTATTACAACGGAGAAAAATATAGTTCCTGTTGTATTTTTTTGTGATCCCACATCTCAGTATGTACGTCTCAATCCGAGTTTCGGTATAGGCCATCGTGTTGCACCATCTTTAGTTATCTGTCTGCCAGTTCTTCGATTCCGCGGCGGTACCAGTTCTTGTCCTTCGAGGCGAAGAACTCCTTCACCCCAGCTGCCACCTCCTTCTGTTGACGTGCCGCCCACAAAGGAAGTGGGCCGAAACAAGTAACAATCCGACTGGGCAAGGTCCGGACTATATGCTGAACATGGCATAACTTCGATGCCCTCAAATTCCTCGAGTTTTTCCCCTGGTCGTTTGCGCGGTATGAGGCCGAGCGTTGCCCTGCATCGTGTTGCACCGTCTTTAGCCATCTCTCAATTCTTGGATTCGGCTGCGGTACCAGTTCTTGTTCTTCGAGGCGAAGAACTCCTTCACCCCAGCTGCCACCTCCTCCTGGTTGTTGAAGTGCCGCCCACAAAGGAAGTGGGCCGAAACAAGTAACAATCCGACTGGGTAAGGTCCGGACTATATGCTGGATGTGACATAACTTGGATGCCCTCAAATTCCTCGAGTTTTTCCCCTGGTCGTTTGCGCGGTATGAGGCCGAGCGTTGTCCTGCATCGTGTTGCACCGTCTTTAGCCATCTCTCTGCCAGTTCTTGTCCTTCGAGGCGAAGAACTCCTCGAAGGACAAGAACTGGGAGAGAGCCAGAGCGAGGCTGGATACGACCTCCCGAGTCACTCGTCTTATTTTTCTTAATGCCCCGATCCTCGTATCGGTAGTTCTTCAACTTTTTCACCATGCCATTTTTTATTTTTCCACTCCTCTTCCAGTCCTACGAAAAATTTGCTCTTCCCGGATCCTCCCACCAATTTACAGATTGGTCAAATAATTATCATTTCCCGATCTGATTTGCTCCGGGTTTCCCGCCAATACTCTGACTTGCCATCCTTCGCTCCGTCCAAAATCTGCGTCCGCCCCTGAATTCTAGGAAATTCCGTGCCGCGGATCTTCTGGGTCGTAAATTTTCCTACCATAAAACTGCTATGGTTTTTCCTTTGCCTGGCGCCATGCTATTCTTTCTACCAGACTTGGTGCAGCAATTCTCAAGACGACCGGCGCCGAGCTCCAATAAAATGTCTACCCGCTATACATCCTCCTGTAGAATTACTTCGCCTTACCCAATATTGCTGGCTCGTAGCCGATGGGAAGGAATGCCCCGCGGTCCCACGCCACAGCAAGCGGCCGACTGGAAGCCCTTCGACTCAGAGAGAGAGAGAGAGAGAGAGAGAGAGAGAGAGAGACAGAGAGAGAGGAAGGGGGGAAGAGCGGTACTTTCCCGACTTTCCTAGGCGCGAATCCACGGAAGAAAATCTAAGGGGGAAATTAAATCGCGAAATGCACCTGAGGAGCGTGAAGTTTATAAAATCCTAAATTTATTAATTCTTACACCAGCTCCCCAAAATCTCTCCCATTCATTTGATTAATTTTTTTAAATCCCATTTCTTTTTCGCTTCTCCGATTAATTCTCAACTTCCAATACAGGGGAAAAGCTGCACGCTCGCTCACGAGCGCTGCAACAAATGTTCTGCAACGGCATTTTCGATCACGATTCGGAAAAGACCCTCCAACCAGAAAATCCTTCTACGATTGGCATAAAAAATTTGAAACTACGGGTTGGTTGGTTGGTGTACAAGGAGTGTTCAAATGAAAAGGTACGAAACGACACTGTGGGTATAAATGAAGACTTTATTCAAAGTATACACCATAGGCCGTAGCACAACGATCCCATTGATTAACGAGCCGAAGGATTCCTTGTTCCCAGAATTCCTGTGGCCGTGACGAGACCCAGTCCTGCGCAGCGTCCTTGAGTTCGTCGTCCGAGTGGAAGCGCTTCCCTTTCAGATGTTTTTTTTTTTTTCAGGGGACCAAACACATGGAAATCGCAGGGCGACATGTCCAGGCTGTAGGGCGGATGGTCAAGCTGCTCCCACAGGAACTTGGCCAGTTCCGCGTGTGTGACCCTGGAGACGTGTGGACGCGCGTTATCATGGAGCAGAACCACACCCTCCATGAGCAGCCCCGGTCTTTTGTTCTTGATGGACCTGCGTAGGCTTCGGAGTGTCTCACAGTACACATCGGAGTTAATGGTTCGTCTGTGCTGGAGGAATTCTACAAGTCGTGGACCTTGGACGGCGCTCTTTATAAGAGCCTCTGCTCTCTCCTGCGCATGCGGGCGCCAGCGCATGCTCCGATCCACGCCGGCGACTTCAATCGCATCCCTAGATGTGTCGCTACGTTCTCCCATAGCGGCATAGACAAATATGTTAACGGTTACGTTCTTATGACGTTTCGTACCTTTTCATTTGAACACCCCTAGTATTTTAATGGCGCAAGGGCCAGGTCTGGCCAAAGAGCGCCAATCACAAAGCAATTAAAGAAAACAAGTTAAAAGCTAGGAAGAGTAATAAGAAGCACGGCAGGGTAGGACAACTGAAAAACAAGAACGATAAAAGCTTGGTAATGTAGATTAGTTTAAGAAAGTCAATTTGCCTGAAAAATGAAAAAACTGCGAACGTATCACAACAGTCACCAAAGATTCTTCGAAGGGAAGCTGAATTGTCTTCCAATGAATAAGCTCGGAAATATTGAAAACGGTTATCACGAAAGCGGACACAAGCACACAAGATATGAAGGACACTGAGACGACTGTTACACGTCTCGCACATTGGGGCAGTGTCGCACACACAGCAAGAAGCGGTGGGTGAAACGACAATGCCCAATGCGCAGACGCGCAAGAACTACTTCCTCGCGACGATTCTTCCGCAATCTAGATTGCCATAGTCCGATCTGCGGTTTGATGGAAAGAAGTTTGTTGCTGCCCTGTTGAGTCCACAGGGACTGCAGTCCCTGTGGACTCAGTCTCTTTGAAACTACGGGCTGTTTGTGCAAACTTAAAACTCCTGGACGACCGCGTGTATCGGAAGAAGTCGTCGATAGCGTTTGCACCGCCATTCAACGAAACCCTGGGGAAATCAACGCGGAAGGTGAGTCGTGAAGTGCAGATTTCACAGCCCACTGTCTGGATAATTTTGAGAAAGAAGCTGAAAATGATTCCATACAAAGCCACTATCACTGCACTTGATTCAGATATCTTACCTCGCGTTTGGGCGGAAATGGATTATCGGCTCGATGGGTGTCGTGTGAGTAAAGGTGCACACATAGAACATCTGGTGACTGTCTCTAAAAAAAACTTGAAATATTCCACTACAATTCTGTTACAGGCAACATATCTTACATTGTTCTTTTATAGTGCGTTGAAACGGTATACTTCTTTATGAATCACCCTGTATATTGCGTTGCTCTAAGAAACCGGGTGCTTCAACTTATTGCACAGTTATACGATGTCTGTGTATCAGTCTTTGGACAATTTAAGACAAAAATTATTACAGCTATCCAGAGCAAATTTTATATTTAAAAGTTCTTTCTTTCTTTCTTTCTTTTTTTTAGGTGAAGCAATACTATAAAAAAAGTACATTTCACCTTTTTTAAAGATAACTGAAAGTTATAGTGATGTTGGACTAAATTTATTTTAAATAATTTTCAATCAGGTGACAATGTTCTCCAAATATTGCGAACTGCCAGTGATCTCCACTGCAGACGCTGCCATTTTGACTGACTAGTCACGTGACATGCGCGCTATCGCATACATCACTTACCGGGTTCCGGCCGGCCACGCGGCACTACTGAGAGGGAAGACCGTCGTGTACGGCGTATGGCCGTGGCGCATCGAACCGCGTCTACAGCTATCCAGAGCAAATTTTATATTTAAAAGTTCTTTCTTTCTTTCTTTCTTTTTTTTTTTTTTTTTAGGTGAAGCAATACTATAAAAAAAGTACATTTCACCTTTTTTAAAGATAACTGAAAGTCATAGTGATGTTGGACTAAATTTATTTTAAATAATTTTCAATCAGGTGACAATGTTCTCCAAATATTGCGAACTGCCAGTGATCTCCACTGCAGACGCTGCCATTTTGACTGACTAGTCACGTGACATGCGCGCTATCGCCTACATCACTTACCGGGCTCCGGCCGGCCACGCGGCACTACTGAGAGGGAAGACCGTCGTGTACGGCGTATGGCCGTGGCGCATCGAACCGCGTCTACAGCTATCCAGAGCAAATTTTATATTTAAAAGTTCTTTCTTTCTTTCTTTCTTTTTTTTTTTTTTTTTTTTAGGTGAAGCAATACTATAAAAAAAGTACATTTCACCTTTTTTAAAGATAACTGAAAGTCATAGTGATGTTGGACTAAATTTATTTTAAATAATTTTCAATCAGGTGACAATGTTCTCCAAATATTGCGAACTGCCAGTGATCTCCACTGCAGACGCTGCCATTTTGACTGACTAGTCACGTGACATGCGCGCTATCGCCTACATCACTTACCGGGCTCCGGCCGGCCACGCGGCACTACTGAGAGGGAAGACCGTCGTGTACGGCGTATGGCCGTGGCGCATCGAACCGCGTCTACAGCTATCCAGAGCAAATTTTATATTTAAAAGTTCTTTCTTTCTTTCTTTCTTTTTTTTTTTTTTTTTAGGTGAAGCAATACTATAAAAAAAGTACATTTCACCTTTTTTAAAGATAACTGAAAGTCATAGTGATGTTGGACTAAATTTATTTTAAATAATTTTCAATCAGGTGACAATGTTCTCCAAATATTGCGAACTGCCAGTGATCTCCACTGCAGACGCTGCCATTTTGACTGACTAGTCACGTGACATGCGCGCTATCGCATACATCACTTACCGGGTTCCGGCCGGCCACGCGGCACTACTGAGAGGGAAGACCGTCGTGTACGGCGTATGGCCGTGGCGCATCGAACCGCGTCTACAGCTATCCAGAGCAAATTTTATATTTAAAAGTTCTTTCTTTCTTTCTTTCTTTTTTTTTTTTTTTTTTTTTAGGTGAAGCAATACTATAAAAAAAGTACATTTCACCTTTTTTAAAGATAACTGAAAGTCATAGTGATGTTGGACTAAATTTATTTTAAATAATTTTCAATCAGGTGACAATGTTCTCCAAATATTGCGAACTGCCAGTGATCTCCACTGCAGACGCTGCCATTTTGACTGACTAGTCACGTGACATGCGCGCTATCGCCTACATCACTTACCGGGCTCCGGCCGGCCACGCGGCACTACTGAGAGGGAAGACCGTCGTGTACGGCGTATGGCCGTGGCGCATCGAACCGCGTCTACAGCTATCCAGAGCAAATTTTATATTTAAAAGTTCTTTCTTTCTTTCTTTCTTTTTTTTTTTTTTAGGTGAAGCAATACTATAAAAAAAGTACATTTCACCTTTTTTAAAGATAACTGAAAGTCATAGTGATGTTGGACTAAATTTATTTTAAATAATTTTCAATCAGGTGACAATGTTCTCCAAATATTGCGAACTGCCAGTGATCTCCACTGCAGACGCTGCCATTTTGACTGACTAGTCACGTGACATGCGCGCTATCGCCTACATCACTTACCGGGCTCCGGCCGGCCACGCGGCACTACTGAGAGGGAAGACCGTCGTGTACGGCGTATGGCCGTGGCGCATCGAACCGCGTCTACAGCTATCCAGAGCAAATTTTATATTTAAAAGTTCTTTCTTTCTTTCTTTCTTTTTTTTTTTTAGGTGAAGCAATACTATAAAAAGTACATTTCACCTTTTTTAAAGATAACTGAAAGTCATAGTGATGTTGGACTAAATTTATTTTAAATAATTTTCAATCAGGTGACAATGTTCTCCAAATATTGCGAACTGCCAGTGATCTCCACTGCAGACGCTGCCATTTTGTCTGACTAGTCACGTGACATGCGCGCTATCGCCTACATCACTTACCGGGTTCCGGCCGGCCACGCGGCACTACTGAGAGGGAAGACGGTCGTGTACGGCGTATGGCCGTGGCGCATCGAACCGCGTCTACAGCTATCCAGAGCAAATTTTATATTTAAAAGTCCTTTCTATCTTTCTTTCTTTTTTTTTTTTTTTTTAGGTGAAGCAATACTATAAAAAAAGTACATTTCACCTTTTTTAAAGATAACTGAAAGTCATAGTGATGTTGGACTAAATTTATTTTAAATAATTTTCAATCAGGTGACAATGTTCTCCAAATATTGCGAACTGCCAGTGATCTCCACTGCAGACGCTGCCATTTTGTCTGACTAGTCACGTGACATGCGCGCTATCGCCTACATCACTTACCGGGTTCCGGCCGGCCACGCGGCACTACTGAGAGGGAAGACGGTCGTGTACGGCGTATGGCCGTGGCGCATCGAACCGCGTCTACAGCTATCCAGAGCAAATTTTATATTTAAAAGTCCTTTCTATCTTTCTTTCTTTTTTTTTTTTTTTAGGTGAAGCAATACTATAAAAAAAGTACATTTCACCTTTTTTAAAGATAACTGAAAGTCATAGTGATGTTGGACTAAATTTATTTTAAATAATTTTCAATCAGGTGACAATGTTCTCCAAATATTGCGAACTGCCAGTGATCTCCACTGCAGACGCTGCCATTTTGACTGACTAGTCACGTGACATGCGCGCTATCGCATACATCACTTACCGGGTTCCGGCCGGCCACGCGGCACTACTGAGAGGGAAGACCGTCGTGTACGGCGTATGGCCGTGGCGCATCGAACCGCGTCTACAGCTATCCAGAGCAAATTTTATATTTAAAAGTTCTTTCTTTCTTTCTTTCTTTTTTTTTTTTTTTTAGGTGAAGCAATACTATAAAAAAAGTACATTTCACCTTTTTTAAAGATAACTGAAAGTCATAGTGATGTTGGACTAAATTTATTTTAAATAATTTTCAATCAGGTGACAATGTTCTCCAAATATTGCGAACTGCCAGTGATCTCCACTGCAGACGCTGCCATTTTGTCTGACTAGTCACGTGACATGCGCGCTATCGCCTACATCACTTACCGGGTTCCGGCCGGCCACGCGGCACTACTGAGAGGGAAGACGGTCGTGTACGGCGTATGGCCGTGGCGCATCGAACCGCGTCTACAGCTATCCAGAGCAAATTTTATATTTAAAAGTCCTTTCTATCTTTCTTTCTTTTTTTTTTTAGGTGAAGCAATACTATAAAAAAAGTACATTTCACCTTTTTTAAAGATAACTGAAAGTCATAGTGATGTTGGACTAAATTTATTTTAAATAATTTTCAATCAGGTGACAATGTTCTCCAAATATTGCGAACTGCCAGTGATCTCCACTGCAGACGCTGCCATTTTGACTGACTAGTCACGTGACATGCGCGCTATCGCATACATCACTTACCGGGTTCCGGCCGGCCACGCGGCACTACTGAGAGGGAAGACCGTCGTGTACGGCGTATGGCCGTGGCGCATCGAACCGCGTCTACAGCTATCCAGAGCAAATTTTATATTTAAAAGTTCTTTCTTTCTTTCTTTCTTTTTTTTTTTTTTTTTTTTAGGTGAAGCAATACTATAAAAAAAGTACATTTCACCTTTTTTAAAGATAACTGAAAGTCATAGTGATGTTGGACTAAATTTATTTTAAATAATTTTCAATCAGGTGACAATGTTCTCCAAATATTGCGAACTGCCAGTGATCTCCACTGCAGACGCTGCCATTTTGACTGACTAGTCACGTGACATGCGCGCTATCGCCTACATCACTTACCGGGCTCCGGCCGGCCACGCGGCACTACTGAGAGGGAAGACCGTCGTGTACGGCGTATGGCCGTGGCGCATCGAACCGCGTCTACAGCTATCCAGAGCAAATTTTATATTTAAAAGTTCTTTCTTTCTTTCTTTCTTTTTTTTTTTTTTAGGTGAAGCAATACTATAAAAAAAGTACATTTCACCTTTTTTAAAGATAACTGAAAGTCATAGTGATGTTGGACTAAATTTATTTTAAATAATTTTCAATCAGGTGACAATGTTCTCCAAATATTGCGAACTGCCAGTGATCTCCACTGCAGACGCTGCCATTTTGACTGACTAGTCACGTGACATGCGCGCTATCGCCTACATCACTTACCGGGCTCCGGCCGGCCACGCGGCACTACTGAGAGGGAAGACCGTCGTGTACGGCGTATGGCCGTGGCGCATCGAACCGCGTCTACAGCTATCCAGAGCAAATTTTATATTTAAAAGTTCTTTCTTTCTTTCTTTCTTTTTTTTTTTTTTTAGGTGAAGCAATACTATAAAAAAAGTACATTTCACCTTTTTTAAAGATAACTGAAAGTCATAGTGATGTTGGACTAAATTTATTTTAAATAATTTTCAATCAGGTGACAATGTTCTCCAAATATTGCGAACTGCCAGTGATCTCCACTGCAGACGCTGCCATTTTGACTGACTAGTCACGTGACATGCGCGCTATCGCCTACATCACTTACCGGGCTCCGGCCGGCCACGCGGCACTACTGAGAGGGAAGACCGTCGTGTACGGCGTATGGCCGTGGCGCATCGAACCGCGTCTACAGCTATCCAGAGCAAATTTTATATTTAAAAGTTCTTTCTTTCTTTCTTTCTTTTTTTTTTTTTTTTAGGTGAAGCAATACTATAAAAAAGTACATTTCACCTTTTTTAAAGATAACTGAAAGTCATAGTGATGTTGGACTAAATTTATTTTAAATAATTTTCAATCATGTGACAATGTTCTCCAAATATTGCGAACTGCCAGTGATCTCCACTGCAGACGCTGCCATTTTGTCTGACTAGTCACGTGACATGCGCGCTATCGCCTACATCACTTACCGGGTTCCGGCCGGCCACGCGGCACTACTGAGAGGGAAGACGGTCGTGTACGGCGTATGGCCGTGGCGCATCGAACCGCGTCTACAGCTATCCAGAGCAAATTTTATATTTAAAAGTCCTTTCTATCTTTCTTTTTTTTTTTTTTTTAGGTGAAGCAATACTATAAAAAAAGTACATTTCACCTTTTTTAAAGATAACTGAAAGTCATAGTGATGATGGACTAAATTTATTTTAAATAATTTTCAATCAGGTGACAATGTTCTCCAAATATTGCGAACTGCCAGTGATCTCCACTGCAGACGCTGCCGTTTTGTCTGACTAGTCACGTGACATGCGCGCTATCGCCTACATCACTTACCGGGTTCCGGCCGGCCACGCGGCACTACTGAGAGGGAAGACGGTCGTGTACGGCGTATGGCCGTGGCGCATCGAACCGCGTCTACAGCTATCCAGAGCAAATTTTATATTTAAAAGTTCTTTCTTTCTTTCTTTCTTTTTTTTTTTTTTTAGGTGAAGCAATACTATAAAAAAAGTACATTTCACCTTTTTCAAAGATAACTGAAAGTCATAGTGATGGTGGACTAAATTTATTTTAAATAATTTTCAATCAGGTGACAATGTTCTCCAAATATTGCGAACTGCCAGTGATCTCCACTGCAGACGCTGCCATTTTGACTGACTAGTCACTTGACATGCGCGCTATCGCCTACATCACTTACCGGGTTCCGGCCGGCCACGCGGCACTACTGAGAGGGAAGACGGTCGTGTACGGCGTATGGCCGTGGCGCATCGAACCGCGTCTACAGCTATCCAGAGCAAATTTTATATTTAAAAGTTCTTTCTTTCTTTCTTTCTTTTTTTTTAGGTGAAGCAATACTATAAAAAAAGTACATTTCACCTTTTTCAAAGATAACTGAAAGTCATAGTGATGGTGGACTAAATTTATTTTAAATAATTTTCAATCAGGTGACAATGTTCTCCAAATATTGCGAACTGCCAGTGATCTCCACTGCAGACGCTGCCATTTTGACTGACTAGTCACTTGACATGCGCGCTATCGCCTACATCACTTACCGGGTTCCGGCCGGCCACGCGGCACTACTGAGAGGGAAGACGGTCGTGTACGGCGTATGGCCGTGGCGCATCGAACCGCGTCTACAGCTATCCAGAGCAAATTTTATATTTAAAAGTTCTTTCTTTCTTTCTTTCTTTTTTTTTAGGTGAAGCAATACTATAAAAAAAGTACATTTCACCTTTTTCAAAGATAACTGAAAGTCATAGTGATGTTGGACTAAATTTATTTTAAATAATTTTCAATCAGGTGACAATGTTCTCCAAATATTGCGAACTGCCAGTGATATTTGTTTGATGTCGAGACCTTGGTGAATAACCCATATAATAGGTGACTGTGGACGAATAAAACCTAGATAAACATATACGTACAGAGCTAAGTGTTCTACAGCTAATTTCATTACCAGCATATAAAAAGCACAAATCAGGTGACAATGTTCTCCAAATATTGCGAACTGCCAGTGATATTGGTTTGATGTCTGATAACTTTTTGTGTGTGAGTCGCAGAACTGAACGTAAATCGAACAATTTCACCTTGTCTTACTTTCCACCAAAAAAAAAAAAAAAAAAAAAAAAAATTAAGTCAAACAATAAAACTCAAGAATCGGTGGACGTGGACAATGACAAAAAAAAAATGAATATAAAAACAAACGGAAAAGCGTTTGGCAGTTAAATGTGTTACTGATACTAGGTCAGTAACAGCTCAAAGTGTACTAAACGACACGTGCATGTAAGCTTCAGATGCCAGCGGTATCACTGAATTGATATTTTTTAGATATGTATTGTGGGTGCAGGACCGTAACAGTTAATTAATTTTTGTGTTTGAAAAGTGTATTGTGTATATGTGTGATTATGAATATTTTATATAATTTCATTGCTATATAGATATAGATACATATTGATTCGGTGAAACCATCAGCAGTTACCACGGCTCTGAAATCCTGCGGTATTGAAGATGCATACATTAATATTATTAATAACATCTATGAAAATGCAAGTGCAAAGATTCGGCTGTTTGAAAATACAACACACATAAAAATTGGAAAAGGAGTCAGACAAGGTGACACCATATCTCCGAAGCTCTTTAATGCCACATTGGAAAATGTCTTTCAATCACTGAACTGGGAAAACAAAGGGATAAAGATTAATGGAGATTATCTAACCCACCTTCGTTTTGCTGATGACATAGTCATTTTTGCAACTACCCCATCAGAGCTGCAGAGTATGATCCAGGAACTTGCTGACAAGAGTAAAGAAGTGGGATTAAAAATGAACTTTCAGAAGACAAAAGTGATGTTCAATGCTTTTACAAGAAATGAAGATTTATCGATTGATGGAGAAAAACTGGAGATAACAGATACGTATGTTTATCTTGGACAGCAGATATCAAGTGAGGGTCACATTGATGAAGAAATTAATCGGCGTACAAAACTTGCCTGGAGAGCTTTTGGAAGAAACAGCATAATTTTCAAGAGCAATATGCCATTATGTCTTAAAAGAAAAGTGTTTGATCAATGCATCCTTCCAGTGCTTACGTATGGTGCAGAGACGTGGACCTTAACTAAAAGAGACATACAAAGGCTGCAGACAACTCAAAGCAGCATGGAGAGGTGCATGCTTGGTATAACCAGGAGAGATAAGAAGAGGAACTCGTGGATCCGAAAAATGACGAGAGTGGAAGACATCATGATCAGAGTTAAATCCCTGAAATGGCAATGGGCTGGACATACTGCCAGAAGGACAGACCATAGATGGACAGCCGAAATTTTAGATTGGATTCCAAGGGACAGGAAAAGACCCAGAAGAAGACCACATGGGAGATGGGTGGATGAAATTCGAAAATATGCGGGAGTGACATGGAGGAGACTGGCACAAGACAGACCGTTGTGGAGGAAACTTGGGGAGACCTTCGTCCAGCAGTGGATTGATAATGGTTGACAATGATGATGATGATGATGTATATATAAGTGCACATGAGGAAAAAGATAGAGGATTACTAGGTAAGGATGGAGTAGTCAATCCGTGCGTGTAGTCTTTCCCACCAGCATTCCTTTTGGCCCCCCATAAAGATTACATCTGGTAAGGGAGGAATGTTGGAAATAAAATTATTTAAAATAAATTTAGTCCAACATGCACGTGCATAGATAGCCCCAGGGGATAGCGGGAGGCAATCTCAAGCCTTGTGACGATACTTAGGCCCCAGGGGATATAGGGGGTTGGAAAAGTTGAAGGGTCAGTTCCCAAGAAGGGAGCGAAGTGACGTTCACCTGACGGATTAGATGAATCCCAGACTGGTCAAGTGACCTTGGCATCCGCGGACAAGGTGAAGCTCAGAAGGTAAGAGGTCTTCACTGGTCAAGGGGAGTGGAGTGCGAGTAGCGGCGAGTAACAGACAAAAATAAAGTTGCAAAGCATTTTGTTGCTTCGAAAAGTCACGAAAAAAAAGCTGAATTTGTGAAAAGTCCTCCTAGAGGGGAAAAAATTATTACAGACCTATTCAGAAAAATAATAAGATCGAACAAAAAAAAAATGACTAAATCACTCGCATTAATGACAAAAAAAAATTCCTTGTAGCGCGATTTGTTTTACGATGTACGCGAGTAGAATTTCCGAGTGTCTGTGGCTCAGTAGTTAAAGGCGCACGCCACCTGTTGAACCAATCCAAACGACGGGGGTTTGATCCGGACTGGAGCGGAAGGATTGTTTGGGGGTATAAGGCTGAAAAATGCAGGGTCGTCGATTTTGCGGAATTTCAGTTTAAATACGGAAAAACCTGAAATGGATTTTTTTTTCCCTGAAATAAAGGGAACTTCTGACTGTAAAAATACGGAAGTTAAAATAAACGGACCCCTTTTAAAAATGGAATTTTTTGAAAAAGACGGACACCTATACCGGCAACTTTGCTGCACGTTATTTTCAGAATTTTTCCCTGAATTCACACCACTTATTTTTCACAGTGAGTGAAACGGGCCTAAAGCTCCAGAGAGAAAATTTATCTTCTCTGCTTCACTCGTAACTGAATAAATTCACTGAGACTCACAATTAGACTCCTTAATAATGACTAGATTAATTAAATTCCAAATTACAATAATTTCCCCACTGCAATATCGCCAACTCAGCGTTCTTCTCAACGGTTGAAAATGGAATTCCAAGTGAGAATGGATTTAGAGACTAACTCTACCTTCAGACAAACATAAAACGTTCAACTCGAAAAACTGCGCAGTTTTTCTGTTGCTTTTTTTTTCTCTATTGGAAAAGAACAATAGGACATTAGCATTTTAAAAAGAAAATAAAAATTATTCAGCATAGGGCTTACAGGAATGCGTACCGGCTAGACCGTTTCAGCCCCACTACAACATATGCCCTTGCGCCACGAAAATCCACCAAACAGAGTTCGCCAAAATGCGTAATTACGCATCGGGAATTTTTCTCGACGCGTAAAAATACTTATTGAAAAATGTGTAAAATACAAATCAACGCATCGAGAAACGCGTAAGATACACGTCAACGCGTAAAAAATTAGTGCTGTCAAAAACCGGATCTTTTTGAAATCCGGGTTTCGGATTTCAAAATATTCGATAAATCCGAAATCCGGATTGACGCATGAGTTTGTTACAAGATGAAACACTGCAATTTTATTTATTATCCCTTCATTTAGTGCAATGTCACGAAAGATCACGTCTATTCAAACAGACATCGTGCAGCAAAAAAAAAAAAAAAAATTCGAAATCTGGGTATCCGAATATCCGACGTTCGAACTATTCGAATGCTAAAAAATCCGGTTTTCGGATAGCAAAAATATCCGGAAATCCGAAATCCGTGAACAGCACTTCCGAAGTTCGAAATCCGGATATCCGGAGTTCGAACTATTCGAATGCTAAAAAATCCGGCTTTCGGATAGTAAAAATATCCGGAAATCCGAAATCCGTGAACAGCACTTCCGAAGTTCGAAATCCGGATATCCGGAGTTCAAACTATTCGAATGCTAAAAAATCCGGTTTTCGGATAGTAAAATATCCGGAAATCCGAAATCCGTGAAAACAGCACTTCCGAAGTTCGAAATCCGGATATCCGGAGTTCGAACTATTCGAATGCTAAAAAATCCGGTTTTCGGATAGTAAAAATATCCGGAAATCCGAAATCCGTGAAAACAGCACTTCCGAAGTTCGAAATCCGGATAGCCGGAGTTCGGATTTCAAAATATTCGATAAATCCGAAATCCGGATTGACGCATGAGTTTGTTACAAGATGAAACACTACATATTTATTATCCCTTCAATTAGTGCAATGTCACGAAAGATGACGTCTATTCAAACAGACATCGTGCAGCAAAAAAAAAAAAAAAAAGAAGTTCGAAATCCGGGTATACGAATATCCGAAGTTCGAACTATTCGAATGCTAAAAATCCGGTTTTCGGATAGTAAAATATCCGGAAATCCGAAATCCGTGAACAGCACTTCCGAAGTTCGAAATCCGGTTACCCGGAGTTCGAACTATTCGAATGCTAAAAAATCCGGTTTTCGGATAGTAAAATATCCGGAAATCCGAAATCCGTGAACAGCACTTCCGAAGTTCGAAATCCGGATATCCGGAGTTCGAACTATTCGAATGCTAAAAATCCGGTTTTCGGATAGTAAAATATCCGGAAATCCGAAATCCGTCAACAGCACTTCCGAAGTTCGAAATCCGGATATCCGGAGTTCGAACTATTTCGAATGCTAAAAAATCCAGTTTTCGGATAGTAAAATATCCGGAAATCCGAATTCCGTGAACAGCACTTCCGAAGTTCGAAATCCGGTTACCCGGAGTTCGAACTATTCGAATGCTAAAAAATCCGGTTTTCGGATAGTAAAATATCCGGAAATCCGAAATCCGTGAACAACACTTCCGAAGTTCGAACTATTCGAATGCTAAAAATCCGGTTTTCTGATAGTAATATATGCGGAAATCCGAAATCCGTGAACAGCACTTCCGAAGTTCGAAATCCGGATATCCGGAGTTCGAACTATTCGAATGCTAAAAAATTCGGTTTTCGGATAGTAAAATATCCGGAAATCCGAAATCCGTGAACAGCACTTCCGAAGTTCGAAATCCGGATATCCGGAATTCGAACTATTCGAATGCTAAAAAATTCGGTTTTCGGATAGTAAAATATCCGGAAATCCGAAATCCGTGAACAACACTTCCGAAGTTCGAAATCCGGTTATCCGGAGTTCGAACTATTTCGAATGCTAAAAATCCGGTTTTCGGATAGTAAAAATATCCGGAAATCCGACATCCGTGAAAACAGCACTTCCGAAGTTCGAAATCCGGATATCCGGAGTTCGAACTATTTCGAATGCTAAAAAATCCGGTTTTCGGATAGTAAAATATCCGGATATCCCAAATCCGTGAACAGCACTAGTAAAAATACGCATCGAGAAACGCATAAAATATACATCAACGCGTAAAAATGCGAATCGAGAAACGCATATAAATCACGTATCAACGCGTAACAACACTACGCATCGAAGAATTTTACCGACGAGTAAAAATACGCACCGGGACGGTATTTCGTCTTTCAAAAACGGAAGTAAAGGAACTGAAGATTTGTTCCGTAATCGTACTTTCGTTTTCCTGCGACGTTGCCTCCGTCAAGCATTGTTGTTATAGCAAAACGAAAAACCGAGTTCATTCTTTCACTGAGACGCATGCGCATTAATCCAAAACAAAATGCGCATTCATCCAAAGCTCTGAAGCCGACGCTCCTGAACAGCAGCCATCTTGTTTTTACCCTTCTGACTCCGTCCCCATCGAATTGCGTACCTAACAACGTTAGGAGTTTAACACTTTTAAAGCTTTCTCGCGAAGAGAAGAAAATATCATGTATATTTATTGATATAGCTTATAATAACCCCACTGTTTTCTTTTCCTTCAAAGCAATGTTAGGTCACGTTTTACTGCTGCGTACGATAAAAATCCCTTTAACTTACCACACGAAAAGTGCCTGCTGTTTAAAGTAACGCATGAAGCAATTCACCAACTCTTAAAGTCAAAAAAGCCACCCCCGGTGGCGCAGTGGTCTAAGCGATGGCCTCTGATCATTCGTCCGAACGGGGTCCGGGTTCGAATCCCGGTGAGGCATGGATGTTGTGTTTGTCTTACGGCACTGGCTCTCTCCCTTCCCTGGAACCAGTGACCCCAAATTAAGGACGGGCGACGGCTTATAGCCCATTGAGTTGCTCACGGTGGTCGTTAAACCTCCAATCAAAAAAAAAAAAAAAAAAGCACGTTGATTTATTTCATGTGATCGAGTGAACATTTCTGAAAAACACAAACGCAACGAAAATTACCTTAGAAACGATAGTTTGTGCTGAAATTTGATAATTTACAAAGTTTTAACGAAGACTACAAAATATGCAAAACAGAAAAGCGTTTCTAGAGCACATTAAAATCCGTTTGCGTTTATAGATGACTAATAAACGCGAAAATTTACAAATTTTCAAAACAAAACAAAAAATCACTGATTTTTATTATGCACTAGAAACGACCGATTTTTATAAAATTTTAATAAAACGCTCCCAGGAATGTTTTTATCGCTCGGGTTCCTAATTGGGTTCACCCGGCGTGATATTAGGAGCCAAGGGGGTGTTCGAGTGGATTGTGATTCTGCGATTCCCTGATTTAGGGCTGACGCAGCTTCAGAATCCACTGACGGGGGCGTGTGTTTCACACAGCAGATTTTCCTTTGGGAGTCAAAGGGTCCGCTGTGTGCCGCAATATTTTTGTGAATGTCTAGATTTAAAATAAAAAGCATAAGTGAAGTGATTTTCTAAGTTCCGGTTCCAAAAGTTATATATATTCTCCAAGTAATCTAGGGTTGAGCACACATATTGTAGTTAACGACACGCTCATCATAGAACTTAGACAAAATTAGAAAACAAAAACAATTTATTGGTTATGATTTGGCATAATAATAAATATACGCTCATGATATTAGCAAAAAATGATTTTCGACTCTCTGACAGGAACCTGTACTCAATTAGCTATTTGCTTATAAAAAATATTAACTCTATGTGTGGACTGCTACGATAAAGATGAGGGGACACCAAAGAAACAATAGGATGGATTTCCTACCTTAACTTCCGAATCTGGCCTAGATATCGCGCTGCTGACCACTCCTGATCCGGGAGAATTCTCGTCCGGTGGTTATTATAGCTTCCATTCGCAGCTGCGACCGTCGCATGGGCCCTAATGGTCCTTAGTGGGGGGTCCCCGTTCATCCGGAAACCTCGGTTTCGGTCTCCCATCTGCAGCTAACAGTAGCTTCAGTCCTGCCGCTTCCTAGGTGACAGTCATGGAGGACAGTGCACGCGATGCACGCCGGGAAACCAGACAAGGTAAAGTTTCGTGCAAAAAACTGTAAACGTGAAGTGACGAAGTCAAACGCTCCGTTCCATGTTGAACGAAAGAGTAAAAGTGAAGGGACGAAGTTCTTCTCTTCTCTTGTAAAAATCTTTCGACGACCCCCAAGAAGACCCACACTGCCTCAAAACATCCCATCATCCAAACACTAGCTGGCAAACGCAAGCCTCCCTGAATTAAATTCCCCAGTGTAAATCTTACTGGTCAGAGAATTAACATTTTGTTCTTCCATTCGTTAGGGGGTCAAGATTCCTACCCGTTCCAGTGAAAATTCTCAGAACCCCTCGTTACGTTTGCCGAGTGATACAACCACCGGCCATAAATCCTTACCCCAATTAAACTGTTAGCCCCGGTTCCAAAGAGTCTCCGGTCTGCCCAACACGCATTGTGGATTCCATAGACGGTGGACACTTCTATTTCCCCCAATAAAACATACTACAAAGCCAGCTCGCCGATGGCTGTCGCCAGCGTTGTCTCCTTACAGTGTCGGTCTGTTTTTTTTTTTTTATTGGAGGTTTAACGACCACCGTGAGCAACTCAATGGGCTATAAGCAGTCGCCCGTCCCTAATTTAGGGTCACTGGTTCCAGGGAAGGGGAGAGAGCCAGTGCCGTAAGACAAACACAACATCCATTGATTGATTGGAGGTTTAACGACCACCGTGAGCAACTCAATGGGCTATAAGCAGTCGCCCGTCCCTAATTTAGGGTCACTGGTTCCAGGGAAGGGAGAGAGCCAGTGTCGTAAGACAAACACAACATCCATGCTTCACCGGGATTCGAACCCGGACCCCGTTCGGACGAATGATCAGAGGCCGTCGCTTAGACCACTGCGCCACCGGGACGGCTTTTTTTTTTTTTTTTTTTTAATTGGAGGTTTAACGACCACCGTGAGCAACTCAATTGGCTATAAGCAGTCGCCCGTCCCTAATTTACGGTCACTGGTTCCAGGGAAGGGAGAGAGCCAGTGCCGTAAGACAAACACAACATCCATGCCTCACCGGGATTCGAACCCGGACCCCGTTCGGACGAATGATCAGAGGCCGTCGCTTAGACCACTGCGCCACCGGGACGGCTTTTTTTTTTTTTTTTAATTGGAGGTTTAACGACCACCGTGAGCAACTCAATGGGCTATAAGCAGTCGCCCGTCCCTAATTTACGGTCACTGGTTCCAGGGAAGGGAGAGAACCAGTGTCGTAAGACAAACACAACATCCATGCTTCACCGGGATTCGAACCCGGACCCCGTTCGGACGAATGATCAGAGGCCGTCGCTTAGACCACTGCGCCACCGGGACGGCTTTTTTTTTTTTTTTAATTGGAGGTTTAACGACCACCGTGAGCAACTCAATGGGCTATAAGCAGTCGCCCGTCCCTAATTTACGGTCACTGGTTCCAGGGAAGGGAGAGAGCCAGTGCCGTAAGACAATCACAACATCCATGCCTGACCGGGATTCGAACCCGGACTCCTTACGGACGAATGATCAGAGGCCGTCGCTTAGACCACTGCGCCACCGGGACGGCTTTTTTTTTTTTTTTTTTTAATTGGAGGTTTAACGACCACCGTGAGCAACTCAATGGGCTATAAGCAGTCGCCCGTCCCTAATTTACGGTCACTGGTT
The DNA here is from genome assembly GCA_039090855.1 of Macrothele yani. Classification (NCBI taxonomy): domain Eukaryota; kingdom Metazoa; phylum Arthropoda; class Arachnida; order Araneae; family Macrothelidae; genus Macrothele; species Macrothele yani. The sequence goes on from CM077034.1 coordinate 221,525,763, forward strand.
CCAGGGAAGGGAGAGAACCAGTGTCGTAAGACAAACACAACATCCATGCTTCACCGGGATTCGAACCCGGACCCCGTTCGGACGAATGATCAGAGGCCGTCGCTTAGACCACTGCGCCACCGGGACGGCTTTTTTTTTTTTTTTTTTTTTTTAATTGGAGGTTTAACGACCACCGTGAGCAACTCAATGGGCTATAAGCAGTCGCCCGTCCCTAATTTAGGGTCACTGGTTCCAGGGAAGGGAGAGAGCCAGTGCCGTAAGACAAACACAACATCCATGCCTCACCGGGATTCGAACCCGGACCCCGTTCGGACGAATGATCAGAGGCCGTCGCTTAGACCACTGCGCCACCGGGACGGCTTTTTTTTTTTTTTTTTAATTGGAGGTTTAACGACCACCGTGAGCAACTCAATGGGCTATAAGCAGTCGCCCGTCCCTAATTTAGGGTCACTGGTTCCAGGGAAGGGAGAGAGCCAGTGCCGTAAGACAAACACAACATCCATGCCTGACCGGGATTCGAACCCTGGCCCTTTTTTTTTTTGATTGGAGGTTTAACGACCACCGTGAGCAACTCAATGGGCTATAAGCAGTCGCCCGTCCCGAATTTAGGGTCACTGGTTCCAGGGAAGGGAGAGAGCCAGTGCCGTAAGACAAACACAACATCCATGCCTCACCGGGATTCGAACCCGGATCCCGTTCGGACGAATGATCAGAGGCCATCGCTTAGACCACTGCGCCACCGGGTGCGGCAGTGTCGGTCTGTCCTGTGACGCGCCTTGTGCTGTCTAGCTAGTCTTACGCCTTGTGCTGGGAGAGGGGGGACGGAGAGAGAAAAAAAAACAAGAAAAGATTCACCCGAAAGTATATGGCAAAATAAAACACGTACTCTTTCTTCAAAAATACAAGAATTAATAAAAATGAATAAATTAATAAATAAATGAATAAATAAAATAATAATTAAATAAATAAATAAACTAGGGAATGGGTTCTCGACTAAATGTGAAGCGCTCGAGTTTGGGCGCTGTCACAATGTAGTTACTGAAAACTGGACAAATTTCTAGTTCGTACTGGAAAATTTCGACTGTTCCATCACAAGTTTTCGATCTTCTTTTGCGTATAAATCTCTCATCAGCTTTTAACGCGAGTTGAACTTCAAATAAACAGTTCGATAAATCAGTCCCTCATAAGCGAACATCTTTCTCACGGGAAATAAAAAAAGCTGAAATCTTCCGTAACTTACAAAGCAAAAATGAGCAACACAGGGTAATATGTAACATGGCGGATACACAACTCATCTGGCTTCACCGGTGAGAGCACATGCTCCCTCCCTTTATTCTATACTCCTTGCCAAGAAGCCAATCGGATAAAATGCAGTGGATTTCGCGACGTTTCTTGCCAAGATCTTACTCATTTATTTTTAAATTGTAGTCGAATACGAAGCCGTTACGCCATCCCATCACAGAACAAATATCTTGATGCAATGGTACCCGCCTACGACAAATTGTTTAAAACGATAACACCCAGCATAAAAAAAGAAAACATGCTTCAACCGCTTTCAGCAAATAACCTCGTTAAGGAGGAATAAAACAATAGAACCATTTCTTCAGAACAAGTTTTTGGGGTCACCAATCTACAACGCCCCCAAGTTTCCCGGTATCTTTTTTTTTTTTTTTTTTTTTAACATATCAGGTTGATTTCCAACGATCAACAACACGTAGAGATATCTTCATCTAATTCGTGAGAATCCCAACTTATCTCCCCGGCAAAAATCAAACAACGCAATGTACGGTATATTTGCTCATCCTTCTCTCTAAGGGCAAAGGAGAGAGACCTTGAACTGCTTTCCGCGCTAGCTCACCATTTAGAGCCACATGGCGCACTGGTCTAAGCGAAGGCCTCTGATCATTCGTCCGAAAGGGGTCCCGGGTTCGAATCCCGGTGAGGCATGGATGTTGTGCTTGTCTTACAGCACTGGCTCTCTCTCTCTCTCCCTTCCCTGGAACCAGTGACCCTAAATTAGGGACGGGCGACTGCTTATAGCCCATTGAGTTGCTCACGGTGGTCGTTAAACCTCCAATCAAAAAAAAAAAAAAAGGGCCAGGGTTCGAATCCCGGTCAGGCATGGATGTTGTGTTTGTCTTACGGCACTGGCTCTCTCCCTTCCCTGGAACCAGTGACCCTAAATTAGGGACGGACGACTGCTTATAGCCCATTGAGTTGCTCACGGTGGTCGTTAAACCTCCAATCAAAAAAAAAAAAAGGGCCAGGGTTCGAATCCCGGTGAGGCATGGATGTTGTGTTGGTCTTACGGCACTGGCTCTCTCCCTTCCCTGGAACCAGTGACCCTAAATTAGGGACGGGCGACTGCTTATAGCCCATTAAGTTGCTCACGGTGGTCGTTAAACCTCCAAAAATGCCGCCTCGGTGGCGCAGTGGTCTAAGGCGTTGGCCTCTGATCATTCGTCGGTAGGGGTTACGGGTTCGAATCCCGGTCAGGCATGGATGTTGTGTTTGTCTTACGGCACTGGCTCTCTCCCTTCCCTGGAACCAGTGACCCTAAATTAGGGACGGGCGACTGCTTATAGCCCATTGAGTTGCTCACGGTAGTCGTTAAACCTCCAATCAAAAAAAAAAAAAAAAAACCTCCAATCAAAAAAAAAAAAAAAAAAAAAAAAAAAAAAAGGAGCCACATGCGCTAGCAGAAAAAGAACGTTTCCACGAAAAAAAAAACTGCATTTTGTAAATTAAAGAGTTCAAGGGGCGGTTGGGATTGGGGAGTGTGCAATTAAAACACTGCTTTTGCATGAGAATGCTTGAAATTCCAAGATTTAAAAAAAAAAAAAAACGATGACACCGAATTCTCACAAGGTTCCCACTCAAAAGTAAACAAGTTAGTAAAATCATGCAATGCATTGATTATGATACGCTTTCCAACATACCAGAAATCATTACTATGAGGATAATGGCTGTGGAATAAATCTCGCTCCTGTGCCCTGACCTTTGACCCCATTTCGATGGTATTAAAAGCGATGGAATGGATCCCGCTCCATTCCATCGCCTTTAATACCATTCAATAGGGTTCGTCCCCAGGTTGTTCCCTACCACATACTATAATTTCATCGAAATCAAAGCATTTTTAAGCGAGTTATGACGCATAAGGGCAATGGAATGGATTCCTCTCCTATGTCCTGACCTTTGACCCCATTTCGCCCATTTTCAATAGGGCATGGCTCGGCGCATTATCGTGGTGAAGAACCCAAGTGGTGGTGATCTCCGGGCGGACGCGCTCAACTCTGTTCTTCAGACGTTGAAGCACTTCCACGTAAAATGCAGCGTTGACCGTTTCTCCGAGTGGTAAGAACTCTTTGTGGACAACACCTTTACAGTCAAAGAAGAATATGAGTATCGATTTCATCTTCGATTTGTACATTCGAGCCTTTTTTGGTCGCGGAGACTCGTCGTGAGTGTGCCACTCTGAGCTCTGTCTTTTCGTCTCCGGGTCGTACTCAAAACACCCATGTTTCATCACCTGTTATCACTTTCTGCGAAAAACCAGGTTCACTCCTCACACGGTCCACAGGCTCACGAGAAATCGACCCACGGTCGTTCCTCTATTCATCGATCAAAACGTTAGGAACCAATTTGGCGCAAACTTTCTGCATCTGCAATTCCTGCGTGATGATTTAACGCACAACGGATTTCGTGTGTCCCACGTGCTCTGCTACCAATCTAACACTCAGACGTTGGTCAGAGTCCATAACCGCTTTCATCTTTTCCACATTGTCTGAAGTGTGAGACGTTGAAGGGCGCCCTAAGCGTGGCTCATCCTCGACGCTCTCTCTTCCATCTGTGAACGTTTTGTGCCACCGAAACACTTGTGCTGTCGATAAAGCATCCTTCCCGTAGGCTTTCTGTATCATACCAAGCGTTTTTTCAAGTTTAACACAAATCTTTATCGCTGTTCGACACTCTCTTCTGCATTTTGACCGTTACGCGACGCTTACACAGCTGTCCGCTTCGCAAGCGATCCTCACTCTGTAAAAGCTCAGAGCCAAACGACGAGACATTGATCGTTTACCTAACATACCCCGCCACCCGTCACGACCGGAGACTCCGCCCCCGGCTCTTCTGATTGGCCCAGGAAAAATGGTCTCATTACTTTCCGGACAAACCTTGTATATAAATAACATATCGCAGTGGTTTAAACTAAAATTTTTAAAAATAGTTTTCGTGTGAACGGGTTAACATTTTCGACAATGCCGCGGAATTCGCAGAATGAACAATATCGCGGTTTATCTGGACAACACCTTTGACAATATTGCGGTTTATCTCGACAAGCTAGAGTGCAAATCCACGGTGCGTGGTATCGTTTTTTTTTTTTGTTTTTTTATTGGAGGTTTAACGACCACCGTGAGCAACTCAATGGGCTATATGCAGTCGCCCGTCCCTAATTTAGAGTCACTGGTTCCAGGGAAGGGAGAGAGCCAGTGCCGTAAGACAAACACAACATCCATGCCTCACCGGGATTCGAACCCTGGCCCTTTTTTTTTTTTTTTTTGATTGGAGGTTTAACGACCATCGTGAGCAACTCAATGGGCTATAAGCAGTCGCCCGTCCCTAATTTAGGGTCACTGGTTCCAGGGAAGAGAGAGAGCCAGTGCCGTAAGACAAACACAGCATCCATGCCTCACCGGGACTCAAACCCGGACCCCGTTCGGACAAATGATTTTTTTTTTTTTTTTTTGATTGGAGGTTTAACGATCACCGTGAGCAACTTAATGGGCTATAAGCAGTCGCCCGTCCCTAATTTAGGGTCACTGGTTCCAGGGAAGAGAGAGAGCCAGTGCCGTAAGAAAAACACAACATCCATGCCTCACCGGGATTCGAACCCGGACCCCGTTCGGACGAATGATCAGAGGCCATCGCTTAGATCACTGCGCCACCGGGGCGGCGTGGTATCGTTTTAAAGCTCTCGACAAGATCTATTCAAATACATAAAAAACATATCGCAGTTGTTTAAACTAAAATTAGCCGCCCCGGTGGCGCAGTGGTCTAAGCGATGGCCTCTGATCATTCGTCCGAACGGGGTCCGGGTTCGAATCCCGGTGAGGCATGGATTGTTGTGTTTGTCTCACGGCAGTGGCTCTCTCCCTTCCCTGGAACCAGTGACCCTAAATTAGGGACGGGCGACTGCTTATAGCCCATTGAGTTGCTCACGGTGGTCGTTAAACCTCCAATCAAAAAAATAAATAAATAAATAAATAAAATTAAAAAAAATGTTTTCGTGTGAACGATTTAACACTTCCGGCATTGCCGCGGAATTCGTAGAAACTCAAGCAAAAGTGGAAAAAATCAAAACAAGAGGCAAGTGCGAGTGATGAGGAATGTTAAGAAGCCCAAGCATCACGTTGGGTAAACCGTGTATCGAGCTGTTTTGTGTTCGCAATGTAACCAGCATTATTTGGAAAAATTATGTAAGTTAAGCTATTTTTGATATCATAGACCTGTGTATTATTGGCCATAACAAATTAAATAAACGCTTTGAAACCATACTCGTTTAGCTCATTTCAACTCCCCGATCTGCAAGCCGTAGTCCTACGTTTCAAACTCAATCAGAACAGAGGTCACCTGCCCCCCCCCTCCCCATTCTCCTGTGCAGCCCCAGTGACGCAGCGGTGTAAGCGATGGCTTCTGATCGTTCTTCCCACATGGCTCCGGGTTCGAATCCCGGTGAGGCATGGATGTTGTGCTTGTCTTACGGCACTGGCTCTCTCTCTCCTTTCCCTGGAACCAGTGGCCCTAAATTAGGGACTGGCGGCTGCTTATAGCCCATTGAGGTGCTCGCGGTGGCCGTTAAACCTCCAAAAAAATAAAAATAAAAATCGTGTTCTCAACCTGATATCTGGAATGTTTCTGTTCCGCGTCAGCAATAGATCGTCCTCTCCAAGCTTTTGCAGTAACAGGTTTTCTTGATTAGATTAAAGTCCATCACAACAGAAAATCATACACTCAACTGTAATTGATGATTTCAATGGTGAAATGCGAATGGCAGCAAGAAACCGCGTGACTCCCAGCTAAACGTTGTGTTTGTCAGCCAAGCAGTCCGTCCAGATGCTTTGTCCCAGTTTAAGATTAGGGCGATTATACGGGCGAAGCGTGTATGCAAAGTAACAGAAGACCACTTACCAAATAGCTCAGGAATCAGGTCTCCACGAAATACGGACAGACGCTGTCCGATAACAATCAACAACTTAAGAAACCAGTATCACACGTCAAGTAATCAGAACCCACCCACCCCCCCTTTTTTTTTTTTGTAGGTAACATTCCACAATGCTGGACGGTAAAAAACCTAATCAGAAATAGGTCTTGAAAAATACCATGGTCGCGAAAATTATTGCCACGGGCAGCTAAAAAGAAATATCTAGTCGCCGCGACTTGGCAACTAAATTTTAAAATACACTGCCGGAAAGTGAAAAAAGAACACCAAGAAGAAATTGGGGGACGATCATGAAATATACATATGTTAATCAGGTCGAGTTTAGGTAGGTGTGATGTTAATTTCAGGACCAACCGGTGAGCGCTTACGCCACAGCACGGCATAATATGAAAATTATCGTCGGTGGTATTTAAGGAGTACGGCGAAGTGAATGTAATCAGTCGTCGGCGTACGGACACGTGCGAAGACCCTGAAGAAGCTGCAATGCCTGGACATGGAAGACGTGTACGATTTCAGCAGTTATCGGACTTTCAGCGAGGTCGTCTAGTCGGACTCCGCAAGGCCGGGTGGTCGTATCGTCGTATTGCGGAGCGAATTCGACGGGGAGTATCGGTGGTGGTACGATGGTGGCGTAGATGGTCCGAGGAACATTCCCACACGAGAAGACGTGGAACCTGGAGTCACAGACGGACTGATGAGCGGACCGATCGACGCATAAGAAGAGCGGCGTTGTCAAGCAGAACATCCACTGCGACGCAAATCCGAGCTGCCGTTGCACCTGAGGTGACTGCGGGAACAATCCGCAACCGTCTACTGCATGCAGGACTAAGTGAACGTGTGCCTCTGGCATGTGTACCTCTGACTCCAGCCCACCGTCAGGAACGGCTGCAGTGGTGTCGCCAACATCTGCACTGGTGATCTGTCGTGTTCAGCGATGTAAGCAGATTCTGCTTGGGAGCCTCCGATGGCCGTATGCGTTTTCGCAGACGCACAGGGGAGCGTCTCCACCCTTCTTGCATTTGCCAGCGACACACAGGGCCTACACCTGCTCTCCTGGTGTGGGGAGCGATCAGCTATCTCTCCCGTACACAACTAGTGTTTGTACCGGGTACGTTAAACAGCACCTCCTACATCAACAACATCATTCAGCCCGTTAATGTGCCATTTGTAAGGTCGGTCCATCGTGGTGATTTCCAGCAAGATAATGCACGCCCACACGCGGCACGTGCAACGCAACATGCACTTCAGGGTGTGAGACAACTACCATGGTTCACCGGATTTGTGTCCCATTGAGCACGTGTGGGATTTTATCGGACAACGACTTATCCGGTCTCCACGGCCAGCCACGACCATCCCCGATTTACGCGTCCAGGTTGAGGATGCTTGGAACTCAATACCCCAAACTTACATCCAACATCTGTACGACAGACTCCATGCCAGAATTGCACAGTGTGACGCAGTTCATGGCGGTTCAACCTCGTACTAACCATGTTACATGGAAATGTTATTTTTCAGTTTACCAGCAAATACAGCTGTATTTTGCCATAATGTTTTGATCACGTTATCCTCTGTATTCCGTTATGTATAAATTTCGTTGGTATCAGACGTCTCCTTCTTGGTGTTTTTTTCACTTTCTAGCCACGACCATCCCCGATTGAGGCGTCCAGGTTGAGGATGCTTGGAACTCAATACCCCAAACTTACATCCAACAGCTGTACGACAGACTCCATGCCAGAATTGCACAGTGTGACGCAGTTCATGGCGGTTCAACCTCGTACTAACCATGTTACATGGAAATGTTATTTTTCAGTTTACCAGCAAATACAGCTGTATTTTGCCATAATGTTTTGATCACGTTATCCTCTGTATTCCGTTATGTATAAATTTCGTTGGTATCAGACGTCTCCTTCTTGGTGTTCTTTTTTCACTTTCTAGCCACGACCATCCCCGATTTAGGCGTCCAGGTTGAGGATGCTTGGAACTCAATACCCCAAACTTACATCCAACATCTGTACGACAGACTCCATGCCAGAATTGCAAAGTGTGACGCAGTTCATGGCGGTTCAACCTCGTACTAACCATGTTACATGGAAATGTTATTTTTCAGTTTACCAGCAAATACAGCTGTATTTTGCCATAATGTTTTGATCACGTTATCCTCTGTATTCCGTTATGTATAAATTTCGTTGGTATCAGACGTCTCCTTCTTGGTGTTCTTTTTTCACTTTCTAGCCACGACCATCCCCGATTTAGGCGTCCAGGTTGAGGATGCTTGGAACTCAATACCCCAAACTTACATCCAACATCTGTACGACAGACTCCATGCCAGAATTGCACAGTGTGACGCAGTTCATGGCGGTTCAACCTCGTACTAACCATGTTACATGGAAATGTTATTTTTCAGTTTACCAGCAAATACAGCTGTATTTTGCCATAATGTTTTGATCACGTTATCCTCTGTATTCCGTTATGTATAAATTTCGTTGGTATCAGACGTCTCCTTCTTGGTGTTTTTTCACTTTCTAGCCACGACCATCCCCGATTGAGGCGTCCAGGTTGAGGATGCTTGGAACTCAATACCCCAAACTTACATCCAACAGCTGTACGACAGACTCCATGCCAGAATTGCACAGTGTGACGCAGTTCATGGCGGTTCAACCTCGTACTAACCATGTTACATGGAAATGTTATTTTTCAGTTTACCAGCAAATACAGCTGTATTTTGCCATAATGTTTTGATCACGTTATCCTCTGTATTCCGTTATGTATAAATTTCGTTGGTATCAGACGTCTCCTTCTTGGTGTTCTTTTTTCACTTTCTAGCCACGACCATCCCCGATTTAGGCGTCCAGGTTGAGGATGCTTGGAACTCAATACCACAAACTTACATCCAACATCTGTACGACAGACTCCATGCCAGAATTGCACAGTGTGACGCAGTTCATGGCGGTTCAACCTCGTACTAACCATGTTACATGGAAATGTTATTTTTCAGTTTACCAGCAAATACAGCTGTATTTTGCCATAATGTTTTGATCACGTTATCCTCTGTATTCCGCTATGTATAAATTTCGTTGGTATCAGACGTCTCCTTCTTGGTGTTCTTTTTTCACTTTCTAGCCACGACCATCCCCGATTTACGCGTCCAGGTTGAGGATGCTTGGAACTTAACACCCCAAACTTACATCCAACATCTGTACGACAGACTCCATGCCAGAATTGCACAGTGTGACGCAGTTCATGGCGGTTCAACCTCGTACTAACCATGTTACATGGAAATGTTATTTTTCAGTTTACCAGCAAATACAGCTGTATTTTGCCATAATGTTTTGATCGCGTTATCCTCTGTATTCCGTTATGTATAAATTTCGTTGGTATCAGACGTCTCCTTCTTGGTGTTCTTTTTTCACTTTCTAGCCACGACCATCCCCGATTGAGGCGTCCAGGTTGAGGATGCTTGGAACTCAATACCCCAAACTTACATCCAACATCTGTACGACAGACTCCATGCCAGAATTGCACAGTGTGACGCAGTTCATGGCGGTTCAACCTCGTACTAACCATGTTACATGGAAATGTTATTTTTCAGTTTACCAGCAAATACAGCTGTATTTTGCCATAATGTTTTGATCGCGTTATCCTCTGTATTCCGTTATGTATAAATTTCGTTGGTATCAGACGTCTCCTTCTTGGTGTTCTTTTTTCACTTTCCGACAGTGTAGTTTGGAATAGAATTTCCTACTACAAGAAAAAAGACAGTCGTCGCTTGTCGTGTTTTAATTGGCTGCTAATGACAGGTAGTTGTGTTATTGTTATGGAGTACCTAGGACAGAAGAGTATCACTTCTTTAATTATTTTATGCTCTAGATCCAGAAATTGGAACCATACGTAGTTTTTTTGTGTTTTTTTTTATTTTTTGATTGGAGGTTTAACGACCTCCGTGAGCAACTCAGTGGGCTATAAGCAGTCGCCCGTCCCTAATTTAGGGACACTGGTTCCAGGGACGGAAGACAGCCAGTACCGTAAGACTAACACAATATCTTTTTTTTTTTTTATTGGAGGTTTAACGACCACCGTGAGCAACTCAATGGGCTATAAGCAGTCGCCCGTCCCTAATTTAGGGTTACTGGTTCCAGGGAAGGATGACAGCCAGTACCGTAAGACTAACACAATGTCATTTTTTTTTTTTTTGATTTGATGTTTAACGACCACCGTGAGCAACTCAATGGGTTATAAGCAGTCGCCCGTCCCTAATTTAGGGTTACTGGTTCCAGGGAAGGAAGACAGCCAGTACCGTAAGACTAACACAACACTCTTTTTTTTTTTTTTGATTGGAGGTTTTTTTGTTTTTTTTTTTTTAATTGGAGGTTTAACGACCACCGTGAGCAACTCAATGGGCTATAAGCAGTCGCCCGTCCCTAATTTAGGGTCACTGGTTCCAGGAAAGGAAGACAGCCAGTACCGTAAGACTAACACAATATCCTTTTTTTTTATTGGAGCTTTAACGACAACCGTGAGCAACTCAATGGGCTATAAGTAGTCGCCCGTCCCTAATTTAGGGTCACTGGTTCCAGGGAAGGAAGACAGCTAGTACCGTAAGACTAACACAGTATCACTTTTTTTATTTGATGTTTAAGGACCACCGTTAGCAACTCAATGGGTTATAAGCAGTCGCCCGTCCCTAATTTAGGGTTACTGGTTCCAGGGAAGGAAGACAGCCAGTACCGTAAGACTAACACAACTCTTTTTTTTTTTTTTGATTGCAGGTTTTTTTTTTTATTGGAGGTTTAACGACCACCGTGAGCAACTCAATGGGCTATAAGCACTCGCCCGTCCCTAATTTAGGGTCACTGGTTCCAGGGAAGGGAGAGAGCCAGTGCCGTAAGACAAACACAACATCTATGCCTCACCGGGATTCGAACCCGGACCCCGTTCGGACGAATGATCAGAGGCCGATTGGAGGTTTAACGACCACCGTGAGCAAGTCAATGGGCTATAAGCAGTCGCCCGTCCCTAATTTAGGGTCACTGGTTCCAGGAAAGGAAGACAGCCAGCACCGTAAGACTAACACAATATCCTTTTTTTTTTTTTTTTTTGATTGGATGTTTAACGACCACCGTGAGCAACTCAATGGGCTACAAGCAGTCACCCGTCCCTAATTTAGGGTCACTGGTTCCAGGGAAGGAAGACAGCCAGTACCGTAAGACTAACACAATATCCTTTTTTTTTTTTTTTTTTTGGTTGGAGGTTTAACGACCACCGTGAGCAACTCAATGGGCTATAAGCAGTCGCCCGTCCCTAATTTAGGGTCACTGGTTCCAGGGAAGGAAGACAGCCAGTACCGTAAGACTAACACAATATCCTTTTTTTTTTTTTTTTTTTGGTTGGAGGTTTAACGACCACCGTGAGCAACTCAATGGGCTATAAGCAGTCGCCCGTCCCTAATTTAGGGTCACTGGTTCCAGGGAAGGAAGACAGCCAGTACCGTAAGACTAACACAATATCCTTTTTTTTTTTTTTTAATTGGAGGTTTAACGACCACCGTGAGCAACGCAATGGGCTATAAGCAGTCGCCCGTCCCTAATTTAGGGTCACTGGTTCCAGGGAAGGAAGACAGCCAGTACCGTAAGACTAACACAATATCATTTTTTTTTTTTTTTTTGATTTGACGTTTAACGACCACCGTGAGCAACTCAATGGGTTATAAGCAGTCGCCCGTCCCTAATTTAGGGTTACTGGTTCCAGGGAAGGAAGACAGCCAGTACCGTAAGACTAACACAACACTCTTTTTGTTTTTTGTTTTTTTGATTGGAGGTTTTTTTTTTGTTTTTTTTTTATTGGAGGTTTAACGACCACCGTGAGCAACTCAATGGGCTATAAGCAGTCGCCCGTCCCTAATTTAGGGTCACTGGTTCCAGGGAAGGAAGACAGCCAGTACCGTAAGACTAACACAATATCCCTTTTTTTTTTTTTTTTGGTTGGAGGTTTAACGACCACCGTGAGCAACTCAATGGGCTATAAGCAGTCGCCCGTCCCTAATTTAGGGTCACTGGTTCCAGGGAAGGAAGACAGCCAGTACCGTAAGACTAACACAATATCCTTTTTTTTTTTTAATTGGAGGTTTAACGACCACCGTGAGCAACGCAATGGGCTATAAGCAGTCGCCCGTCCCTAATTTAGGGTCACTGGTTCCAGGGAAGGAAGACAGCCAGTACCGTAAGACTAACACAATATCATTTTTTTTTTTTTTATTGGAGGTTTAACGACCACCGTGAGCAACTCAATGGGCTATAAGCAGTCGCCCGTCCCTAATTTAGGGTTACTGGTTCCAGGGAAGGAAGACAGCCAGTACCGTAAGACTAACACAACACTCTTTTTGTTTTTTTTTGATTGGAGGTTTTTTTTTGTTTTTTTTTTATTGGAGGTTTAACGACCACCGTGAGCAACTCAATGGGCTATAAGCAGTCGCCCGTCCCTAATTTAGGGTCACTGGTTCCAGGGAAGGAAGACAGCCAGTACCGTAAGACTAACACAATATCATTTTTTTTTTTTTTGATTTGATGTTTAACGACCACCGTGAGCAACTCAATGGGTTATAAGCAGTCGCCCGTCCCTAATTTAGGGTTACTGGTTCCAGGGAAGGAAGACAGCCAGTACCGTAAGACTAACACAACACTCTTTTTGTTTTTTTTTTTTTGATTGGAGGTTTTTTTTTTTTTGTTTTTTTTTTTATTGGAGGTTTAACGACCACCGTGAGCAACTCAATGGGCTATAAGCAGTCGTCCGTCCCTAATTTAGGGTTACTGGTTCCAGGGAAGGAAGACAGCCAGTACCGTAAGACTAACACAACACTCTTTTTGTTTTTTTTTTTTTTTTGATTGGAGGTTTTTTTTTTTGTGTTTTTTTTTTTATTGGAGGTTTAACGACCACCGTGAGCAACTCAATGGGCTATAAGCAGTCGCCCGTCCCTAATTTAGGGTCACTGGTTCCAGGGAAGGGAGAGAGCCAGTGCCGTAAGACAAACACAACATCCATGCCTCACGGGATTCGAACCCGGACCCCTTACGGACGAATGATCAGAGGCCAGCGCCTGAGACCACTGCGCCCCCGGGGCGGCTCCTTTGGACTGACCAGGCGCAGTTCATACGCGCCGGGGTGCTGAACAAACAAAACACACATTACTGGGCGCAGTTCAGAATCCATTTTTTACACGGGAAATGAGGCATCAGGTGCGCTGGTCCATTCAATGTCTGGTATGGCATCTGGAAGGACCGACTTGTTGGGCCTGGCGCGTTAAATGGACGAACTGTTACAAAGCACATTACTTGACTGGTTGGACGATCTGTCTCTGCAAGATGTACGCTCATTATGAATTCAGCATGACGGCGCTCCGGTGCATCCACAAACACCGGTACAGCACTTCCCTTTCAGACACTTTCGGGCAAACAGATCATCGGTTACGGTGGTCCCGTAAGCGTGGCCTCCACGATCCCCGGATCTAACTCCCATGGATTTCTTCCTCTGGGGTTAACTAAAGGATCACGCGTACAGGGTGGAACAGACGAGGCTCCACGATCTCCGACTGCGTACCGTCGCTGCGTGCGAGAGCGTGACACCTGTTATGCTGGCGAACGTACAACGGGAAGTTCTGTCTCGCATTCAAATGTGTATTGTGGCAGATGGTGGCCATATTGAACGCCCTATTTACGTTAAACGCAACGTTATGTAAGTACCGCTGTCGCATTAAATACGAACAATGTACTCCATTTGTATTCATGCCTGAGTATAATAAACCTTGTGTTTCCCTCGCGTTTCCAGGATTCTACTTAGCCCATCGGCCGTTTCTACCATACGACATTTCCTACTAATTCGTTGATACCCTACAAGTTCCTAATTGATCTCTTTCCCGTATCTCTCATGATTTCCGAGATAGGAGTGCTAACTTCCACATTATGCCACTAGGGGCGCTGAAGTCACTCTCATCCGATAGCGCATGGTTGTTTTACTATACCATACCTTACTTCCATAGCTCTACCTGTCTTCGCACCTAAGTTATTGAGGTGATTTAGGACTTTAGGAATCTTTTTTTTTTTTTTTTTTTTTTGATTGGAGGTTTAACGACCACCGTGAGCAACTCAATGGGCTATAAGCAGTCGCCCGTCCCTAATTTAGGGTCACTGGTTCCAGGGAAGGAAGAAATTCCCTAATTTAGGGTCACTGGTTCCAGGGAAGTTCTGTCTCGCATTAACAACCACCGTGAGCAACTCAATGGGCTATAAGCAGTCGCCCGTCCCTAATTTAGGGTCACTGGTTCCAGGGAAGGAAGACAGCCAGTACCGTAAGACTAACAATATCCTTTTTTTTTTTTTTTTTGATTTGATGTTTAACGACCAGCGTGAGCAACTCAATGGGCTATAAGCAGTCGCCCGTCCCTAATGTAGGGTCACTGGTTCCAGGGAAGGAAGACAGCCAGTATCGGAAGACTAACACAATATCCTTTTTTTTTTTTTTTTTTTTTTTTTTTTGATTTTATGTTTAACGACCACCGGGAGCAACTCAATGGGCTATAAGCAGTCGCCCGTCCCTAATTTAGGGTCACTGGTTCCAGGGAAGGAAGACAGCCAGTACCGTAAGACTAACACAATATCCTTTTTTTTTTTTTTTAATTGGAGGTTTAACGACCACCGTGAGCAACTCAATGAGCTATAAGCAGTCGCCCGTCCCTAATTTAGGGTCACTGGTTCCAGGGAAGGGAGAGAGCCAGTGCCGTCAGACAAACACAACATCCATGCCTCACCGGGATTCGAACCCGGACCCCTTACGGACGAATGATCAGAGGCTAGCGCCTTAGACAACTGCGCCACCGGGGCGGCACTTTAGGAATCACCCTGTATAATTAATGACTACAGAACTTCCGGTGCTGAGGTACAATTGAAAGACCAACGTTTACCACAATCAAAGGTTTGTTATACATCGACTATAGTTTCGGCATCATTCGTCCTGATGATGCCGAGGCAAACGCTCTGCGAAACTATAGTCGATGTACACGAAGAGCAATTGAATTAGAGGTACCTGTCTAATAACTTGTAGCGCCACCTTTCGCCCTGATGACGGCGGCGATTCGTCTCGGCATGGACTCGACAAGACACCGGAAGCGTTGGGAAGCCATACGGATACACGACCCTTGAACAAGCTCAGACAGTTCACGAAGATTTGATGTAGGGGGGGGGTCAGAACCTCGAACATCTCTCTCGATGGCATCCCAGATGTGCTCGATGGGTTCAAGGTCAGGTGGCCTAGTTGGCCAAGGAGGCGAGGTCACGTCAGTGGAGCTTTCATCCAACCATTCGGATACAATTCGGGAGCTGCAGTGTCTTGTTGCAGGATGAGGTCCCCAGTGGGATGTTGAAGACGCACAAACGGGAGCAAATGGTCGTTCAGGATATCCCGGTAACGTTGACCTGTGATGGACGATGTCACACATACCAGGGGTCCCATTTCAGTCCACGTAAACAGTCCCCAGACGATAATGCCACCCCCACCAACTTGAAGAGTACCCTGCTAGCAAGAAGGATCCATCGCTTCATGTGGTTTGCACCGTACTCGTATCCTGCCATCCTCATGTACCAACGTGAATCTCGACTCATCAGTCCAGGCAACATTTTCCCACATGTCTAAGGTCCAGTGGCGATGTTCCCGCGCCCATGCTAATCTTTGCACCCTGTGATGTGCGGTCAGCAGCGGTACCCTCGTGGGACGATGGCTTCTGTACCCCATAGCGAGGAGATGATTCTGGATGGTGTGGCTGCTTACACGTTTTTTTGCACCAGCGTTAAATTGCCGAGTGACTTCTTGCACTGTGGCCCGTCTATCCGCTGTTACAATGCGAGCTAGCCGACGATGACCCCGCTCATCCACACGCTGTTGTCCACGGCAGTTGGCTCTTGCAGGGATGGTTTTACCGGATTCGATGTACTCACGGTGCACCCGTGACACAGTGGCTCGTGAAAATCCCAGTGCCTGCACGACTGCCAGGGGCTTTGAACTTTTCATACCAAGCTTTTATGCTTTTTTGGTCTTGTGGTGATCGTCTGTACCCTTTTGTGAAATAACGCTGGACAGTAATCGCCGATTTGATCTCATAGAACAACTACACGCACGCCGCTTTTTCTTGCATGGAAGCCATTATCAATGAAATGCTCCTCTTATTCAGCGGAAGCGCTCACCTAAAGAACAGAAAGAAAATAAAAACACTTTATGAGTGCTGCTATATTATGTTGACAACCATTTTATTTTAACTTACACAGGGGTTTTTTATATTAATTTTTGTAACGTGGGAAAGACTTTATGGACACCCTGTATATCATCATCATCATCATCATTGTCAACCATTATCAATCCACTGCTGGACGAAGGTCTCCCCAAGTTTCCTCCACAACGGTCTGTCTTGTGCCAGTCTCCTCCATGTCACTCCCGCATACTTTCGAATTTCATCCACCCATCTTCCATGTGGTCTTCTTCTGGGTCTTTTCCTGTCCCTTGAAATCCAATCAAAAATTTCGGCTGTGTCTGTCCTTCTGGCAGTATGTCCAGCCCATTGCCATTTCAGGTATTTAACTCTGATCATGATGTCTTCCACTCTTGTCATTTTTCGGATCCACGAGTTCCTCTTCTTATCTCTCCTGGTTACACCAAGCATGCACCTCTCCATGCTGCTTTGAGTTGTCTGCAGCCTTTGTATGTCTCTTTTAGTTAAGGTCCACGTCTCTGCACCATACGTAAGCACTGGAAGGATGCATTGATCAAACACTTTTCTTTTAAGACATAATGGCATATTGCTCTTGAAAATTATGCTGTTTCTTCCAAAAGCTCTCCAGGCAAGTTTTGTACGCCGATTAATTTCTTCACCAATGTGACCCTCACTTGATATCTGCTGTCCAAGATAAACGTATGTGTCTGTTATCTCCAGCTTTTCTCCATCAATCGATAAATCTTCATTTCTTGAAAAAGCATTGAACATCACTTTTGTCTTCTGAAAGTTCATTTTTAATCCCACTTCTTTACTCTTGTCAGCAAGTTCCTGGATCATACTCTGTAGCTCTGATGGGGTAGTTACAAAAATGACTATGTCATCAGCAAAACGAAGGTGGGTTAGATAATCTCCATTAATCTTTATCCCTTTGTTTTCCCAGTTCAGTGATTGAAAGACATATAAGATGTGCTTATCTTACGGCACTGGCTCTCCCCCTTCCCTGGAACCAGTGGCCCTAAATTAGGGACGGGTGACTGCTTATAGCAATTGAGTTGCTCATGGTGGTCGTTAAACCCTTAAATAAAAAAAATAAAAAATACGGCAATACACTGAAACTATTATTATAACTGCTGGTACTTTCACGGAATATATACAAGGTTTGTCCGGAAAGTCATGAGACCATTTTTCCTGGGCCAATCAGAAGAGCCGGAGGGCGGAGTCTCCGGGCGTGACGGGTGGCGGGGTATGTTAGGTAAACGATCAATGTCTCGTCGTTTGGCTCTGAGCTTTTACAGAGTGAGGATCGCTTGCGAAGCGGATAGCTGTGTCAGCGTCGCGTAACGGTCAAAATGCAGAAGAGAGTGTCGAACAGCGATAAAGTTTTCTGTTAAACTTGAAAAATCCGCGACCGAGATCGGTGGCACAAAAAGTACACGGATGGAAGAGAGAGCGTCGAGGATGAGCCACGCCCGGGGCGCCCTTCAAACTCTCACACTTCGGATAATGTGGAAGAGGAGAAAGCGGTTTTGGACTCTGACCGACGTCTGAGTGTTAGATTGGTAGCAGAGCACGTGGGACTCCCGAAATCCATTGTGCATGAACTCATCACGCAGGAATTGCAGATGCGGAAAGTTTGCGGGTTCCTAAGGTTTTAACCGATCAACAGAGGAACAATCGGGTGTCGATTTCTCGTGAGCTTGTGGACCGTGTAAGGAGTGAACCTGGGGTTTTTTTTTTGAGAACGTGATAACAGGTGATGAAACGTGGGTCTTTAAGTACGATCCGGAGACGAAAAGACAGAGCTCAGAGTGGCACATTCCCGAGTCTCCTCGACGAAAGAAGGCTCGAATGTGCAAATCGAAGACTAAATCGATGTCCATTGTCTTCTTTGACTGTAAAGGTGTTGTCCACAAAGAGTTCGTACCACCCGGAAAAACGGTCAACGCTGCACTTTACGCGGAAGTGCTTCAACGGCTGAAGAACAGAGTTGCGCGCGTCCGCCAGGAGATCACCAACACTTGGGTTCTTCACCACGATAATGCGCCGAGCCATGCGTCGCTGAGAGTGAGAGAGTTTCTGGCGAAACACAACGTGGCAACGCTGCCGCAACCTCCCTGCAGCCCGGACTTGGCCCCGGCTCAAATCCAGCCTGAAAGGAAACCATTTTGGGACTGTTACTAACGTGCAAACTGCTGCGACGAGTGCTTTGAAAGTGATCCCCCGAATTCCAGGCCAGTTACGCGGCACGGCAGAACCGCTGGCAGCGGTGTATTGATGTTCAAGGATGTTATTTTGAGGAGTTTTAATGCTATGTAAGTATAACTTTAATTAAACGTCTGTTACTGAATGAGTCTCATTACTTTCCGGACCGACCTTGTATGTATATAAATATACACTATCTACCAACAAGTAATTGGACAGCCCTGCAATCGACGATATCTGCGGTCCTGATACACGTCACGGCCTCCGCCGTTAAACATCGTGTGGGAAACAACAACGCAACCAGTCGCATGCAAGATGCCACGCAGTTCGGAGCTCTCTGATTGCGAGAAAGGTGGAATCGTCGGGTATCACAGAAATGGCCGATGACATATCCAGCGAGTTGAAGTACCCAAAATCGAGAGTGACCTACGTGATTGGCAAGTGGAAGATGAGAGGTGACTGTCGGAATGTGTCCCGACCCGGCAGACCCACAAAACTGGGAGTTAGAGACCGACGGGTGCTGGCCAGAGAAATTCGGAAGAACCGCACCAAATCGATGGGCCACATCCGCGAGGAGTTTCAACAGGCATCCGGGAGTGTTCTTTCGATGAATACCATCCGTAAGGAGGCCCATCTGCTCGGTTATCATGGACGTGCTGCCGCCCACAAGCCTTTGATCACCAAGTCCAATAGCGCTGCTCGGCTAACGTGGTGCAAAGAACGTCGACAGTGGACCTTTGAACAGTGGAAACAGGTTCTCTGGAGCAACGACGAATCAAGGTTCACCCTCTACCGTTCGGATGGCAGGGTCTGAGTTTGGCGTCTGCCTGGAGAACGCCTCCTGCCGGAATGTATTGTGCCAACTGTGAAGTTCGGCGGCGGTGGAATTATGCTATGGGGGTGTTTCTCCTGGTATGGCACGGGACCCTTGGTCGCAATTCCTGGTAGACTCAACGCCGAGACCTACTGCACCATTTTGGATGTGCCAACTGTGAAGTTCGGCGGCGGTGGAATTATGCTATGGTGGTGTTTCTCCTGGTATGGCACGGGACCCTTGGTCGCAATTCCTGGTAGACTCAAGGCCGAGACCTACTGTACTATTTTGGATGACCATGCGCTTCCTAAGTTGTGGCAGTTTTACGGGATGGACCCATGTTACTTTCAGGATGACAATGCCACCTGTCATGTTGCGAGGTCCACCATGGCTTGGTATGGTGACAATGGGGTTAATCGAATGGACTGGCCTGCGCAGAGCCCGGACCTTAACCCTATCGAGCACCTCTGGGACGAGTTGGAGCGTCGACTTAAGGGGTGCCCCCACCGTCCGAAATCGGTGAAGGAACTGACCTGTCTTCTCCAAGCCGAGTGGAATAAAATACCGCTAGCCGTCGTACAACGCCTGGTTGAGAGTATGCCCCGGAGGGTCGCAGCTGTAATCGCCGCTCGTGGAGGCTCCACCAACTATTGAAGGTGAATAAACTTGGTTTTCCTTTGCTATCACAGGTGTCCAATTACTTGTTGGTAGATAGTGTACTTTTGTATGTAAATCGGTGAGAGAAAGTGTGTTTCCGTGAGTTTTTCATGGACTTTTCGTCGTGCTGAAGAAGAAATTAAATCATTTCGTGTTAGTGATGGATTCTTTGCATCACTTCCTCTTTACTGACAGCTAGCCATATATAGGCCTCATTCACACTTCCGTAGGCAAAACATGCACGTCAACAGATAAATCGGTTCAACGATGCCGGATATGTCTAGTTTCCCGTTGTTCGTAATTCGCAACCGTCATTGAGCATCCATAGGTCATCGATGTCATTCTCATTCGCACAGAAGTAAGAATAAAAGAAAAACACTAACTTAAAACAAACTATGGATTTAAGTCCTCGTATATTCCATTAACAAATGCAATATCATTCACAAATTAATCAGACCAAACCCTTTCTACAATTTCTTATTTTCAAGGCTTTAGATTCCGTGTCTTCGAGAGGTCACGAAAGCAACCACGCACCGTTTCGTAAGGCATGAAGCGTGCGTTCCGCGACCTCCAATTTCTTATTCATTCTGATGCTTTATCACAACGGAATCTTTCAGTTTTCTCGTGGCCCTAAATTTCGTGGCTTCGAGGTCACGACAGGAACACCGCGTTATTTCTCAAGGGACCACCGTATGTTGCGTGACCTCAGATTTCTTTTTCATTCTGTTGCTTTTTCCAAATAGGAATCTTTCTGTTTCTTCGTGACCCTAAATTTCGTAGCTTCGAGGTCACGACAGGAATCCCGAGCTATTTCTCAAGGGACCACCGTATATTGCATAACCTCAGATTTATTTTTCATTCTGATGCATTATCAAATAGTCCGCTTTCAGTTTTTTCCGTGGCCCTAAATTTCATGGCTTCGAGGTCACGAAAGGAACTTCTCACTATTTCTGAAAGGACCACCGTATGTTGCGTAACGTCAGATTTCTTTTTCATTCTATTGCTTTATCAAATAGTCCGCTTTCAGTTTTTTCCGTGGCCCTAAATTTCAAGGCTTCGAGGTCACGGGGGGATGAGCCTCTCACTATTTCTGAAGGGACCACCGTATGTTGCGTGACGTCAGATTTCTTTTTCATCCTATTGCTTTATCAAATAGGACGCTTTCAGTTTCTTCCTTGGCTATAAATTTCATGGCTTCGAGGTCACGGGAAGAACCTCTCAATATTTCTGAAGGGACCACCGTATGTTGCGTGACGTCAGATTTCTTTTCATCCTATTGCTTTATCAAATAGGACGCTTTCAGTTTTTTCCGTGGCCCTAAATTTCAAGGCTTCGAGGTCACGGGGGGATGAGCCTCTCACTATTTCTGAAGGGACCACCGTATGTTGCGTGACGTCAGATTTCTTTTTCATTCTATTGCTTTATCAAATAGTCCGCTTTCAGTTTTTTCCGTGGCCCTAAATTTCAAGGCTTCGAGGTCACGGGGGGATGAGCCTCTCACTATTTCTGAAGGGACCACCGTATGTTGCGTGACGTCAGATTTCTTTTTCATCCTATTGCTTTATCAAATAGGACGCTTTCAGTTTCTTCCTTGGCCCTAAATTTCATGGCTTCGAGGTCACGGGAGGAACCTCTCAATATTTCTGAAGGGACCACCGTATGCTGCGTGACGTCAGATTTATTTTTCATTCTATTGCTTTATCAAATAGGACGCTTTCAGTTTTTTCCGTGGCCCTAAATTTCATGGCTACGAGTTCACGGGAGGAACCTCTCACTATTTCTGAAGGGACCACCGTATGTTGCGTGACGTCAGATTTCTTTTTCATTCTATTGCTTTATCAAATAGGACGCTTTCAGTTTCTTATTTGGCCCTAAATTTCATGGCTTCGAGGTCACGGGAGGAACCTCTCAATATTTCTGAAGGGACCACCGTATGCTGCGTGACGTCATATTTCTTTCTCATTCTATTTCTTTCTCATTCTATTGCTTTATCAAATAGGACGTTTTCAGTTTCTTCCTTGGCCCTAAATTTCATGGCTTCGAGGTCACGGGGGATGAGCCTCTCACTATTTCTGAAGGAACCACCGTATGTTGCGTAACGTCAGATTTCTTTTTCATTCTATTGCTTTATCAAATAGGACGCTTTCAGTTTTTTCCGTGGCCCTAAATTTCATGGCTTAGAGGTCACGGGAGGAACCTCTCACTATTTCTGAAGGGACCACCGTATGTTGCGTAACGTCAGATTTCTTTTTCATTCTATTGCTTTATCAAATAGTCCGCTTTCAGTTTTTTCCGTGGCCCTAAATTTCAAGGCTTCGAGGTCACGGTGGGATGAGCCTCTCACTATTTCTGAAGGGACCACCGTATGTTGCGTGACGTCAGATTTCTTTTTCATCCTATTGCTTTATCAAATAGGACGCTTTCAGTTTCTTCCTTGGCTATAAATTTCATGGCTTCGAGGTCACGGGAAGAACCTCTCAATATTTCTGAAGGGACCACCGTATGTTGCGTGACGTCAGATTTCTTTTTCATCCTATTGCTTTATCAAATAGGACGCTTTCAGTTTCTTCCTTGGCCCTAAATTTCATGGCTTCGAGGTCACGGGAAGAACCTCTCAATATTTCTGAAGGGACCACCGTATGCTGCGTGACGTCAGATTTATTTTTCATTCTATTGCTTTATCAAATAGGACGCTTCCAGTTTTTTCCGTGGCCCTAAATTTCATGGCTTTGAGGTCACGGGAGGAACCTCTCACTATTTCTGAAGGGACCACCGTATGCTGCGTGACCTCAGATTTCTTTTTCATTCTGTTGCTTTTTCAAATAGGAATCTTTCTGTTTCTTCATGACCCTAAATTTCGTAGCTTCGAGGTCACGACAGGAATCCCGAGCTATTTCTCAAGGGACCACCGTATATTGCATAACCTCAGATTTATTTTTCATTCTGATGCATTATCAAATAGTCCGCATTCAGTTTTTTCCGTGGCCCTAAATTTCATGGCTTCGAGGTCACGGGAGGAACCTCTCACTATTTCTGAAGGGACCACCGTATGTTGCGTGACGTCAGATTTCTTTTTCATTCTATTGCTTTACCAAAAAGTCAGCTTTCAGTTTTTTCCGTGGCCCTAAACTTCATGGCTTCGAGGTCACGGGAGGAACCTCTCACTATTTCCGAAGGGACCACCGTATGTTGCGTGACGTCCTATTTCTTTTTCATTCTATTACTTTATCAAATAGGACGCTTTCAGTTTCTTCCTTGGCCCTAAATTTCATGGCTTCGAGGTCACGGGGGGATGAGCCTCTCACTATTTCTGAAGGAACCACTGTATGTAGCGTAACGTCAGATTTCTTTTTCATTATATTGCTTTATCAAATAGTCCGCTTTCAGTTTCTTATTCCGTGGCCCTAAACTTCATGGCTTCGAGGTCACGGGAGGAACCTCTCACTATTTCTGAAAGGACCACCGTATGCTGTGTGACGTCATATTTCTTTCTCATTCTATTTCTTTCTCATTCTATTGCTTTATCAAATAGGACGCTTTCAGTTTCTTATTTGGCCCTAAATTTCATGGCTTCGAGGTCACGGGAGGAACCTCTCAATATTTCTGAAGGGACCACCGTATGCTGTGTGACGTCATATTTCTTTCTCATTCTATTTCTTTCTCATTCTATTGCTTTATCAAATAGGACGTTTTCAGTTTCTTCCTTGGCCCTAAATTTCATGGCTTCGAGGTCACGGGGGGATGAGCCTCTCACTATTTCTGAAGGAACCACCGTATGTTGCGTAACGTCAGATTTCTTTTTCATTCTATTGCTTTATCAAATAGGACGCTTTCAGTTTTTTCCGTGGCCCTAAATTTCATGGCTTCGAGGTCACGGGAGGAACCTCTCACTATTTCTGAAGGGACCAAGGTATGCTGCGTGACGTCATATTTCTTTCTCATTCTATTGCTTTATCAAATAGGACGCTTTCAGTTTCTTCCTTGGCCCTAAATTTCATGGCTTCGAGGTCACGGGGGGATGAGCCTCTCACTATTTCTGAAGGAACCACCGTATGTTGCGTAACGGCAGATTTCTTTTTCAATCTATTGCTTTATCAAATAGGACGCTTTCAGTTTTTTCCGTGGCCCTAAATTTCATGGCTTAGAGGTCACGGGAGGAACCTCTCACTATTTCTGAAGGGACCACCGTATGCTGCGTGACGTCATATTTCTTTCTCATTTTATTGCTTTATCAAATAGGACGCTTTTGGTTTCTTCCTTGGCCCTAAATTTCATGGCTTCGAGGTCACGGGGGATGAGCCTCTCACTATTTCTGAAGGAACCACCGTATGTTGCGTAACGTCAGATTTCTTTTTCATTCTATTGCTTTATCAAATAGTCCGCTTTCAGTTTTTTCCGCGGCCCTAAACTTCATGGCTTCGAGGTCACGGGAGGAACCTCTCACTATTTCTGAAGGGTCCACCGTATGTTGCGTGACGTCAGATTTCTTTTTCATCCTATTGCTTTATCAAATAGGACGCTTTCAGTTTCTTCCTTGGCCCTAAATTTCATGGCTTCGAGGTCACGGGAAGAACCTCTCAATATTTCTGAAGGGACCACCGTATGCTGCGTGACGTCAGATTTATTTTTCATTCTATTGCTTTATCAAATAGGACGCTTTCAGTTTTTTCCGTGGCCCTAAATTTCATGGCGTCGAGGTCACGGGAAGAACCTCTCACTATTTCTGAAGGGACCACCGTATGCTGCGTGACGTCATATTTCCTTCTCATTCTAATGCTTTATCAAATAGGACGCTTTCAGTTTCTTCCTTTGCCCTAAATTACATGGCTTCGAGGTCACGGGGGGATGAGCCTCTCACTATTTCTGAAGGAACCACCGTATTTTGCGTAACGTCAGATTTCTTTTTCAATCTATTGCTTTATCAAATAGGACGCTTTCAGTTTTTTCCGTGGCCCTAAATTTCATGGCTTCGAGGTCACGGGAGGAACCTCTCACTATTTCTGAAGGGACCACCGTATGCTGCGTGACGTCATATTTCTTTCTCATTTTATTGCTTTATCAAATAGGACGCTTTCAGTTTCTTCCTTGGCCCTAAATTTCATGGCTTCGAGGTCACGGGGGGATGAGCCTCTCACTATTTCTGAAGGAACCACCGTATGTTGCGTAACGTCAGATTTCTTTTTCATTCTATTCCTTTATCAAATAGTCCGCTTTCAGTTTTTTTCCGTGGCCCTAAACTTCATGGCTTCGAGGTCACGGGAGGAACCTCTCACTATTTCTGAAGGGACCACCGTATGTTGCGTGACGTCAGATTTCTTCTTCATTCTATTGCTTTATCAAATAGGACGCTTTCAGTTTCTTCCTTGGCCCTAAATTTCATTGTTTCGAGGTCACGGGAAGAACCTCTCAATATTTCTGAAGGGACCACCGTATGCTGCGTGACGTCAGATTTATTTTTCAATCTATTGCTTTATCAAATAGGACGCTTTCAGTTTTTTCCGTGGCCCTAAATTTCATGGCTTCGAGGTCACGGGAGGAACCTCTCACTATTTCTGAAGGGACCAACGTATGCTGCGTGACGTCATATTTCTTTCTCATTCTATTTCTTTCTCATTCTATTGCTTTATCAAATAGGACGCTTTCAGTTTCTTCCTTGGCCCTAAATTTCATGGCTTCGAGGTCACGGGGGGAAGAGCCTCTCACTATTTCTGAAGGTATCACCGTATGTTGCGTGACGTCATATTTCATTTTCATTCTATTGCTTTATCAAATAGGACGCTTTCAGTTTCTTCCTTGGCCCTAAACTTCATGGCTTCGAGGTCACGGGAGGAACCTCTCACTATTTCTGAAGGGACCACCGTATGTTGCGTGACGTCAGATTTATTTTTCATTCTATTGCTTTATCAAATAGGACGCTTTCAGTTTCTTCCTTGGCCCTAAATTTCATGGCTTCGAGGTCACGGGAGGAACCTCTCAATATTTCTGAAGGGACCACCGTATGCTGCGTGACGTCATATTTCTTTCTCATTCTATTGCTTTATCAAATAGGACGCTTTCAGTTTCTTCCTTGGCCCTAAATTTCATAGCTTCGAGGTCACGGGAGGAACCTCTCAATATTTCTGAAGGGACCACCGTATGCTGCGTGACGTCAGATTTATTTTTCAATCTATTGCTTTATCAAATAGGACGCTTTCAGTTTTTTCCGTGGCCCTAAATTTCATGGCTTCGAGGTCACGGGGGGAAGAGCCTCTCACTATTTCTGAAGGGACCAACGTATGCTGCGTGACGTCATATTTCTTTCTCATTCTATTGCTTTAACAAATAGGACGCTTTCAGTTTCTTCCGTGGCCCTAAATTTCAAGGCTTCGAGGTCACGGGGGGATGAGCCTCTCACTATTTCTGAAGGAACCACCGTATGTTGCGTAACGTCAGATTTCTTTTTCATTCTATTGCTTTATCAAATAGTCCGCTTTCAGTTTTTTCCGTGGCCCTAAACTTCATGGCTTCGAGGTCACGGGAGGAACCTCTCACTATTTCTGAAGGGACCACCGTATGTTGCGTGACGTCAGATTTCTTTTTCATTCTATTGCTTTATCACATAGGACGCTTTCAGTTTCTTCCTTGGCCCTAAATTTCATGGCTTCGAGGTCACGGGAGGAACCTCTCAATATTTCTGAAGGGACCACCGTATGCTGCGTGACGTCAGATTTATTTTTCAATCTTTTGCTTTATCAAATAGGACGTTTTCAGTTTTTTCCGTGGCCCTAAATTTCATGGCTTCGAGGTCACGGGAGGAACCTCTCACTATTTCTGAAGGGACCAACGTATGCTGCGTGACGTCATACTTCTTTCTCATTCTATTGCTTTATCAAATAGGACGCTTTCAGTTTCTTCCTTGGTCCTAAATTTCATGGCTTCGAGGTCACGGGGGAAGAGCCTCTCACTATTTCTGAAGGGATCACCGTATGTTGCGTGACGTCAAATTTCTTTTTCATTCTATTGCTTTATCAAATAGGACGCTTTCAGTTTCTTACGTGGCCCTAAAGATCTGAAGAAAACTTTTTGGAGGTTGCTGTAGTCTATATAAACGTGGTGTAAAATTATACCTCCAAAACAAATTGTCTGCTTTCTAGAGGCATGCCTAGCGTTTGGAATGAAAATTTCCGGGTTCGGCTCTTTCTCAAATAAGGAGCGAAACGAACGCAGATGACATTCGTATACACTGAAGAGCAATTGAATTAGAGGTACCTGTCTAATAACTTGTAGCGCCACCTTTCGCCCTGATGACGGCGGCGATTCGTCTCGGCATGGACTCGACAAGACACCGGAAGCGTTGGGAAGCCATACGGATACACGACCCTTGAACAAGCTCCCACAGTTCACGAAGATTTGATGGAGGTGGGGTCAGAGCCTCGAACATCTCTCTCGATGGCATCCCAGATGTGCTCGATGGGTTCAAGGTCAGGTGGCCTAGTTGGTTAAGGAAGCGAGGTCACGTCAGTGGAGCTTTCATCCAACCATTCGGATACAATTCGGGAGCTGCAGTGTCTTGTTGCAGGATGAGGTCCCCAGTGGGATGTTGAAGACGCACAAACGGGAGCAAATGGTCGTCCAGGATATCCCGGTAACGTTGACCTGTGAGGGACGATATCACACGTACCAGGGGTCACATTTTAGTCCACGTAAACAGTCCCCAGACGAGAATGCCACCCCCACCAGCTTGAAGAGTGTCCTGCTGGCAAGAAGGATCCATCGCTTCATGTGGTTTGCGCTGTACTCGTATCCTGCCATCCGCATGTACCAACGTGAATCTCGACTCATCAGTCCAGGCGACATTTTCCCCACATGTCTAGGGTTCAGTGGCGATGTTCCCGCGCCCATGCTAATCTTTGCACCCTGTGATGTGCGGTCAGCAGCGGTACCCTCGTGGGACGATGGCTTCTGTACACCATAGCGAGGAGATGGTTCTGGATGGTGTAGCTGTTTACACGTTTTTGGGCACCAGCGTTAAATTGCCGAATGATTTCTTGCACTGTGGCCCGCCTATCCACTGTTAAAATGCTAGCTAGCCGACGATGACCCCGCTGATCAACACGCTGTTGTCCACGGCAGTTGGCCATTGCAGGGATGGTTTTACCGGATTCGATGTACTCACGGTGCACCCGTGACACAGTGGCTCGTGAAAAATCCCAGGGCCTGCACAACTTCCGAGATGGAGTGACCTATTCGTCGGGTCCTGACAATTTGCCCACGATCAAATGCGCTTAGATCCTTCGTCTTACCCATACTGCGTCTGACTCTTACTGATGCCCGTCGCATCACTCCGTATATTGTCGGATCGCTGCATATACGTCATGTCGTTTCCGTTTACAGGGCCGCCCACAGCGCCACATTTGCAAAACGCCAGCTGTCTCTAATTCAATTGCTCTTCAGCGTATATCAAATTGCATGACTCACGCATGGTTAAACGGGAAGGGGTGAAAAATCCTCCCAAAACATCGAAACAGAACGGAAAGCAATGCAAATGGAGGACATCTTTACGGATTTTTGTTTATCGCCGAAACAAGATGCGTACTTCGACTTTGTCACGCACTATCTCTCACACACACACACATTCTGAAGTCCATGACTTTCTCTGTTCCTAATTCCAATGATACCAAGCAATACTAAAGATCAGAATAAAGCACATGCATTGCCTTTCATGATCAGAGAGAATCTCTTTTCACTTCCGTTACGAGCTTTCGCTGTTTCTGAACCTCTTGCTTTTTTTTTTTTTTTTTTTTTTTTTTCTGACTTATTACTACGTTTAACTCCGCGGATATAGTATGGGGCGACTTAAGGCCGACCGGCTGTGACAAAAATAAGTCCCAATTGAAATCATTTATAGCGTTAAAAATACGTGCCGCACGCTAATCGTGTTAACATATTCGTAAACAGCATTAGCGACAATTCACGTACTGCGCAATACATGGTGCGCGCGATGCTCCCTATGTGCGGGGAAGATGATGCAATATTTCTGAGTGTGCCACCGCGTTTGACTCAGTATATTTCGGCAACTGTGAGCGCAACACAACTGTGCGTGGTATCGTTTCAAAGCTCTCGACGAGATCTATTCAAATATACGAAGGACATTTCGCAGTGGTTTGAACTGAACATTTTAAAAACTGTTTTCTTTTGAACCGGTGAACATTTTTGACAATATCGCGGTTTATCAGGACAACCGTGAGAGCAAAACGACTGTGCGTGGTATCGTTTTAACGCTCTCGACGAGATCTATTCAAATATACGAAAGACATTTCGCAGTGGTTTGAACTGAACACTTTAAAAATTGTTTTCTTTTGAACCGGGGAACATTTTTGACAATATCGCGGTTTATCAGGACAACCGTGAGAGCAAAACGACTGTGCGTGGTATCGTTTCAAAGCTCTCGACGAGATCTATTCAAATATACGAAAGACATTTCGCAGTGGTTTGAACTGAACACTTTAAAAATTGTTTTCTTTTGAACCGGGGAACATTTTTGACAATATCGCGGTTTATCAGGACAACCGTGAGAGCAAAACGACTGTGCGTGGTATCGTTTCAAAGCTCTCGACGAGATCTATTCAAATATACGAAAGACATTTCGCAGTGGTTTGAACTGAACACTTTAAAAATTGTTTTCTTTTGAACCGGGGAACATTTTTGACAATATCGCGGTTTATCAGGACAACCGTGAGAGCAAAACGACTGTGCGTGGTATCGTTTCAAAGCTCTCGACGAGATCTATTGAAATATACGAAGGACATTTCGCAGTGGTTTGAACTGAACATTTTAAAAATTGCCTTCTTTTGAACCGGTGAACATTTTTGACAATATCGCGGTTTATCAGGACAACCGTGAGAGCAAAACGACTGTGCGTGGTATCGTTTCAAAGCTGGTATCGTTTCAAAGCTCAAGATCTATTCAAATATATGAAGGACATTTCGCAGTGGTTTGAACTGAACACTTTAAAAATTGTTTTCTTTTGAACCGGTGAACATTTTTGACAATATCGCGGTTTATCAGGACAACCGTGAGAGCAAAACGACTGTGCGTGGTATCGTTTCCAAAGTTGGTATCATTTCAAAGCTCAAGATCTATTCAAATATATGAAGGACATTTCGCAGTGGTTTGAACTGAACACTTTAAAAATTGTTTTCTTTTGAACCAGTGAACATTTTTGACAATATCGCGGTTTATCAGGACAACCGTGAGAGCAAAACGACTGTGCGTGGTATCGTTTCAAAGCTGGTATCGTTTCAAAGCTCAAGATCTATTCAAATATATGAAGGACATTTCGCAGTGGTTTGAACTGAACACTTTAAAAATTGTTTTCTTTTGAACCGGTGAACATTTTTGACAATATCGCGGTTTATCAGGACAACCGTGAGAGCAAAACGACTGTGCGTAGTATCGTTTCAAAGCTCAAGATCTATTCAAATATATGAAGGACATTTCGCAGTGGTTTGAACTGAACACTTTAAAAATTGTTTTCTTTTGAACCAGTGAACATTTTTGACAATATCGCGGTTTATCAGGACAACCGTGAGAGCAAAACGACTGTGCGTGGTATCGTTTCAAAGCTGGTATCGTTTTAAAGCTCAAGATCTATTCAAATATATGAAGGACATTTCGCAGTGGTTTGAACTGAACACTTTAAAAATTGTTTTCTTTTGAACCGGTGAACATTTTTGACAATATCGCGGTTTATCAGGACAACCGTGAGAGCAAAACGACTGTGCGTGGTATCGTTTTAAAGCTCTCGACGAGATCTATTCAAATATACGAAAGACATTTCGCAGTGGTTTGAACTGAACACTTTAAAAATTGTTTTCTTTTGAACCAGTGAACATTTTTGACAATATCGCGGTTTATCAGGACAACCGTGAGAGCAAAACGACTGTGCGTGGTATCGTTTCAAAGCTGGTATCGTTTCAAAGCTCAAGATCTATTCAAATATATGAAGGACATTTCGCAGTGGTTTGAACTGAACACTTTAAAAATTGTTTTCTTTTGAACCAGTGAACATTTTTGACAATATCGCGGTTTATCAGGACAACCGTGAGAGCAAAACGACTGTGCGTGGTAT
This sequence comes from Macrothele yani, assembly GCA_039090855.1. NCBI lineage: Eukaryota > Metazoa > Arthropoda > Arachnida > Araneae > Macrothelidae > Macrothele > Macrothele yani. The sequence continues at coordinate 221,557,015 of CM077034.1, forward strand.
CGTTTCAAAGCTGGTATCGTTTCAAAGCTCAAGATCTATTCAAATATATGAAGGACATTTCGCAGTGGTTTGAACTGAACACTTTAAAAATTGTTTTCTTTTGAACCGGTGAACATTTTTGACAATATCGCGGTTTATCAGGACAACCGTGAGAGCAAAACGACTGTGCGTGGTATCGTTTCAAAGCTGGTATCGTTTCAAAGCTCAAGATCTATTCAAATATATGAAGGACATTTCGCAGTGGTTTGAACTGAACATTTTAAAAATTGCCTTCTTTTGAACCGGTGAACATTTTTGACAATATCGCGGTTTATCAGGACAACCGTGAGAGCAAAACGACTGTGCGTGGTATCGTTTCAAAGCTCTCGACGAGATCTATTGAAATATACGAAGGACATTTCGCAGTGGTTTGAACTGAACATTTTAAAAATTGCCTTCTTTTGAACCGGTGAACATTTTTGACAATATCGCGGTTTATCAGGACAACCGTGAGAGCAAAACGACTGTGCGTGGTATCGTTTCAAAGCTCTCGACGAGATCTATTGAAATATACGAAGGACATTTCGCAGTGGTTTGAACTGAACACTTTAAAAATTGTTTTATTTTGAACCGGTGAACATTTTTGACAATATCGCGGTTTATCAGGACAACCGTGAGAGCAAAACGACTGTGCGTGGTATCGTTTCAAAGCTCTCGACGAGATCTATTGAAATATACGAAGGACATTTCGCAGTGGTTTGAACTGAAAACTTTAAAAATTGTTTTCTTTTGAACCAGTGAACATTTTTGACAATATCGCGGCTTATCAGGACAACCTTGAGAGCAAAACGACTGTGCGTGGTATCGTTTCAAAGCTCTCGACGAGATCTATTGAAATATACGAAGGACATTTCGCAGTGGTTTGAACTGAACACTTTAAAAATTGTTTTCTTTTGAACCGGTGAACATTTTTGACAATATCGCGGTTTATCAGGACAACCGTGAGAGCAAAACGACTGTGCGTGGTATCGTTTCAAAGCTCTCGACGAGATCTATTCAAATATACGAAGGACATTTCGCAGTGGTTTGAACTGAACATTTAAAAAATTGTTTTCTTTTGAACCGGTGAACATTTTTGACAATATCGCGGTTTATCAGGACAACCGTGAGAGCAAAACGACTGTGCGTGGTATCGTTTCAAAGCTCTCCACGAGATCTATTGAAATATACGAAGGACATTTCGCAGTGGTTTGAACTGAACATTTTAAAAATTGTTTTCTTTTGAACCGGTGAACATTTTTGACAATATCGCGGTTTATCAGGACAACCGTGAGAGCAAAACGACTGTGCGTGGTATCGTTTCAAAGCTCTCGACGAGATCTATTGAAATATACGAAGGACATTTCGCAGTGGTTTGAACTGAACACTTTAAAAATTGTTTTCTTTTGAACCGGTGAACATTTTTCACAATATCGCGGTTTATCAGGACAACCGTGAGAGCAAAACGACTGTGCGCGGTATCGTTTCAAAGCTCTCGACGAGATCTATTGAAATATACGAAGGACATTTCGCAGTGGTTTGAACTGAACACTTTAAAAATTGTTTTCTTTTGAACCTGTGAACATTTTTGACAATATCGCGGTTTATCAGGACAACCATGAGAGCAAAACGACTGTGCGTGGTATCGTTTCAAAGCTCTCGACGAGATCTATTGAAATATACGAAGGACATTTCGCAGTGGTTTGAACTGAACACTTTAAAAATTGTTTTCTTTTGAACCGGTGAACATTTTTGACAATATCGCGGTTTATCAGGACAACCGTGAGAGCAAAACGACTGTGCGCGGTATCGTTTCAAAGCTCTCGACGAGATCTATTGAAATATACGAAGGACATTTCGCAGTGGTTTGAACTGAACACTTTAAAAATTGTTTTCTTTTGAACCGGTGAACATTTTTGACAATATCGCGGTTTATCAGGACAACCGTGAGAGCAAAACGACTGTGCGTGGTATCGTTTCAAAGCTCTCGACGAGATCTATTGAAATATACGAAGGCCATTTCGCAGTGGTTTGAACTGAACACTTTAAAAATTGTTTTCTTTTGAACCAGTGAACATTTTTGACAATATCGCGGCTTATCAGGACAACCTTGAGAGCAAAACGACTGTGCGTGGGATCGTTTCAAAGCTCTCGACGAGATCTATTGAAATATACGAAGGACATTTCGCAGTGGTTTGAACTGAACACTTTAAAAATTGTTTTCTTTTGAACCGGTGAACATTTTTGACAATATCGCGGTTTATCAGGACAACCGTGAGAGCAAAACGACTGTGCGTGGTATCGTTTCAAAGCTCTCGACGAGATCTATTCAAATATACGAAGGACATTTCGCAGTGGTTTGAACTGAACATTTTAAAAATTGTTTTCTTCTGAACCAGTGAACATTTTTGACAATATCGCGGTTTATCAGGACAACCGTGAGAGCAAAACGACTGTGCGTGGTATCGTTTCAAAGCTCTCGACGAGATCTATTCAAATATACGAAGGACATTTCGCAGTGGTTTGAACTGAACATTTAAAAAATTGTTTTCTTTTGAACCGGTGAACATTTTTGACAATATCGCGGTTTATCAGGACAACCGTGAGAGCAAAACGACTGTGCGTGGTATCGTTTCAAAGCTCTCCACGAGATCTATTGAAATATACGAAGGACATTTCGCAGTGGTTTGAACTGAACATTTTAAAAATTGTTTTCTTTTGAACCGGTGAACATTTTTGACAATATCGCGGTTTATCAGGACAATCGTGAGAGCAAAACGACTGTGCGTGGTATCGTTTCAAAGCTCTCGACGAGATCTATTCAAATATACGAAGGACATTTCGCAGTGGTTTGAACTGAACATTTTAAAAATTGTTTTCTTTTGAACCGGTGAACATTTTTGACAATATCGCGGTTTATCAGGACAACCGTGAGAGCAAAACGACTGTGCGTGGTATCGTTTCAAAGCTCTCGACGAGATCTATTCAAATATACGAAGGACATTTCGCAGTGGTTTGAACTCAACATTTAAAAAATTGTTTTCTTTTGAACCTGTGAACATTTTTGACAATATCGCGGTTTATCAGGACAACCGTGAGAGCAAAACGACTGTGCGTGGTATCGTTTCAAAGCTCTCGACGAGATCTATTCAAATATAGGAAGGACATTTCGCAGTGGTTTGAGCTGAACACTTTAAAAATTGTTTTCTTTTGAACCAGTGAACATTTTTGACAATATCGCGGTTTATCAGGACAACCGTGAGAGCAAAACGACTGTGCGTGGTATCGTTTCAAAGCTCTCGACGAGATCTATTCAAATATATGAAGGACATTTCGCAGTGGTTTGAACTGAACATTTTAAAAATTGTTTTCTTTTGGACCAGTGAACATTTTTGACAATATCGCGGTTTATCAGGACAACCGTGAGAGCAAAACGACTGTGCGTGGTATAGTTTCAAAGCTCTCGACGAGATCTATTCAAATATACGAAGGACATTTCGCAGTGGTTTGAACTCAACATTTAAAAAAATGTTTTCTTTTGAACCGGTGAACATTTTTGACAATATCGCGGTTTATCAGGACAACCGTGAGAGCGAAACGACTGTGCGTGGTATCGTTTCAAAGCTCTCGACGAGATCTATTGAAATATACGAAGGACATTTCGCAGTGGTTTGAACTGAACACTTTAAAAATTGTTTTCTTTTGAACCAGTGAACATTTTTGACAATATCGCGGTTTATCAGGACAACCATGAGAGCAAAACGACTGTGCGTGGTATCGTTTCAAAGCTCTCGACGAGATCTATTGAAATATACGAAGGACATTTCGCAGTGGTTTGAACTGAAAACTTTAAAAATTGTTTTCTTTTGAACCAGTGAACATTTTTGACAATATCGCGGCTTATCAGGACAACCTTGAGAGGAAAACGACTGTGCGTGGTATCGTTTCAAAGCTCTCGACGAGATCTATTGAAATATACGAAGGACATTTCGCAGTGGTTTGAACTGAACACTTTAAAAATTGTTTTCTTTTGAACCGGTGAACATTTTTGACAATATCGCGGTTTATCAGGACAACCGTGAGAGCAAAACGACTGTGCGTGGTATCGTTTCAAAGCTCTCGACGAGATCTATTCAAATATACGAAGGACATTTCGCAGTGGTTTGAACTGAACATTTAAAAAATTGTTTTCTTTTGAACCGGTGAACATTTTTGACAATATCGCGGTTTATCAGGACAACCGTGAGAGCAAAACGACTGTGCGTGGTATCGTTTCAAAGCTCTCGACGAGATCTATTGAAATATACGAAGGACATTTCGCAGTGGTTTGAACTGAACATTTTAAAAATTGTTTTCTTTTGAACCGGTGAACATTTTTGACAATATCGCGGTTTATCAGGACAACCGTGAGAGCAAAACGACTGTGCGTGGTATCGTTTCAAAGCTCTCGACGAGATCTATTGAAATATACGAAGGACATTTCGCAGTGGTTTGAACTGAACACTTTAAAAATTGTTTTCTTTTGAACCGGTGAACATTTTTCACAATATCGCGGTTTATCAGGACAACCGTGAGAGCAAAACGACTGTGCGCGGTATCGTTTCAAAGCTCTCGACGAGATCTATTGAAATATACGAAGGACATTTCGCAGTGGTTTGAACTGAACACTTTAAAAATCGTTTTCTTTTGAACCTGTGAACATTTTTGACAATATCGCGGTTTATCAGGACAACCATGAGAGCAAAACGACTGTGCGTGGTATCGTTTCAAAGCTCTCGACGAGATCTATTGAAATATACGAAGGACATTTCGCAGTGGTTTGAACTGAACACTTTAAAAATTGTTTTCTTTTGAACCGGTGAACATTTTTGACAATATCGCGGTTTATCAGGACAACCGTGAGAGCAAAACGACTGTGCGCGGTATCGTTTCAAAGCTCTCGACGAGATCTATTGAAATATACGAAGGACATTTCGCAGTGGTTTGAACTGAACACTTTAAAAATTGTTTTCTTTTGAACCGGTGAACATTTTTGACAATATCGCGGTTTATCAGGACAACCGTGAGAGCAAAACGACTGTGCGTGGTATCGTTTCAAAGCTCTCGACGAGATCTATTGAAATATACGAAGGACATTTCGCAGTGGTTTGAACTGAACACTTTAAAAATTGTTTTCTTTTGAACCAGTGAACATTTTTGACAATATCGCGGCTTATCAGGACAACCTTGAGAGCAAAACGACTGTGCGTGGTATCGTTTCAAAGCTCTCGACGAGATCTATTGAAATATACGAAGGACATTTCGCAGTGGTTTGAACTGAACACTTTAAAAATTGTTTTCTTTTGAACCGGTGAACATTTTTGACAATATCGCGGTTTATCAGGACAACCGTGAGAGCAAAACGACTGTGCGTGGTATCGTTTTAAAGCTCTCGACGAGATCTATTCAAATATACGAAAGACATTTCGCAGTGGTTTGAACTGAACACTTTAAAAATTGTTTTCTTTTGAACCAGTGAACATTTTTGACAATATCGCGGTTTATCAGGACAACCGTGAGAGCAAAACGACTGTGCGTGGTATCGTTTCAAAGCTGGTATCGTTTCAAAGCTCAAGATCTATTCAAATATATGAAGGACATTTCGCAGTGGTTTGAACTGAACACTTTAAAAATTGTTTTCTTTTGAACCAGTGAACATTTTTGACAATATCGCGGTTTATCAGGACAACCGTGAGAGCAAAACGACTGTGCGTGGTATCGTTTCAAAGCTGGTATCGTTTCAAAGCTCAAGATCTATTCAAATATATGAAGGACATTTCGCAGTGGTTTGAACTGAACACTTTAAAAATTGTTTTCTTTTGAACCGGTGAACATTTTTGACAATATCGCGGTTTATCAGGAAAACCGTGAGAGCAAAACGACTGTGCGTGGTATCGTTTCAAAGCTGGTATCGTTTCAAAGCTCAAGATCTATTCAAATATATGAAGGACATTTCGCAGTGGTTTGAACTGAACATTTTAAAAATTGCCTTCTTTTGAACCGGTGAACATTTTTGACAATATCGCGGTTTATCAGGACAACCGTGAGAGCAAAACGACTGTGCGTGGTATCGTTTCAAAGCTCTCGACGAGATCTATTGAAATATACGAAGGACATTTCGCAGTGGTTTGAACTGAACATTTTAAAAATTGCCTTCTTTTGAACCGGTGAACATTTTTGACAATATCGCGGTTTATCAGGACAACCGTGAGAGCAAAACGACTGTGCGTGGTATCGTTTCAAAGCTCTCGACGAGATCTATTGAAATATACGAAGGACATTTCGCAGTGGTTTGAACTGAACACTTTAAAAATTGTTTTATTTTGAACCGGTGAACATTTTTGACAATATCGCGGTTTATCAGGACAACCGTGAGAGCAAAACGACTGTGCGTGGTATCGTTTCAAAGCTCTCGACGAGATCTATTGAAATATACGAAGGACATTTCGCAGTGGTTTGAACTGAAAACTTTAAAAATTGTTTTCTTTTGAACCAGTGAACATTTTTGACAATATCGCGGTTTATCAGGACAACCGTGAGAGCAAAACGACTGTGCGTGGTATCGTTTCAAAGCTCTCGACGAGATCTATTGAAATATACGAAGGACATTTCGCAGTGGTTTGAACTGAACACTTTAAAAATTGTTTTCTTTTGAACCGGTGAACATTTTTGACAATATCGCGGTTTATCAGGACAACCGTGAGAGCAAAACGACTGTGCGTGGTATCGTTTCAAAGCTCTCGACGAGATCTATTCAAATATACGAAGGACATTTCGCAGTGGTTTGAACTGAACATTTTAAAAATTGTTTTCTTTTGAACCGGTGAACATTTTTGACAATATCGCGGTTTATCAGGACAACCGTGAGAGCAAAACGACTGTGCGTGGTATCGTTTCAAAGCTCTCGACGAGATCTATTGAAATATACGAAGGACATTTCGCAGTGGTTTTAACTGAACATTTTAAAAATTGTTTTCTTTTGAACCGGTGAACATTTTTGACAATATCGCGGTTTATCAGGACAACCGTGAGAGCAAAACGACTGTGCGTGGTATCGTTTCAAAGCTCTCGACGAGATCTATTGAAATATACGAAGGACATTTCGCAGTGGTTTGAACTGAACACTTTAAAAATTGTTTTCTTTTGAACCGGTGAACATTTTTCACAATATCGCGGTTTATCAGGACAACCGTGAGAGCAAAACGACTGTGCGCGGTATCGTTTCAAAGCTCTCGACGAGATCTATTGAAATATACGAAGGACATTTCGCAGTGGTTTGAACTGAACACTTTAAAAATTGTTTTCTTTTGAACCTGTGAACATTTTTGACAATATCGCGGTTTATCAGGACAACCGTGAGAGCAAAACGACTGTGCGTGGTATCGTTTCAAAGCTCTCGACGAGATCTATTGAAATATACGAAGGACATTTCGCAGTGGTTTGAACTGAACACTTTAAAAATTGTTTTCTTTTGAACCGGTGAACATTTTTGACAATATCGCGGTTTATCAGGACAACCGTGAGAGCAAAACGACTGTGCGTGGTATCGTTTCAAAGCTCTCGACGAGATCTATTGAAATATACGAAGGACATTTCGCAGTGGTTTGAACTGAACACTTTAAAAATTGTTTTCTTTTGAACCGGTGAACATTTTTGACAATATCGCGGTTTATCAGGACAACCGTGAGAGCAAAACGACTGTGCGTGGTATCGTTTCAAAGCTCTCGACGAGATCTATTGAAATATACGAAGGACATTTCGCAGTGGTTTGAACTGAACACTTTAAAAATTGTTTTCTTTTGAACCAGTGAACATTTTTGACAATATCGCGGTTTATCAGGACAACCGTGAGAGCAAAACGACTGTGCGTGGTATCGTTTCAAAGCTCTCGACGAGATCTATTGAAATATACGAAGGACATTTCGCAGTGGTTTGAACTGAACACTTTAAAAATTGTTTTCTTTTGAACCGGTGAACATTTTTGACAATATCGCGGTTTATCAGGACAACCGTGAGAGCAAAACGACTGTGCGTGGTATCGTTTCAAAGCTCTCGACGAGATCTATTCAAATATACGAAGGACATTTCGCAGTGGTTTGAACTGAACATTTTAAAAATTGTTTTCTTCTGAACCAGTGAACATTTTTGACAATATCGCGGTTTATCAGGACAACCGTGAGAGCAAAACGACTGTGCGTGGTATCGTTTCAAAGCTCTCGACGAGATCTATTCAAATATACGAAGGACATTTCGCAGTGGTTTGAACTGAACATTTTAAAAATTGTTTTCTTTTGAACCGGTGAACATTTTTGACAATATCGCGGTTTATCAGGACAACCGTGAGAGCAAAACGACTGTGCGTGGTATCGTTTCAAAGCTCTCCACGAGATCTATTGAAATATACGAAGGACATTTCGCAGTGGTTTGAACTGAACACTTTAAAAATTGTTTTCTTTTGAACCGGTGAACATTTTTGACAATATCGCGGTTTATCAGGACAACCGTGAGAGCAAAACGACTGTGCGTGGTATCGTTTCAAAGCTCTCGACGAGATCTATTCAAATATACGAAGGACATTTCGCAGTGGTTTGAACTGAACACTTTAAAAATTGTTTTCTTTTGAACCGGTGAACATTTTTGACAATATCGCGGTTTATCAGGACAACCGTGAGAGCAAAACGACTGTGCGTGGTATCGTTTCAAAGCTCTCGACGAGATCTATTCAAATATACGAAGGACATTTCGCAGTGGTTTGAACTCAACACTTTAAAAATTGTTTTCTTTTGAACCTGTGAACATTTTTGACAATATCGCGGTTTATCAGGACAAACGTGAGAGCAAAACGACTGTGCGTGGTATCGTTTCAAAGCTCTCGACGAGATCTATTCAAATATACGAAGGACATTTCGCAGTGGTTTGAACTGAACACTTTAAAAATTGTTTTCTTTTGAACCAGTGAACATTTTTGACAATATCGCGGTTTATCAGGACAACCGTGAGAGCAAAACGACTGTGCGTGGTATCGTTTCAAAGCTGGTATCGTTTCAAAGCTCAAGATCTATTCAAATATATGAAGGACATTTCGCAGTGGTTTGAACTGAACATTTTAAAAATTGCCTTCTTTTGAACCGGTGAACATTTTTGACAATATCGCGGTTTATCAGGACAACCGTGAGAGCAAAACGACTGTGCGTGGTATCGTTTCAAAGCTCTCGACGAGATCTATTCAAATATATGAAGGACATTTCGCAGTGGTTTGAACTGAACATTTTAAAAATTGTTTTCTTTTGGACCAGTGAACATTTTTGACAATATCGCGGTTTATCAGGACAACCGTGAGAGCAAAACGACTGTGCGTGGTATCGTTTCAAAGCTCTCGACGAGATCTATTCAAATATACGAAGGACATTTCGCAGTGGTTTGAACTCAACACTTTAAAAATTGTTTTCTTTTGAACCGGTGAACATTTTTGACAATATCGCGGTTTATCAGGACAACCGTGAGAGCAAAACGACTGTGCGTGGTATCGTTTCAAAGCTCTCGACGAGATCTATTGAAATATACGAAGGACATTTCGCAGTGGTTTGAACTGAACACTTTAAAAATTGTTTTCTTTTGAACCAGTGAACATTTTTGACAATATCGCGGTTTATCAGGACAACCGTGAGAGCAAAACGACTGTGCGTGGTATCGTTTCAAAGCTCTCGACGAGATCTATTGAAATATACGAAGGACATTTCGCAGTGGTTTGAACTGAACACTTTAAAAATTGTTTTCTTTTGAACCAGTGAACATTTTTGACAATATCGCGGCTTATCAGGACAACCGTGAGAGCAAAACGACTGTGCGTGGTATCGTTTCAAAGCTCTCGACGAGATCTATTGAAATATACGAAGGACATTTCGCAGTGGTTTGAACTGAACACTTTAAAAATTGTTTTCTTTTGAACCGGTGAACATTTTTGACAATATCGCGGTTTATCAGGACAACCGTGAGAGCAAAACGACTGTGCGTGGTATCGTTTCAAAGCTCTCGACGAGATCTATTCAAATATACGAAGGACATTTCGCAGTGGTTTGAACTGAACACTTTAAAAAATTGTTTTCTTTTGAACCGGTGAACATTTTTGACAATATCGCGGTTTATCAGGACAACCGTGAGAGCAAAACGACTGTGCGTGGTATCGTTTCAAAGCTCTCGACGAGATCTATTGAAATATACGAAGGACATTTCGCAGTGGTTTGAACTGAACACTTTAAAAATTGTTTTCTTTTGAACCGGTGAACATTTTTGACAATATCGCGGTTTATCAGGACAACCGTGAGAGCAAAACGACTGTGCGTGGTATCGTTTCAAAGCTCTCGACGAGATCTATTGAAATATACGAAGGACATTTCGCAGTGGTTTGAACTGAACACTTTAAAAATTGTTTTCTTTTGAACCGGTGAACATTTTTCACAATATCGCGGTTTATCAGGACAACCGTGAGAGCAAAACGACTGTGCGCGGTATCGTTTCAAAGCTCTCGACGAGATCTATTGAAATATACGAAGGACATTTCGCAGTGGTTTGAACTGAACACTTTAAAAATTGTTTTCTTTTGAACCTGTGAACATTTTTGACAATATCGCGGTTTATCAGGACAACCGTGAGAGCAAAACGACTGTGCGTGGTATCGTTTCAAAGCTCTCGACGAGATCTATTGAAATATACGAAGGACATTTCGCAGTGGTTTGAACTGAACACTTTAAAAATTGTTTTCTTTTGAACCGGTGAACATTTTTGACAATATCGCGGTTTATCAGGACAACCGTGAGAGCAAAACGACTGTGCGTGGTATCGTTTCAAAGCTCTCGACGAGATCTATTGAAATATACGAAGGACATTTCGCAGTGGTTTGAACTGAACACTTTAAAAATTGTTTTCTTTTGAACCGGTGAACATTTTTGACAATATCGCGGTTTATCAGGACAACCGTGAGAGCAAAACGACTGTGCGTGGTATCGTTTCAAAGCTCTCGACGAGATCTATTGAAATATACGAAGGACATTTCGCAGTGGTTTGAACTGAACACTTTAAAAATTGTTTTCTTTTGAACCAGTGAACATTTTTGACAATATCGCGGCTTATCAGGACAACCTTGAGAGCAAAACGACTGTGCGTGGTATCGTTTCAAAGCTCTCGACGAGATCTATTGAAATATACGAAGGACATTTCGCAGTGGTTTGAACTGAACACTTTAAAAATTGTTTTCTTTTGAACCGGTGAACATTTTTGACAATATCGCGGTTTATCAGGACAACCGTGAGAGCAAAACGACTGTGCGTGGTATCGTTTCAAAGCTCTCGACGAGATCTATTCAAATATACGAAGGACATTTCGCAGTGGTTTGAACTGAACATTTTAAAAATTGTTTTCTTTTGAACCAGTGAACATTTTTGACAATATCGCGGTTTATCAGGACAACCGTGAGAGCAAAACGACTGTGCGTGGTATCGTTTCAAAGCTCTCGACGAGATCTATTCAAATATACGAAGGACATTTCGCAGTGGTTTGAACTGAACACTTTAAAAAATTGTTTTCTTTTGAACCGGTGAACATTTTTGACAATATCGCGGTTTATCAGGACAACCGTGAGAGCAAAACGACTGTGCGTGGTATCGTTTCAAAGCTCTCCACGAGATCTATTGAAATATACGAAGGACATTTCGCAGTGGTTTGAACTGAACATTTTAAAAATTGTTTTCTTTTGAACCGGTGAACATTTTTGACAATATCGCGGTTTATCAGGACAACCGTGAGAGCAAAACGACTGTGCGTGGTATCGTTTCAAAGCTCTCGACGAGATCTATTCAAATATACGAAGGACATTTCGCAGTGGTTTGAACTGAACATTTTAAAAATTGTTTTCTTTTGAACCGGTGAACATTTTTGACAATATCGCGGTTTATCAGGACAACCGTGAGAGCAAAACGACTGTGCGTGGTATCGTTTCAAAGCTCTCGACGAGATCTATTCAAATATACGAAGGACATTTCGCAGTGGTTTGAACTCAACATTTAAAAAATTGTTTTCTTTTGAACCTGTGAACATTTTTGACAATATCGCGGTTTATCAGGACAACCGTGAGAGCAAAACGACTGTGCGTGGTATCGTTTCAAAGCTCTCGACGAGATCTATTCAAATATAGGAAGGACATTTCGCAGTGGTTTGAGCTGAACACTTTAAAAATTGTTTTCTTTTGAACCAGTGAACATTTTTGACAATATCGCGGTTTATCAGGACAACCGTGAGAGCAAAACGACTGTGCGTGGTATCGTTTCAAAGCTGGTATCGTTTCAAAGCTCAAGATCTATTCAAATATATGAAGGACATTTCGCAGTGGTTTGAACTGAACATTTTAAAAATTGCCTTCTTTTGAACCGGTGAACATTTTTGACAATATCGCGGTTTATCAGGACAACCGTGAGAGCAAAACGACTGTGCGTGGTATCGTTTCAAAGCTCTCGACGAGATCTATTCAAATATATGAAGGACATTTCGCAGTGGTTTGAACTGAACATTTTAAAAATTGTTTTCTTTTGAACCAGTGAACATTTTTGACAATATCGCGGTTTATCAGGACAACCGTGAGAACAAAACGACTGTGCGTGGTATAGTTTCAAAGCTCTCGACGAGATCTATTCAAATATACGAAGGACATTTCGCAGTGGTTTGAACTCAACATTTTAAAAAATGTTTTCTTTTGAACCGGTGAACATTTTTGACAATATCGCGGTTTATCAGGACAACCGTGAGAGCAAAACGACTGTGCGTGGTATCGTTTCAAAGCTCTCGACGAGATCTATTGAAATATACGAAGGACATTTCGCAGTGGTTTGAACTGAACACTTTAAAAATTGTTTTCTTTTGAACCGGTGAACATTTTTGACAATATCGCGGTTTATCAGGACAACCATGAGAGCAAAACGACAGTGCGCGGTATCGTTTCAAAGCTCTCGACGAGATCTATTGAAATATACGAAGGACATTTCGCAGTGGTTTGAACTGAACACTTTAAAAATTGTTTTCTTTTGAACCGGTGAACATTTTTCACAATATCGCGGTTTATCAGGACAACCGTGAGAGCAAAACGACTGTGCGTGGTATCGTTTTAAAGCTCTCGGTGAGATCTATTTAAATTTGGGTATATAAATAAGTTTTGAGAGATTTCCGTTCGGTGTCGTACTTATTACTGCTCGCATGTGTTTTAAGGTGGCAACACTGCGATATCGCAGTACGAGACACCAGCAGTCAGAGTCAGTATACGACGTTCGATTGAGGTGCGAAGACGTATTTGTTTTACTCGATGGAAAATGGCAACTTTCCGTCCCGACAAAACAGCATTTGCGGGAAGTGTTAGTGCATTACTTTATTGTCAAGAAAAGTGCTGCCGACAGCTTTCGCTTAATGTCAGAAATCTATGGTGAACATTCTCCATCCATAAAAACATGTGAGTATTGGTTTAGACGATTCAGAAGGAACGATTTCGATGTCAGTGATAAAGAACGTTCTGGACCACCCAAAAACAATTGCTGATGCCGAATTGGAAGCTTTACTCGACGAGGATCCGTGCCATACCCTAAAAGAACTAGCAGCAGCATTAAATGTTAGTCAACCATGCATTTCACAACGTTTAGCTGCCATGGGAATGGTGTAAAAAGAAGGAAATCTGGTTCCACATGCTTTGCGGGAAAGAGACCTTGAACGTCGAAAAACTATTTGCGAATTGCTGCTTCAAAGGCAAAAAAGAAAGGGTTTTTTTTCGCATCGTATTATTACTGCCGACGAGAAATGGATATGGTATGATAACCCTAAATGGCAGAAAGCATGGGTGTAGCCAGGTGAACCAGGTCCTTCAACGCCAAAGCGCAATATCCATGGTTCAAAGGTAATGCTGTGTGTCTGGTGGGATAAGAAGGGTGTGATCCACTATGAACTGCTGAAACCGTCAGAAACTATTACTGGTGATCGGTTTCTTTTTTTTTTTTTTTTTTTTTTTTTTTGATTGGAGGTTTAACACGACCACCATGAGCAACTCAATGGGCTATAAGCAGTCGCCCGTCCCTAATTTAGGGTCACTGCTTCCTGGGAAGGGAGAGACCCAGTGCCGTAAGACAAACACAATAGCCATGCCTCACCGGGATTCGAACCCGGACCCCTTAAGGACGAATGATCAGAGACCATCGCTTAGACCACTGCGCCACCGGGGCGGCATATGATCGGTTTCGAACCCAATTAATGCATTTAAATGAGTTCTCTCGCAAAAACGGCCGGAATGGGAGAATAGACACAACAAAGTCATCTTACAGCATGACAACGCAAGACCACGTGTTTCTCGACCTGTGAAAAAGTACTTAGAAGGATCCGACTGGGGAGTTCTAACCCACCCACCGTATTCGCCAGATATTGCGCCATTGGATTACCATTTGTTCCGGACGATGCAGTCAGCACTTTCTGGAGAACGGTTTAGTTCTTATGAAGACATCAAAAATTGGCTGGACAACTAGATCTCCTCCAAGGAACCGGAATTCTTCCTTCGGGGCATACGTTCACTGCCCGAAAGATGGGGTAAAGTTGTAGCTTCAGAGGGATCATCATCATCATTGTCAACCATTATCAATCCACTGCCGGACGAAAGTCTCCCCAAGTTTCCTCCACAACGGTCTGTCTTGTGCCAGTCTCCTCCATGTCACTCCCGCATACTTTCGAATTTCATCCACCCATCTCCCATGTGGTTTTCTTCTGGATCTTTTCCTGTCCCTTGGAATCCAATGTAAAATGTTGGCTGTCCATCGATGATCTGTCCTTCTGGCAGTATGCCCAGCCCATTGCCATTTCAGGGATTTAACTCTGATCATGATATCTCTTGTCATTTTTCTGATCCACGAGTTCCTCTTCTTCTCTCTCCTGGTTACAACAAGCATGCACCTCTCCATGCATCTATGAGTTGTCTGCAGCTTTTGTATGTCTCTTTTAGCTAAGGTCCACGTCTCTGCACCATACGTAAGCATTGGAAGGATGCATTGATCAAACACTTTTCTTTTAAGACATAATGGCATATTGCTCTTGAAAATTATGCTGTTTCTTCCAAAAGCTCTCCAGGCAAGTTTTGTACGCCGATTAATTTCGTCATCAATGTGACCCTCACTTGATATCGGCTGTCCAAGATAAACGTACGTGTCTGTTATCTCCAGCTTTTCTCCATCAATCGATAAATCTTCATTTCTTGTAAAAGCATTGAACATCACTTTTGTCTTCTGAAAGTTCATTTTTAATCCCACTTCTTTACTCTTGTCAGCAAGTTCCTGGATCATACTCTGCAGCTCTGATGGGGTAGTTGCAAATATAACTATGTCATCAGCAAAACGAAGGTGCGTTAGATAATCTCCATTAATCTTTATCCCTTTGTTTTCCCAGTTCAGTGATTGAAAGACATTTTCCAATGTGGCATTAAAGAGCTTCGGAGATATGGTGTCACCTTGTCTCACTCCTTTTCCAATTTTTATGTGTGTTGTATTTTCAAACAGCCGAATCTTTGCACTTGCATTTTCATAGATGTTATTAATAATATTAATGTATGCATCTTCAATACCACAGGTTTTCAGAGCCATTGTAACTGCTGATGGTTTCACCGAATCAAAGGCTTTTTCATAATCGATAAAAGCCATGCACAATGGAAGTTCATATTCCCTCGCTCTTTCAATTAGTTCTCTCAGCACGTGGATATGATCTATTGTGCTGTAGCCACTCCTGAATCCAGCTTGTTCTCTCGGTTGAGCCATGTCCAGTGTCACCTTCAAGCGGTGTGAAAGAACTTTAGTGGGAGCATACTTCGATTAATATTAAAATATTGTTTCTGTTCTCTAAAAATGTGTTTGGCTCACCTCAAATCCCTCAAAACTTATTTATATACATGAAGAACATATCGCAGTAGTTTAAACTATTTCTTTTTTAAATTGTTTTCGTGTGAAAGGGTTAACATTTTCAACAATGCCTCGGAATTCGCAGAATGAACGGAAGCAAAAGTGAAGAAAATCAAAACGAGAGGCAAGAGCAAGTGATGAGGAATATCAGAAGCCCAAGAAGACAGAGGACCCCCCCCCCCCCCCCCACACACACACACACATTGGGTAATTCGTGTATCGATCTGCTTTGCGTTAGCAATGTATCCAGCATTATTTATGTAAGCTACTTTTCCTATCATAGACCTGTGTTGGCTATAACAAATTAAATAAACGCTTTGAAACCATACTCGACTAGCTCATTTCAACTCTCCGATCTGCAAGTCGTAGTCCTACGTTCCAAACTGAAGGCTCAATCAGAACTGAGCCTAGCTGTAAGAAGCCCAAGAAGACAGAACACCACGCTGAGTAATTCGTGTATCGATCGGGTTTGTGTTCGAAATAAATCCAGCATTTTTTATGTAAGCTACTTTTCATATGATAGACTTGTGTTGGCTATAAGAAATTAAAGAAACGCTTTGAAACCATACTCGACTAGCTCATTTCAACTCTCCGATCAGCAAGTCGTAGTCCTACGTTCCAAACTGAAGGCTCAATCAGAACTGAGCCTAGCTGTAAGAAGCCCAAGAAGACAGAACACCACGCTGAGTAATTCGTGTATCGATCGGGTTTGTGTTCGAAATAAATCCAGCATTTTTTATGTAAGCTACTTTTCATATGATAGACTTGTGTTGGCTATAAGAAATTAAAGAAACGCTTTGAAACCATACTCGACTAGCTCATTTCAACTCTCCGATCAGCAAGTCGTAGTCCTACGTTCCAAACTGAAGGCTCAATCAGAACTGAGCCTACCTGTAAGAAGCCCAAGAAGACAGAACACCACGCTGAGTAATTCGTGTATCGATCGGGTTTGTGTTCGAAATAAATCCAGCATTTTTTATGTAAGCTACTTTTCATATGATAGACTTGTGTTGGCTATAAAGAAATTAAAGAAACGCTTTGAAACCATACTCGACTAGCTCATTTCAACTCTCCGATCAGCAAGTCGTAGTCCTACGTTCCAAACTGAAGGCTCAATCAGAACTGAGCCTACCTGTAAGAAGCCCAAGAAGACAGAACACCACGCTGAGTAATTCGTGTATCGATCGGGTTTGTGTTCGAAATAAATCCAGCATTTTTTATGTAAGTTACTTTTCATATGATAGACTTGTGTTGGCTATAAGAAATTAAAGAAACGCTTTGAAACCATACTCGACTAGCTCATTTCAACTCTCCGATCAGCAAGTCGTAGTCCTACGTTCCAAACTGAAGGCTCAATCAGAACTGAGCCTAGCTGTAAGAAGCCCAAGAAGACAGAGCACCACGCTGAGTAATTCGTGTATCGATCTGCTTTGTGTTCGTAATGTATCCAGCATTATTTATGTAAGCTACTTTTCATATGATAGACTTGTGTTGGCTATAAGAAATTAAAGAAACGCTTTGAAACCATACTCGACTAGCTCATTTCAACTCCCTGATCTGCAAGTCGTAGTCCTACGTTCCAAACTGAAGGCTCAATCAGAACTGAGCCTAGCTGTAAGAAGCCCAAGAAGACAGAGCACCACGCTGAGTAATTCGTGTATCGATCTGCTTTGTGTTCGCAATGTATCCAGCATTATTTATGTAAGCTACTTTTCATATCATAGATCTGTGTTGGCAACAACAAATTAAATAAACGCTTTGAAACCATACTCGACTAGCTCATTTCAACTCTCCGATCTGCAAGTCGTAGTCCTACGTTCCAAACTGAAGGCTCCATCAGAACTGAGCCTAGCTGTAAGAAGCCCAAGAAGACAGAGCACCACGCTGAGTAATTCGTGTATCGATGTGCTTTGTGTTCGCAATGTATCCAGCATTATTTATGTAAGCTACTTTTCATATCATAGACCTGTGTTGGCGATAAGAAATTAAATAAACACTTTGAAACCATACTCGACTAGCTCATTTCAACTCTCCGATCTGCAAGTCGTAGTCCTACGTTCCAAACTGAAGGCTGAATCAGAACTGAGCCTAGCTGTAAGAAGCCCAAGAAGACAGAGCACCACCTTAGGTAATTCGTGAATCGATCTGCTTTGTGTTCGAAATGTATCCAGCATTATTTATTTAAGCTACACTTCATATCATAGACCTATGTTGGCTATAACAAATTAAATAAACGCTTTGAAACCATACTCGACTAGCTCATTTCAACTCTCCGATCTGCAAGTCGTAGTCCTACGTTCCAAACTGAAGGCTCAATCAGAACTGAGCCTAGCTGTAAAAAGCCCAAGAAGACAGAGCACCACGCTGAGTAATTCGTGTATCGATCTGCTATGTGTTCGCAATGTATCCAGCATTATTTATGTAAGCTACTTTTCATATCATAGACCTGTGTTGGCTATAACAAATTAAAGAAACGCTTTGAAACCATACTCGACTAGCTCATTTCAACTCTCCGATCTGCAAGTCGTTGTCCTACGTTCCAAACTGACCGCTCAATCAGAACTGAGCCTACCTGTAAGAAGCCCAAGAAGACAGAGCACCACCTTAGGTAATTCGTGAATCGATCTGCTTTGTGTTCGAAATGTATCCAGCATTATTTATTTAAGCTACACTTCATATCATAGACCTATGTTGGCTATAACAAATTAAATAAACGCTTTGAAACCATACTCGACTAGCTCATTTCAACTCTCCGATCTGCAAGTCGTAGTCCTACGTTCCAAACTTAAGGCTCAATCAGAACTGAGCCTAGCTGTAAGAAGCCCAAGAAGACAGAGCACCACGCTGAGTAATTCGTGTATCGATCTGCTTTGTGTTCGCAATGTATCCAGCATTATTTATGTAAGCTACTTTTCCTATCATAGACCTGTGTTGGCTATAGGAAATTAAATAAACGCTTTGAAACCATACTCGACTAGCTCATTTCAACTCTCCGATCTGCAAGTCGTAGTCCTACGTTCCAAACTGAAGGCTCAATCAGAACTGAGCCTATACCTGTAAGAAGCCCAAAAAGACAGAGCACCACGTTGGGTAATTCGTGTATCGATCTGCTTTGTGTTCGCAATGTATCCAGCATTATTTATGTAAGCTACTTTTCCTATCATAGACTTGTGTTGGCTATAGGAAATTAAATAAACGCTTTGAAACCATACTCGACTAGCTCATTTCAACTCTCCGATCTGCAAGTCGTAGTCCTACGTTCCAAACTGAAGGCTCAATCAGAACTGAGCCTAGCTGTAAGAAGCCCAAGAAGACAGAGCACCACGTTGGGTAATTCGTGTATTGATCTGCTTTGTGTTCGCAATGTATCCAGCATTATTTATGTAAGCTACTTTTCCTATCATAGACTTGTGTTGGCTATAACAAATTAAATAAACGCTTTGAAACCATACTCGACTAGCTCATTTCAACTCTCCGATCTGCAAGTCGTAGTCCTACGTTCCAAACTGAAGGCTCAATCAGAACTGAGCCCAAGAAGACAGAGCACCACGTTGGGTAATTCGTGTATCGATCTGCTTTGTGTTAGCAATGTATCCAGCATTATTTATGTAAGCTACTTTTCCTATCATAGACCTGTGTTGGCTATAACAAATTAAATAAACGCTTTGAAACCATACTCGACTAGCTCATTTCAACTCTCCGATCTGCAAGTCGTAGTCCTACGTTCCAAACTGAAGGCTCAATCAGAACTGAGCCCAAGAAGACAGAGCACCACGTTGGGTAATTCGTGTATCGATCTGCTTTGTGTTCGAAATGTATCCAGCATTATTTATGTAAGCTACTTTTCCTATCATAGACCTGTGTTGGCTATAACAAATTAAATAAACGCTTTGAAACCATACTCGACTAGCTCATTTCAACTCTCCGATCTGCAAGTCGTAGTCCTACGTTCCAAACTGAAGGCTCAATCAGAACTGAGCCTAGCTGTAAGAAGCCCAAGAAGACAGAGCACCACGCTGAGTAATTCGTGTATCGATCTGCTTTGTGTTCGCAATGTATCCAGCATTATTTATGTAAGCTAGTTTTGGTATCATAGACCTGTGTTGGCTATAAGAAATTAAATAAACGCTTTGAAACCATTCTCGACTAGCTCATTTCAACCCTCCGATATACAAGTCGTAGTCCTACGTTCCAAACTAACGGCTGAATCAGAACTCAGCCTACCTGTATCTTTTTTTTAAAGGATTTGAAGAAGCTGAGATATCGACAGACTGAGAGACAAGGCGACAACGTAAGCACGTTATTTATGACACACTTGTGTAAGTCAAGCACCTTAAACTACTATCAAAACGACATACTTCTTTATGTATGTCAAACGACGAGCTCAGGAGAAAACTCGACTAAAAATACAATTGAAAGCGGTAGTAGTTGCGTGATCTCTATTTCCGTGCAGGTCCGATTTCCACAAAGCCGCAGCCAAGTACAAAAAAAAAAAAAAAAAAAAAAAGCGAAGAAGAGGAACGAACGAAAAAAAAAACGGAAGCCTTACAATAAAGGATCCATTCCATCAGTCTTACGATGTTCCAGTGCGCGTCCTGACAGCATTAAGTTTCCTTTGCTGAGCTCTTTAAAATCAATTAACACCAGCGCAGCATTCATTTGCACAGTATACTTATGACAAAAGACCGTAAACATCACAAACAAAAGTCTCATCACGACTTCATGCAATCTAACCCCCCCCCCACCTCCCCCCAAATTCCCTTCCAATGAGACAGAGCCTCAAGAAAAGTTTAAACGCTTCCGGAGCGAGAAATTAACTTAATCCGCAGGCGAAGGAATTTTATGCGGGATCTTTAAACATCCTATCCTGGAACGATTTCAAAACACTTTCTCCACATGAAAACATTCTGACGTCATGAACAGAGTAACACTTTCATCCAATCTTATGACGCTGTTTTTTTTATTGAAAGTTCAACGACCACCGTGAGCAACTCGATGGGTTATAAGCATACACAGTGCGTCAAAGAATTTTTAAGACTGACGCTAGATTTCAGCCTACGGTGGCGCCACCAGTGTAATCGCGAATGCGTTATAAACCGTGACCATCTGCTTGCTTTCTGCCAAAAGTACTGCGCAGTTGTTAAAGTAACTCAAACGAAACGGCCGTTCATTAGATAGATCAAATTTTTTTCATGTTGAATTATTAAGATGAAACAAAGGGCTGTTATTAAATTTAACCCAAAACTTGGTAAAAGTGCCTCGGAAACGTACCAAATGATGAAACAAGTTTACGGTGAGTTTTGTTTAAGTAGATCAAATGTTTTCCTGTGGCACAAACGTTTTTTTGGACGGAAGAGATGCGCTAGAAGATGATAAACATACCGGAAGACCAAGTTCATCTAGGACACCTGAGATTATTGAAAAAGTGCGTGATTTCGTGGCAAACAATCGATGTGCGTCACTAAGAATGATGGAAGAGTCTTTAAACATCAACAAAGAAACGATTCGAACCATCCTGCATGAAGATTTGGGCAAAACAAAAGTCTGTGCTAAATTTGTTCCACACACGTTAACCAATGAACAAAAATCAAGGAGAAGTGCACATTGCAGAGACATCATTTCAGCCGCTGAAAATGATCCAAACTTCTTAAAATCGATTGTTACTGGTGATGAAACATGGTGTTTTCAATATGATCCTAAAACAAAGCGACAAAGTGCGGACTGGAAGTCAAAAAACTCGCCACAAGCCAAAAAAACAAGAAAAGTTCCATCGAAAATCAAAACAATCCTCATTACATTCTTCGATAGTAAGGGTATTATCCACAAAGAATTTGTTCCAAGTGGACAAACAATTACTGGTGAGTTTTAGTTAAATGTTTTGAGGCGTTTGATGGGCAGAATTCGTCGCATTCGTCCAGAATATCGAGATGAAAGCAGTTGGTGTTTGTTGCACGATAATGCACCCAGTCACACCTCACTTCTTGTTCGTAGATTTTTGGCGAAAAATAACGTCTGTGTGTTGAATCATCCACCGTATTCGCCTGATTTAGCACCCTGCGACTTTTCTTTGTTCCCAAAACTTAAAATGACGTTAAAAGGGTGTTATTTTGATGATATTTCGACCATACAAACAGCTTCGACGCGTGCTTTGGAGGGAATTCCGCAAAGTGAACTGGAACAGGCATTCGAATCATTATTAAATCGCTGTAACAAGTGTATTGAAGCCGGAGGGACTTATTTTGAATAACAAACCAAAACAAATTATAATTTCTTGTTTCTATTTCATTTTACAGACCCAGTCTTAAAAATTCTTTGCCACACTGGGTATTGAAGCCGGAGGGACTTATTTTGAATAAGAAACCAAAACAAATTATAATTTCTTGTTTCTATTTCATTTTACAGACCCAGTCTTAAAAATTCTTTGCCACGCTGTGTATTGAAGCCGGAGGGACTTATTTTGAATAACAAACCAAAACAAATTATAATTTCTTGTTTCTATTTCATTTTATAGACCCAGTCTTAAAAATTCTTTGCCACACTGTGTATTGAAGCCGGAGGGACTTATTTTGAATAACAAACCAAAACAAATTATAATTTCTTGTTTCTATTTCATTTTACAGACCCAATCTTAAAAATTCTTTGCCACACTGTGTATTGAAGCCGGAGGGACTTATTTTGAATAACAAACCAAAACAAATTATAATTTCTTGTTTCTATTTCATTTTATAGACCCAGTCTTAAAAATTCTTTGCCACACTGTGTATTGAAGCCGGAGGGACTTATTTTGAATAACAAACCAAAACAAATTATAATTTCTTGTTTCTATTTCATTTTACAGACCCAATCTTAAAAATTCTTTGCCACACTGTGTATTGAAGCCGGAGGGACTTATTTTGAATAACAAACCAAAACAAATTATAATTTCTTGTTTCTATTTCATTTTATAGACCCAGTCTTAAAAATTCTTTGCCACACTGTGTATTGAAGCCGGAGGGACTTATTTTGAATAACAAACCAAAACAAATTATAATTTCTTGTTTCTATTTCATTTTACAGACCCAATCTTAAAAATTCTTTGCCACACTGTGTATTGAAGCCGGAGGGACTTATTTTGAATAACAAACCAAAACAAATTATAATTTCTTGTTTCTATTTCATTTTATAGACCCAGTCTTAAAAATTCTTTGCCACACTGTGTATTGAAGCCGGAGGGACTTATTTTGAATAACAAACCAAAACAAATTATAATTTCTTGTTTCTATTTCATTTTACAAACCCAGTCTTAAAAATTCTTTGACACACTGTGTATTAAAGCCGGGACTTATTTTGAATAACAAACCAAAACAAATTATAATTTCTTGTTTCTATTTCATTTTATAGACCCAGTCTTAAAAATTCTTTGCCACACTGTGTATTGAAGCCGGGACTTATTTTGAATAACAAACCAAAACAAATTATAATTTCTTGTTTCTATTTCATTTTACAAACCCAGTCTTAAAAATTCTTTGACGCACTGTGTATTGGCTTTTTCGTGGCCAAATTTCAGAAATTGGGCTATTTTTTTTCTTCTTCTTTTTCAGTTGAATTGCACTGTAAAAATTAAGTGGTGTGAATTGACGGGAAATTTCTGAAATATAGGTATCCGTGTTTTTCAGAATTTTCCGTTTTTGAAAGAGCCCGTTTATTTTTAACCGTTATTTTCACAGATTTTCCGTAGACAGATAACTTTTTTATTTCACAAAGGTCCATCTCAGGTTTCCCCATATTTAAACCGAAATTCTGCAAAAATCGACGACCTTGTATTTTTCAGCACTTACCCCAGGTAATCAATGCTTCCGCTGAGGTCAGGTTCGAACCCCCCGACGTACGAGCTGATGGCTCAACAGGTAACTCGCACCTTTAACCACTGAGCCACAAATGCTCGGTAATCTGACACACACGTACATCGTAATACGAATTCCGCTACGATGAAATTTTGATTTTTGTCATTAATGCGAGTGATTTAGTCATTTTATTTTCTCTTTGAGCTTATTATTTTTCTTAATAGTTTGTAATATCTTTTTTTTTTTTTCTGTACGAGGACTTTTCAAAAATTAAGCATTTTTCATCGAGATTTTTCGAAGCAACAAAATGCTTTACCATCTGGTTTTTTTAAACTGACAATGACTTTCAGTTATCTTTAAAAAACGTGAAATGTACTTTTTATGGTATTATTTTACACAAAAAAAAACTAAATATAAAATCTATAGTAAATAGTAACGCTGTACTACTGATCCGATTTATTGGCGTAGAAAATAAACACATAAACATTTCCAAGCTTTCGCACATCAACCTGATGGCTTTTTCAAGGAAGTTAGACAGAAACTGCAAACTGAAAAATAGAACGCTTAACAATTTGAACGCGGGAACTTGACAATAAATAGATGCGACGTTATATTCATTTAAAGATACGAGGCATCACGTTGGTCGCACGCGGGATCTTTTTAGAGAAAAGGATGAAGAATTGGTTCCAAATTTGGGGCAACTCGAGCGAGACACAATCATTTCCCTACATTCCAAGTGTGTCTTACAAACTCAAAAACGCCCTCAAGAAGATGAACTACGGCGTCGGCATAAGGTCTACTGCATCTTTACATACTATACTAAAGAGAAATAGTGAAAAAACCACCTCTCTCCTGCGAAGCAGGCGTTTATGCGATCCCCTTACAGTATCCGAACGGCTCTAAACGATACTACATTGGAATGACCAAGCGTTCGTTTGGAATCAGAGTCAACGAACATAAAAGGGACACAAAATACGGTAAAGTAGCCAGAGCCGCGGATGGCTTAGTGGTTAGTGTTTCAGACTATCGATGCTGGGTCCCCAGGTTCAAGCCTGGGTTGATCTTTCAGAGATGGTGTGATTTACTAACAATCGCTGAATATCCGCCGTGCATCCGACGAGCACGTAAAAGTGACGGCCCTCTGGCTGGACTCACTGGTAAAATGGGTATCCTTTCCTATGTCCCCCCTGAAATTCTCTCACCCATCTATGTGCAATATCGTACTTGTACGGTGGCGCCATCTACTGTACTCTAATCTCACTACAAACTGTTCTGTCAAAGTCGCTAGACTTGCACTCATTCCTTCCGTTTCTGTGTCCTGCCCAAAAGGCGATCTCGCTGTAGGTGGCTGGGACCTAAACTCTACTCACTGGGGACGGAAGTCCTACAAGAAGACGGTGGCGCCATCTACTGTACTCCAATCTCACTACAAACTGTTCTGTCAAAGTCGCTAGACTTGCACTCATTCCTTCCGTTTCTGTGTCCTGCCCAAAAGGCGATCTCGCTGTAGGTGGCTGGGACCTAAACTCTACTCCCTGTGGACGGAAGTCCTACATGAAAATGACAAATTCTGAACAGGTAAAGTAGCCACGGCACTATCCAGAGAAGTCAAATTCAAGTCCGCTACTCCTATGTGGGATGATATAAAGAAATTAGCTAGCTACTCTACCCCTAAATGCACAGCCATTCGAGAAACCTTGGAGTTCATTACCAGCAGCGATACTTGCAATGATTGTCTCTCACTCGAGTTGCCACGAATTTGGAACCAATTCTTCAAGTAACGCCTTTTCTCTACCAGGATCCCGCGTGCGACCAACGTGATGCCTCGTATCTTTAAATGAATATAACGTCGCATCTATTTATTGTCAAGTTCCCGCGTTCAAATTGTTAAGCCTTCTATTTTTCAGTTTGCAGTTCCTGTCTACCTTCCTTGAAAAAGCCATCTGGTTGATGTGCGAAAGCTTGGAAACGCTTATGTGTTTATTTTCTACGCCAAGAAATCGGATCACTAGTACAGCGTTACTATTTATTACTTAATTGGTGTATTGTTCCTCGTTATAAATAAAATCTATATATTAATTCTATAAAGTTTTTTTACTGTGAACTTTATTTTGAGAGAACGGCTGAACGTAAAGATATAGTTGAGGTATCAAAATAAAGGTCTTAACATGTAGACGTGTCAGTCGGAGAGCAAAATGAGATTGGGAAAACGGTTCGGGCGTTGTGGGGCGGCAAAGTTCCCATGCAAAGTCTATGGGAGAAGCGTGCGGTTGACTCACGCGCTGTTGAAGGTGAAAGCATGGAGGGAATAAGATAGTCCGAAGTCTCTTCCCTGAGCGAACCGTTGCGCAATGCAAAGCTAGCAGGCATTCGTATCAAAGTTCTTCTCATCGGAACAACGAACACTCTCGAAGACCTGATTGCGTTATACCGTTGGACTGAGTGATGTATATATACAATTTATTTTTATTTTTTTTTATTGCAGGTTTAACGACCACCGTGAGCAACTCAATGGGCAATAAGCAGTCGCCCGTCTGTGATTTAGGGTCACTGGTTCCAGGGAAGGGAGAGAGCCAGTGCCGTAAGACAAACACAACATCTATGCCTCACTGGGATTCGAACTCGGGCCCCCTCCCCCTCCCCCCCCCCCTTTTTTTTTTTTTGATTGCAGGTTTAACGACCACCTTGAGCAACTCAGTGGGCTATAAGCAGTCGCCCGTCTGTGATTTAGGGTCACTGCTTCCAGGGAAGGGAGAGGGCCAGTGCCGTAAGACAAATACAACATCCATGCCTCACCGGGATTCAAATCCGGGCCCTTTTTCTTTTTTTTTTTTTTTTTTTGGAAGTTTAACGACCACCGTGAGCAACTCAATGGGCTATAAGCAGTCGTCCGTCTGTGATTTACGGTCAATGGTTCCAGGGAAGGGAAAGAGCCAGTGCCGTAAGACAAACACAACATCCATGCCTCACCGGGATTCGAACCCGTGCCCCCCCCCCCCCTTTTTTTTTTTTTTTTTTTTTTGATTGGAAGTTGTTGTTTTTTGTTTTTTTTATGGAGGTTTAACGACCACCGTGGGCAACTCAATGGGCTATAAGCTGTCGCCCGTCCCTAATTTTGGGTCACTGGCTCCAGGGAAGGGAGAGAGCCAGTGCTGTAAGACAAACACAACATCCATGCCTCACCGGGATTCGAACCCGGACCCCTTTCGTACGAACTATCGGAGGCCATCGCGTAGACCACTGCGCCACTGGGGCGGCCAATTTAATATTCATTCGATCCAGTTCATTCACGTAGGTAAAGACGTTTCCCATTACGTAAAGATGTAAATAATCATTCCGTTGACCATGGTGAAAATCCACCAAATACGTGGCGCGTCTGTAAATAATAAAATACTCCGCTCGTTCCACGTTCCAGAACCACATAGCAACCGAAAAATTGTTTTCAGCCGCCGCCGTGGAATTGAACCACGGATCTCTCGATATCTAGCCGAGCGCGTTACATTTACACCACGGTGGCCAACAATCCACGGTGCTATGTGTATTTTTAAGTCAGCTTCTGACATCATAAGAAAGAAACGGCAGAAAGGTTTCTGAAAATGCGGAATTTTCCGTTAACACATCTCTAAAACGGTAATTTACCGTCAATATAAGAAATAAACAGCAGAAAGGTTTCTGAAAATTCAGAAATTTCCGTTAACACATCTCTAAAACGGTAATTTACCGTCAATATAAGAAAGTAACAGCGGAAAGGTTTCTGAAACTTCAGAATTTTCCGTTAACACTTCCCTAAAACGGTAATTTACCGTCAATATAAGAAAGTAACAGCGGAAAGGTTTCTGAAACTTCAGAATTTTCCGTTAACACACCTCTAAAACGGTAATTTACCGTCAATATGAGAAAGAAACAGCGGAAAGGTTTCTGAAACTTCAGAATTTTCCGTTAACACACCTCTAAAACGGTAATTTACCGTCAATATGAGAAAGAAACAGCGGAAAGGTTTCTGAAAATTCAGAATTTTCCGTTAACACTTCTCTAAAACGGTAATTTACCGTCAATATAAGAAAGTAACAGCGGAAAGGTTTCTGAAACTTCAGAATTTTCCGTTAACACACCTCTAAAACGGTAATTTACCGTCAATATGAGAAAGAAACAGCGGAAAGGTTTCTGAAAATTCAGAATTTTCCGTTAACACTTCTCTAAAACGGTAATTTACCGTCAAATAAGAAAGTAACAGCGGAAAGGTTTCTGAAACTTCAGAATTTTCCGTTAACACACCTCTAAAACGGTAATTTACCGTCAATATAAAAAAGAAACAGCAGAAAGGTTTCTGAAAATTTATAATTTTCCGTTAACACATCTCTAAAACGGTAATTTACCGTCAATATAAGAAAGTAACAGCGGAAAGGTTTCTGAAACTTCAGAATTTTCCGTTAACACACCTCTTAAACGGTAATTTACCGTCAATATAAGAAAGAAACAGCAGAAAGGTTTCTGAAAATTCAGAATTTTCCCGTGGTACGAAAAGTCCGTTAAATTCAGGGTTTTTTTCCCCGTCATTTCACGGAAAAGGTTGTATCAAAAACATGCTTCGTTAATTCACGAAAGAAATGACGGAAACTTGTCCGAGAATTTTAGAAATTTTTTTACAGTGGAGAGTTCGCATGGGACAACCGTCATTGGACAGTGGAAGAGTGGGAAAAAGTTGCCTTCTCTGAGGAATCGAGGTTTCTACTCCACAGAAATGACAGGCGGTGGCGCATAATTATTTTTTTTCATTCTGATTTTTCGAAGCAATAGAATGCTTTGAAACTTAAGATCACTTTTTTTTTTTTTTTTTTAAACTGACAATAACTTTCATGTATCTTTAAGAAATGGTGAAATGTACTGATTTATGGTATTATTTCACAATATTTCTATATATATAATAGAATTAACTCTTGATAGCTATAATTAGCTTGTGTCTTAAGCACTCCACAGATCAATACATACACATCGTACAATCACCTGCACAATCATTTATACCTGGCTTCTTACGGTAATAAAATATACACTACATTGACAAAAGTCACGGGACACCCCTTCAAAAGCAAATGAACGGTTCCGCTGCGTTCTTAAGATGCGCGGTACAGCTGCAACCGGTATAAAAACAAGCCTGCAACGACCGCGATCATATCGCACTGCGAGGTTCAGTGATAATAATATCGCAGAACTTTTTTTTTTTTTTTGATTGGAGGTTTAACGACCACCGTGAGCAACTCAATGGGCTATAAGCAGTCGCCCGTCCCTAATTTAGGGTCACTGGTTCCAGGGAAGGAGAGAGCCAGTGCCGTAAGACAAACACAACATCCATTGATTGATTGGAGGTTTAACGACCACCGTGAGCAACTCAATGGGCTATAAGCAGTCGCCCGTCTCTAATTTATGGTCACTGGTTCCAGGGAAGGGAGAGAGCCAGTGCCGTAAGACAAACACAACATCCATGCCTCACCGGGATTCGAACCCGGACCCCTTACGGACGAATGATCAGAGGCCATCGCTTAGGCCACTGCGCCACCGGGGCGGCATATCGCAGAACTGACTCTGAGAAAGGAAAGATTGTCGGGAATGCTGTTATATTAGTGGGTTGTCCATAAGAGAAACCAAGAGGCGTTTAAACATAACCAAGTCAACTGTATTGAATGTACTGAATAAGTGGAAGACACATGGCGCAAAAGGTACCGGCAGACCAACGAAAATCAGTGATAGAGGACGTCGAAGCCTCGGGGGAGTCGTTACAGCTAATCGACGGAGTACTGCACAAGACCTCAGTGTACAGGTGAGTAAAAATGCTGGAACCTCGGTATATACACGCACCATTCGCAGAGAACTTCATTCCGTGGGTTACCGTGGTCGTGCGGCTGCTCATAAGCCTTTCATATCCACTCGGAATGCTACTCGTCGTTTAGCATGGTGTAAAGAACATTTATCGTGGACCAATGGAAACGGGTCCTATGGACTGATGAATCCAGATACACGATCCATCAGTCTGATTGCCGTGGAGGAACGCTATTTACCACACTGTACTGATCCTACGGTCAAGTTTGAAGCTGGTAAAGTACTCGTGTGGGGGTGTTTTACGTGGTATGGTCCCGGCCCATTGATTACCGTGGACAAACCTGTTAACTAGCACGTCTAACTCGATATTCTGGATATTTATGCCATACTAACTCTGTGGCAATACTATTGTACCAAGCCGTGTTGGTACCAGCAGGATAACGCACCGAGCCATAAAACATGGTTTCAAAATCGCTTTATTCTAATTTATCATAAGAAAACATAAGAGGGAGACGTACAGTATTGGGCGTCTCACTGGGAAATAATATAAAACTGTTAAAACATGATGGTATATACACTGCAATGACAATGGGGATGAATAACAAATGCTGCAAGCAAAGCTTATTGAATAAAAATTGCGGAAGTGACAGAGAGAAACACATCGTGTCACATGACATTGGCTGGGCATGATTTACAGGATAACACAGGCGAAACAATAGTACAGAATTAGAAAAAGAACAGCACAAAACACCGCCGTGAAGGTAAAACATTACATACATGAGATAAAAACACAGCGTGCACAATTGTGCAAGTTATTTAACGAGGGCACCAAAGCAACATAATACAGGCGGGGTGAAAGTAAGTAATGTACACGAGTAAGCATGAAAATACACTGAGATGGCATTAGCATTCACAATTCAACGGTACCGTGGATTGCACGAGTCGTAGAGTGGAGGAGGGGCACCAGGGTGCCACGGAACTCAGCAAAGGAGGTGTAGAATGTCCTAGGGTACTGATAGGTGTAGCAGTCCAGAATGAACCGCAAACCATGTAGCGGCCGGCGCCCAGGTAGCATAGAAGGTGGCTTCTCGACGACTGGAAGAAGCCGACTGGTACTCCAGGCGGAGTCGAGAAAGCAATCGATCTTGAAAATGACACAAAAGTGCTGCGCTGGCCTGGTGTAAAGAGACCGGCGAGGAAACGCTGCGGAGTTGTTGAAGGTATACGTAAATAACGTGTTTAACCAGCACAAAAAGATAGGCACATACTGACGGAAGAGGCGTAGGTGGATGAGCCCGCAGAAGAAGATGTCTGTAGGCAGTGAACGAAAGATCTTGAGAACAAGAGCGACTGACAATCCGGAAAGCTTGGTCGAGGATAGGCATCAGGATGGGACAGTAAAGGTAGACATAAGAAACGTCTGTCTCCTGTGCGCAGAAGGAGCAGAAAGGGGAGGAGAGAAGGGACATGCGAAAAAGAAAATACGGAACAGGGAGGCGATTATACAAAAAGAGCCAGTGGGTATTAATTTCAAGAGGGGCGGATAAGGGTGAGCGGGCAGCGGCCCAGACAAGAGGAAGAGAAGCATAGGGGAACCTCGAGAATAGAAAGCGGTGAAGGGGTGGTAAGGTGCACTAGAAAACGATAAAGAGATTTAGAGGAGAGAGAGGAGAGAGAAAGAACCGAGTCTGAGAGTCGGAGGAAAAACGGCAGCGGAAGAGGGGCAGAAAAGACAGAGACGAAACCGGAGGGGAGACAAGATCAGGGAAAAGCGAACGAAGTGCAGTACGCATTGAGTCATAGACCAAACGGGCGGATGGGGACGAGAGAATAGCAGGGGGAGGCCAGAGAAAGGGCGCCAGGATAGATTCGAGTTAGTGAGGTCTTGTACTGTTACTACAGCTGCTCGCAGCCAGGAGGGGAATGAAAAGCAAGGGAGGTGGGGGATGAACAAGGGAGTTGAAGAAGAGGGGTTCAGAAAGAAGCTCTAGAGTTTAAGAGAGAGGGGATCGAATGAGGGGAGAGAGCGAAGGTGAGCAGGTGGGAGTTTAGAGGGGGGAGGACAGCAATCCATGAGAACTAAAGAAAGAAAGGAAAAATGTGGGTTACGCAAGGAGGCAAGAACGTCACGTACCTGAACTGCGGAAGCCACTGGAGCCGTGAAAAGGTGAATGAAGTTGATCACTCGGCTTGCTTTGTAGCACAGCGGGACATCAGGTAGACAAGGTAATATTACTATAAAAATCAAGTAAATATGCACTGTTCGGCTAGGAAAGGTGGCGAGAAAGATAGCACATACCCTTATGCCCGCTCACCCTTATCTGCCCCTCTTGAAATTAATACCCACTGGCTCTTTTTGCATAATCGCCTCCCTGTTCCGTATTTTCTCTTTCGCATGTCCCTTCTCTCCTCCCCTCTCTGCTCCTTCTGCGCACAGGAGGCAGACGTTTCTCACGTCTACCTTTACTGTCCCATCCTGATGCCTCTCCTCCACCAGGCTTTCCGGATTGTCAGTCGCTCTTGTTCTCAAGATCTTCCGTTCACTGCCTACAGACATCTTCTTCTGCGGGCTCATCCACCTACGCCTCTTCCGTCAGTATGTGCCTATCTTTTTGTGCTGGTTAAACACGTTATTTACATGGGCTGTTACGCCGTGTAATTCCGTATCGTGTGTGGACTGGCCAGCACAGACCCCTGATCTTAATCTTATAGAGCACCTATGTGATGAATTTGAGTGCCGCATAGGAAGTTTGGAACCAAGACCTACTACTAAGCAACAGTTAGCGGCAGCATTATGTACTGAATGGAAGCACATACCTGTTCCAAAACCTAGTCGAAAGCCCGTCGCGATGGGTCAGTGCATGCATTAAGGCCAAAAGTTGACCGACACCGTGCTAATAAATGTCAATAAATGCTCTGTTATGTTTCTCTTCTATGTTCCCGGTGAATTTTTTCTATATCATAATCACCATCATCATCATTGTCAACCATTATCAATCCACTACTGGACGAAGGTCTCTCCAAGCCTCTTCCACAACGGTCTGTTTTGTGCCAGTCTCCTCCATGTTACTCCCGCATACTTTCGAATTACATCTACCCATCTCCCATGTGGTCTTCTTCTGGGTCTTTTCCTGTCCCTTGGAATCCAATCTAAAATTTCGACTGTCCATCGATGGTCTGTCCTTCTGGCAGGTATGTCCAGCCCATTGCCATTTCAGGGATTTAACTCTGATCATGATGTCTCGTCATTTTTCGAATCCACGAGTTCCTCTTCTTATCTCTCCTGGTTACACCAAGCATGCACCTCTCCATGCTGCTTTGAGTTGTCTGCAGCCTTTGTATGTCTCTTTTAGTTAAGGTCCACGTCTCTGCACCATACGTAAGCACTGGAAGGATGCATTGATCAAACACTTTTCTTTTAAGACTTATAATGGCATATTGCTCTTGAAAATTATGCTGTTTCTTCCAAAAGCTCTCCAGGCAAGTTTTGTACGCCGATTAATTTCTTCATCAATGTGACCCTCACTTGATATCTGCTGTCCAAGATAAACGTACATGTCTGTTATCTCCAGCTTTTCTCCATCAATCGATAAATCTTCATTTATTGTAAAAGCATTGAACATCACTTTTGTCTTCTGAAAGTTCATTTTTAATCCCACTTCTTTACTCTTGTCAGCAAGTTCCTGGATCATACTCTGCAGCTGTGAAGGGGTCGTTCCAAAGATGACTACGTCATCAGCAAAACGAAGGAGTTAAGTAATCTCTATCATTACTATTTATTTAAAATCCCCTATATCAACATCATCATTGTCAACCATTATCAATCCACTGCTGGACGAAGGTCTCCCAAGTTTCCTCCACAACGGTCTGTCTTGTGCCAGTCTCCTCCATGTCACTCCCGCATATTTTCGAATTTCATCCACCCATCTCCCATGTGGTCTTCTTCTGGGTCTTTTCCTGTCCCTTGGAATCCAATCTAAAATTTCGGCTGTCCATCGATGGTCTGTCCTTCTGGCAGTATGTCCAGCCCATTGCCATTTCAGGGATTTAACTCTGATCATGATGTCTTCCACTCTTGTCATTTTTCGGATCCACGAGTTCCTCTTCTTATCTCTCCTGGTTACACCAAGCATGCACCTCTCCATGCTGCTTTGAGTTGTCTGCAGCCTTTGTATGTCTCTTTTAGTTAAGGTCCACGTCTCTGCACCATACGTAAGCACTGGAAGGATGCATTGATCAAACACTTTTCTTTTAAGACTTATAATGGCATATTGCTCTTGAAAATTATGCTGTTCCTTCCAAAAGCTCTCCAGGCAAGTTTTGTACGCCGATTAATTTTTTCATCAATGTGACCCTCACTTGATATCTGCTGTCCAAGATAAACGTACCTGTCTGTTATCTCCAGCTTTTCTCCATCAATCGATAAATCTTCATTTCGTGTAAAAGCATTGAACATCACTTTTGTCTTCTGAAAGTTCATTTTTAATCCCACTTCTTTACTCTTGTCAGCAAGTTCCTGGATCACTCTGCAGCTGTGAAGGGGTCGTTCCAAAGATGTTCGGCTGTCCATCAATGGTCTGTCCTCCTGGCAGTATGTCCAGCCCATTGCCATTTCAGGGATTTAACTCTGATCATGATGTCTTCCACTCTTGTCATTTTTCGCATCCACGAGTTCCTCTTCTTATCTCTCCTGGTTACACCAAGCATGCACCTCTCCATGCTGCTTTGAGTTGTCTGCAGCTTTTGTATGTCTCTTTTAGTTAAGGTCCACGTCTCTGCACCATACGTAAGCACTGGAAGGATGCATTGATCAAACACTTTTCTTTTAAGACTTATAATGGCATATTGCTCTTGAAAATTATGCTGTTTCTTCCAAAAGCTCTCCAGGCAAGTTTTATATACGCCGATTAATTTCTTCATCAATGTGACCCTCACTTGATATCTGCTGTCCAAGATAAACGTACGATTGTCTATATAAATCGGTTGTCTATATATTGTATATTAAAGGCAGTTTGAACGCAAAATGCAATATAGACTCCACTACAGAGCAAAAATGATTTTACGATAGGTGTCTCTTTACTTATGTCATGTCTGTGTACAAGTATTGAACAATCTTTACTTTGCATACAAAGGTAATTCTCAGATCCAGCTGGCGACGTTCCTTTTTTGACGGGGGCATATAACAAATGAAATGAAATCCGGTTTTAAAATACCGGCAGAGTACGACGCGAAAGTTTTCCAAGATGACCCACTTTTATGAATACAGAAGAGAAAGAGAAAAAAACAGGACGGTTTCTGACTGGTCACACCGCAGTTCTGTAAAAAAAAAAAAAAAAAAAAAAAAAACAGCGAGATTATCTGCTTCAAAGCTGGTAAAGGAACTTCACTTAGGCAAAAGCTTGCGAAGTAACTGCTCCTTCGCTTTGTAAAAAATTTTCTAAAATTCACGAGCTATTTTCAGTAATTCCTTACCAGAATTAACGCAGCATATTTCTGACAATGTTTTCCGTGAAATGACGGGGAAACCCCTGAATTTCACGCATTTTTCGTACGCAAGGAAGACTTTGAATGTTCAAAAACCTTTTCCATAATTCCTTCCGCATATTAACGGTACATTGCCGTTTTCAAGACGTGCTAACGGAAAGTTTTGTATTTTCAGAAACCTTTCCGCAATTTCTTTCGTATATTAACGGAAAAATTATGTGCCCACTTTTCCGTATCCATATCATGGAAAAATTATGTTCCCACTTTTTCCGTATCCATAGACGGGAAAATTATGTCCCCCCTTTTCCATGATAATATGACGGAAAAATTATGTTCCCACTTTTTCCGTATCCATATGACACAAAAATTATGTTCCCACTTTTTCCGCATCTATATGACGGGAAAATTATGCCCCCCACCCCACCCCCTTTCCGTGATAATATGACAGAAAAATTATGTTCCCACTTTTTCCGTATCTATATGACGGAAAAGTTATGTGCCCACTTTTCCGTATCCATATCATGGAAAAATTATGTTCCCAATTTTTCCGTATCCATATGACGGAAAAATTATGTTCCTACTTTTTCCGTATCCATATGACGGAAAAATTATGTTTCCACTTTTTCCGTATCCATATGACAGAAAAATTATGTTCCCACTTTTTCCGCATCTATATGACGGGAAAATTATGCCCCCCTTCCGTGATAATATGACAGAAAAAAATTATGTTCCCACTTTTTCCATATCTGTATGACGGAAAAATTATGTTCCCACTTTTTCCGTATCCATATCATGGAAAAATTATGTTCCCACTTTTTCCGTATCCATATCATGGAAAAATTATGTTCCCACTTTTTCCGTATCCATATGACAGAAAAATTATGTTCCCACTTTTTCCGTATCCATATGACAGAAAAATTATGTTCCCACTTTTTCCGCATCTATATGACGGGAAAATTATGCCCCCCCCCCTTCCGTGATAATATGACAGAAAAAATTATGTTCCCACTTTTTCCGTATCTATATGACGGAAAAGTTATGTGCCCACTTTTCCGTATCCATATCATGGAAAAATTATGTTCCCAATTTTTCCGTATCCATATGACGGAAAAATTATGTTCCCACTTTTTCCGTATCCATATGACGGAAAAATTATGTTTCCACTTTTTCCGTATCCATATGACAGAAAAATTATGTTCCCACTTTTTCCGCATCTATATGACGGGAAAATTATGCCCCCCTTTCGTGATAATATGACAGAAAAAAATTATGTTCCCACTTTTTCCATATCTGTATGACGGAAAAATTATGTTCCCACTTTTTCCGTATCCATATCATGGAAAAATTATGTTCCCACTTTTTCCGTATCCATATCATGGAAAAATTATGTTCCCACTTTTTCCGTATCCATATGACAGAAAAATTATGTTCCCACTTTTTCCGTATCCATATGACAGAAAAATTATGTTCCCACTTTTTCCGCATCTATATGACGGGAAAATTATGCCCCCCCCCCTTCCGTGATAATATGACGGAAAAATTATGTTCCCACTTTTTCCGTATCTATATGACGGAAAAATTATGTTCCCACTTTTTCCGTATCTATATGACGGAAAAATTATGTTCCCACTTTTTCCGTATCTATATGACGGAAAAATTGTTCCCACTTTTTCCGTATCCATATGACGGAAAAACTATGTTCCCACTTTTTCCGTATCTATATGACGGAAAAATTGTTCCCACTTTTTCCGTATCTATATGACGGAAAAATTGTTCCCACTTTTTCCGTATCTATATGACAGAAATATTATGTTCCCACTTTTTCCGTATCGATATGACGGAAAAATTATGTTCCCTCTTTTTCCGTATCTATATGACGGAAAAATTGTTCCCACTTTTTCCGTATCTATATGACAGAAAAATTATGTTCCCACTTTTTCCGTATCGATATGACGGAAAAATTGTTCCCACTTTTTCCGTATCCATATGACAGAAAAATTATGTTCCCACTTTTTCCGTATCGATATGACGGAAAAATTATGTTCCCATTTTTTCCGTATCTATATGACGGAAAAATTGTTCCCACTTTTTCCGTATCCATAGGACAGAAAAATTATGTTCCCACTTTTTCCGTATCTATATGACAGAAAAATTATGTTCCCACTTTTTCCGTATCTATATGACGAAAAAATTATGTTCCCACTTTTTCCGTATCCATATGACGGAAAAATTATGTTCCCACTTTTTCCGTATCTATATGACGGAAAAATTATGTTCCCACTTTTTCCGTATCTATATGACGGAAAAATTGTTCCCACTTTTTCCGTATCCATATGACGAAAAAATTATGTTCCCACTTTTTCCGTATCGATATGACGGAAAAATTATGTTCCCACTTTTTCCGTATCCATATGACGGAAAAATTATGTTCCCACTTTTTCCTTATCCATATGACGGAAAAATTATGTCCCCCCTTTTCCGCGATAATATGGGGAGGAAGACGCCTTATTTATTACCGGGATGTGTCCGGGGTCCGACGGCTTGACGTACCCATCCGACGCACGGCAGATTTTTAGTGGATCGAGCGATTGTACCTGCCTAGGCTCGAACTTGAGGTCCTTTCCGTGGCAGTCAGGAAAGTTGCCCACTAGGCCACCCGCGGCCCCGTCCGTTGTTGCATGGAAGGTATTTGTCATTTTCTTGTAGGACTTCCGCACACAGTGAGTAGAGTTTAGGTCCCAGCCACCTACAGCGAGATCGCCTTTTTGGGCAGGACACAGAAACGGAAGGAATGAGAGCAAGTCTGGCGACTTTGACAGAACAGTTTGTAGTGAGATTAGAGTACAGTAGATGGCGCCACCGTCTTCTTGTAGAACTTCCGTCCACAGTGAGTAGAGTTTAGGTCCCAGCCACCTACAGCGAGATCGCCTTTTGGGCAGGACACAGAAACGGAAGGAATGAGAGCAAGTCTAGCGACTTTGACAGAGCAGTTTGTAGTGAGATTAGAGTACAGTAGATGGCGCCACCGTCTTCTTGTAGGACTTCCGTCCACAGTGAGTAGAGTTCAGGTCCCAGCCACCTACAGCGAGATCGCCTTTTGGGCAGGACACAGAAACGGAAGGAATGAGAGCAAGTCTAGCGACTTTGACAGAACAGTTTGTAGTGAGATTAGAGTACAGTAGATGGCGCCACAGTCTTCTTGTAGGACTTCCGTCCACAGTGAGTAGAGTTTAGGTCCCAGCCACCTACAGCGAGTTCGCCTTTTGGGCAGGACACAGAAACGGAAGGAATGAGAGCAAGTCTAGCGACTTTGACAGAACAGTTTGTAGTGAGATTAGAGTACAGTAGGTGGCGCCACCGTCTTCTTGTAGGACTTCCGTCCACAGTGAGTAGAGTTCAGGTCCCAGCCACCTACAGCGAGTTCGCCTTTTGGGCAGGACACAGAAACGGAAGGAATGAGAGCAAGTCTAGCGACTTTGACAGAATAGTTTGTAGTGCGATTAGGGTACAGTAGATGGCGCCACCGTACAAGTACGATGTTGCACATAAGGAGTGAGAGAATTTCACGGGGGGCAGCACTCAGTCTACGAGTTGTACGTCTTCCTCGGTGGGGGGGGGGGCCAGTACGTGGTCAGATTTGTGAGAGTAAGCACGCGTCCACTGCTACGAACGAGTTGATAAATTGCGTAAGAGATTATGAACCCATGTCTAAAAAAAACGAAATATGCTGGTGGCTATTTACAATAGTATCTGAAGATGGGTTTAATCAAATCTCTTACAAATAAACAGCTTCCAATGTTTATACTGTGCCACACATTTTCCAATGAAGCCAAGTCGATTGCGAGAACATCCATTCAAAAGATAACCCCTTTTCCGAGAAATGCATAAAAGATTTAAAATTCGTTCAACAATAACTGCATCGTTTAAGAAAGAACATGCACACAGCGAAGATGGATTAACTGCAACTTTTCATACACAGTGCGTCAAAGAATTTTTAAGACTGGGTCTGTAAAATGAAATAGAAACATATAATAATTTGTTTTGGTTTGTTATTCAAAATAAGTCCCTCCGGCTTCAATACAGTTGTTACAGCGATTTAATAATGATTCGAATGCCTGTTCCAGTTCATTTTGAGGAATTGCCTCCAAAGCACGCGTCGAAGCTGTTTGTATGGTCGAAATATCATCAAAATAACACCCTTTTAACGTCATTTTAAGTTTTGGGAACAAAGAAAAGTCGCAGGGTGCTAAATCAGGCGAATACGGTGGATGATTCGACACACAGACGTTATTTTTCGCCAAAAATCTACGAACAAGAAGTGAGGTGTGACTGGGTGCATTATCGTGCAACAAACACCTACTGTTTTCATCTCGATATTCTGGACGAATGCGACGAATTCTGCCCATCAAACGCCTCAAAACATTTAAATAAAACTCACCAGTAATTGTTTGTCTACTTGGAAGAAATTCTTCGTGGTTAATACCCTTACTATCGAAGAATGTAATGAGCGTTGTTTTGATTTTCGATGGAACGTTTCTTGTTTTTTTGGCTTGTGGCAAGTTTTTTGACTTCCATTCCGCACTTTATCGCTTTGTTTTAGGATCATATTGAAAACACCATGTTTCATCACCAGTAACAATCGATTTTAAAAGAAGTTTGGATCATTTTCAGCGGCTGAAATGATGTCTCTGCAATGTGCACTTCTCCTTGATTTTTGTTCATTGGTTAACGTGTGTGGAACAAATTTAGCACAGACTTTTGTTTTGCCCAAATCTTCATGCAGGATGGTTCGA
This sequence comes from Macrothele yani, assembly GCA_039090855.1. Taxonomy (NCBI): domain Eukaryota; kingdom Metazoa; phylum Arthropoda; class Arachnida; order Araneae; family Macrothelidae; genus Macrothele; species Macrothele yani. The sequence continues at coordinate 221,596,951 of CM077034.1, forward strand.
ATCGTTTCTTTGTTGATGTTTAAAGACTCTTCCATCATTCTTAGTGACGCACGTCGATTGTTTGCCACGAAGTCACGCACTTTTTCAATAATCTCAGGTGTCCTAGATGAACTTGATCTTCCGGTATTCTTATCATCTTCTAGCGTATCTCTTCCGTCCAAAAAACGTTTATGCCACAGGAAAACATTTGATCTACTTAAAACAAAACTCACCGTAAACTTGTTTCATCATTTGGTACGTTTCCGAGGCACTTTTACCAAGTTTTGCGTTAAATTTAATAACAGCCCTTTGTTCCATCTTAATAATTCAACATGAAAAAAATTTGACTCCTCTAATGAACGGCCGTTTTCGTTTGAGTTACTTTAACAACTGCGCAGTACTTTTGGCAGAAAGCAAGCAGATGGTCACGGTTTATAACGCATTCGCGATTACACAAGTGGCGCCACCGTAGGCTGAAATCTAGCGCCAGTCTTAAAAATTCTTTGACACACTGTGTATATCACAATTATTTGTAAAAAGTGGTAAAACCATAATATTGGGAAAACTTTGATAATACCCTCTCTATCAAAGAATTTATCTCAACAGTAATACATCAAGATATACCTGAGATTTTAAAAACATTGCCCCTTAGCGACAGCACAGTAAAACGACGCATTGGCGAAAGGGCGGTTAACGTTGAAAATAAACTTATAGGTATTATCCAAACTCTTCATTTTGCATAGAGTTGGACGAGTCTGCCATTGCAGATAATAATGCTCTATTGAAGACATACACTGAAGAGGAATTGCATTAGAAACAGCTGGCGTTATGCAAATGCGGCGCTGTAAACGGAAACGACATGACGTATGCAGCGATGCGACAATATAAGGAGTGATGCGAAGGGAATCAGTAAGAGTCGGACGCAGTACGGGTAAGACGAAGGACCTAAGCGCATTTGATCGTGGGCAAATTGTCAGGGCCCGACGAATAGGTCACTCCATCTCGGAAGTTGTGCAGGCCCCGGGATATTTCACGAGCCACTGTGTCACGGGTGCACCGTGAGTACATCGAATCCGGTAAAACCATCCCCACAAGGGCCAACTGCCGTGGACAACAGCGTGTTGATCAGCGGGCTCGTCGTCGGCTAGCTCGCATTGTAACAGCGGATAGACGGGCCACAGTGCAAGAAATCACTCGGCAATTTAACGCTGGTGCACAAAAACGTGTAAGCAGCCACACCATCCAGAACCATCTCCTCGCTATGGGGTACAGAAGCCATCGTCCCACGAGGGTACCGCTGCTGACCGCACATCACAGGATGCAAAGATTAGCATTGGCGCGGGAACATCGCCACTGGTTCCTAGACATGTGGGAAAATGTTGCCTGGACTGATGAGTCGAGATTCACGTTGGTACATCAGGATGGCAGGATACGAGTACGGCGCAAACCACATGAAGCGATGGATCCTTCTTGCCAACAGGGTACTCTTCAAGCTGGTGGTGGTGGTGGCATTCTCGTCTGGGGACTGTTTACGTGAACTGAAATGGGACCCCTGGTACGTGTCACATCGTCCTTGACAGGTCAACATTACCGAGATATCCTGGACGATTATTTGCTCCCGTTTGTGCGTCTTCAACATCCCACTGGGGACCTCATTTTGCAACAAGACAATACACCGTGCCATCGCTCCCGAATTGTATCCGAATGTTTGGATGAATACTCCACCGACGTGACCTCGCTTCCTTGGCCAGCTAGGTCACCTGACCTCAATCCCATCGAGCACATCTGGGATGCCATCGAGAGAGATGACCCCCTCCATCAAATCTTCGTGAACTGTGGGAGCTTGTTCAGGGGTCGTGGAACCGTATGGCTTCCCAACGCTTCCGGTGTCTTGCCGAGTCCATGCCGAGAAGAATCGCCGCCATCATCCGGGCGAAAGGTGGTGCTACACGTTACTAGACAGGTATCTCTAATTCAATTGCTCTTCAGTGTATGAACGGTACCTTGATGAGAACAATATATTGCAAGAAGAAATGCTATTCACTGTAAATCTTATTACAGATACAAAAGGATTATCAATATTTATTAACTTTCATTTTCTTCAATTTAAGCAGCTCTCGCACTAGTAGGCGCTGAATCGATGGAGATGCAAAAATTCATTAAATTGAAACTATCCATGAATAAACATACATAAAACATAAATGAAAAGATAAATTTAAGTATATATTTTTTTACAAACCCTCCTCTCTAAGAATTACTTCGCACTTGCGCTAAATTGAATTTGTGCGGCAACAGTGGGCGGTGAGGAAATTTTACCATCAACAAAGATACAAAAGTAAGGAAATTTTACCATCAACAAAGATACAAAAGTGGGCGGTAAGGAAATTTTACTATCAACAAAGATACAAAAGTGGGCGGTAAGGAAATTTTACCATCAACAAAGATACAAAAGTGGGCGGTAAGGAAATTTTACCATCAACAAAGATACAAACGTGGGCGGTAAGGAAATTTTACCATCAACAAAGATACAAAAGTGGGCGGTAAGAAAGTTTTACCATCAACAAAGATACAAAATGGGAGGTAAGGAAATTTTACCATCAACAAAGATACAAAAGTGGGCGGTAAGGAAATTTTACCATCAACAAAGATATAAAAGTGGGCGGTAAGGAAATTTTACCATCAACAAAGATACAAAAGTGGGCGGTAAGGAAATTTTACCATCAACAAAGATACAAACGTGGGCGGTAAGGAAATTTTACCATCAACAATGATACAAAAGTGGGCGGTAAGAAAGTTTTACCATCAACAAAGATACAAACGTGGGCGGTAAGGAAATTTTACCATCAACAAAGATACAAAAGTGGGCGGTAAGAAAGTTTTACCATCAACAAAGATACAAAATGGGAGGTAAGGAAATTTTACCATCAACAAAGATACAAAAGTGGGCGGTAAGGAAATTTTACCATCAACAAAGATATAAAAGTGGGCGATAAGGAAATTTTACCATTAACAAAGATACAAAAGTGGGCGGTAAGGAAATTTTACCATCAACAAAGATACACAAGTGGGCGGTAAGGAAATTTTACCATCAACAATGATACAAAAGTGGGCGGTAAGGAAATTTTACCATCAACAAAGATATAAAAGTGGGCGGTAAGGAAATTTTACCATCAACAAAGATACAAAAGTGGGAGGTAAGGAAATTTTACCATCAACAAAGGTACAAAAGTGGGCGAACAGGAAATTTTACCATCAATAAAGATACACAAGTGGGCGGTAAGGATATTTTACCATCAACAAAGATACAAAAGTGGGCGGTAAGGAAATTTTACCATCAACAAAGATAGAAAAGTGGGAGGTAAGGAAATTTTACCATCAACACAGATACAAAAGTGGGTGGTAAGGAAATTTTACCATCAACAAAGATACAAAAGTGGGCGGTAAGGAAATTTTACCATCAACAAAGATACAAAAGTGGGCGGTAAGGAAATTTTACCATCAACAAAGATATAAAAGTGGGCGGTAAAGAAATTTACCATCAACAATGATATAAAAGTGAGCGGTAAGGATATTTTACCATCAACAAAGATACAAAAGTGGGCGGTAAGGAAATTTTACCATCAACAAAGATACAAAAGAGGGCGGTAACGAAATTTTACCGCCGCCCCGGTGGCGCAGTGGTCTAAGCGATGGCCTCTGATCATTCGTCCGAACGTGGTCCGGGATCGAATCCCGGTGAGGCATGGATGTTGTGTTGGTCTTACGGCACTGGCTCTCTCCCTTCCCTGGAACCAGTGACCCGAAATTAGGGACGGGCGACTGCTTATAGCCCATTGAGTTGCTCACGGTGGTCGTTAAACCTCCAATCAAAAAAAAAATAATAACCGTCAACAAAGATGCAAAAGTGGGAGGTAAAGAAATTTTACCATCAACAAAGATACAAAAGTGGGCGGTAAGGAAATTTTACCATCAACAAAGATATAAAAGTGGGCGGTAAGGAAATTTTACCATTAACAAAGATACAAAAGTGGGCGGTAAGGAAATTTTACCATCAACAAAGATACACAAGTGGGCGGTAAGGAAATTTTACCATCAACAAAGATACAAAAGTGGGCGGTAGGGAAATTTTACCATCAACAAAGATACAAAAGTGGGCGGTAAAGAAATTTTATCATCAACAAAAATACAAAAGTGGGCGGTAAGGATGTTTTACCATCAACAAAGGTACAAAAGTAGGCGGTAGATATTAAAAGGTTGACGATATCTATGTTCTGTTTTAGGTCTTGCCGCTTGGGAATCTCTACTTTGACTATGTGACTAATTCTTGGCATTTTGTTGACCCGTGAGTTAATTTTCCAATCTTTCCAGGTTGCACCAAGATCGCTCCTTTAGACTTTTACTGTCATTAAATCCTTAAGTCTGAGGTCGGCATGTTTTGTTTGATGAGTTCTAAGTTTAGAAACTGATATATACGCATTTTGATTTCCCAAATAATAACAATAATACTAAGCAGGAATACATACAGAGAACAGGAGAATAATTCTTCAACGATTAAGGGCATCAATGCTCACCTAAAAGAAAAGAACAGAAAGAAACACATATATTAACAGTTTCGAAAGAAGTAATTAGCACAGACAAAAAACTTTAATCGTCGAAAGAGAAAATCATACAATTCAACAAAAATCAACATACCAGGTACTAGGTAGTACAAAATATTATCTTAACTAAAACGTTTTAAAATTGCCGTTGAAATAACCCTTCTTTACAGTTGCTCCTGGGGACTGAAGACCAGCATGCAGTGTTAGAATTAGAAATAAATCTTCTACTGGCACAGCGGACCAATGGTTAGTAAAAAAAAAAAAATGCAAACCACTGACTAGTAAAAAAATAATGAAAAAAAAAATAAATAAAGACATTTACAAGATATATAGAAAATAACATATAATATCAATGGAATTATCTCAAATATTTGTCTTTAAACCTATCATTAGTTTACAGCCTAAAAAGAAAACCATACAGCAAGGTAAAAGAAACAGAAATTAATTTTTTAACTTGTGACAAATTAGAGAAAAAAAAAAAAAAACCTACTGGCCATCCGGGCCAGTAAAAATCAATAGTTTAGTGCTCCGGCAGAAGTTTCACTGGCCAACGGCCAGCGGACCACTGAGCAATTCGAACGCTGCACTGCAAAACAAGTTAGTAAAATCATGCAATGCATTGACTATGATACGCTTTCCAACATACCAGAAATCATTACTCAAGTTATTATTCAAGTTACGAGGATAACGGTTGTACAATAAATCTCGCTCCTATGACATGACCTTTGATCCCATCTCGATGATATTCAACAGAACCGGTAAAGTATACTTCCGGAACAACATGATTCAGTTTTGTCTCAATCGAAGCATTTTTACCTAAATTATAACACATAAAGGTGGTGCAATACATCCCGCTTATATGTCCTCACCTTTGACCCCATTTCGACCATTTTTAACAGGATTCGTTCCCAGGTGGTCCCTTACCACATACTAAAATTTCATCGAAATCGAACCATTTTTACGCAAGTTATGATGCATAAGGGCGATGGAATGGATCCCGTTCCTATGTCTTGACCTTTGACCCCATTTCGAATAGAGTTCCTCCCCAGGTGGTCGCTTTACCACATACTAAAATTTCATCGAAATCGAACCATTTTTACGCAAGTTATGACGCATAAGGGCAATGGAATGGATCCCGCTCTTATGTCTTGACCTTTGACCCCATTTCGAATAGAGTTCCTCCCCAGGTGGACCCTTTACCACATACTAAAATTTCATCGAAATCGAACCATTTTTACGCAAGTTATGACGCATAAGGACAATGGAATGGATCCCGCTCCTATGTCCTGACCTTTGACCCCATTTCGCCCGTTTTCAGTAGGGTTGGTCACCAGTCGGTCCCTTACCACATACTAATATTTCATCAAACTCGAGCCATTTTTACGCAAGTTATGACGCATAAGGGTGGTGGAATGGATGCCGCTCCTATGTCGTGACCTTTGACCCCACTTCACCCATTTTCAATAGGGTCCGTCCCCAGGTGGTCCCCTACCACATAATAAAATTGCATCGAAATCGAACCATTTTTACGCGAGTTATGATGCATAAGGGCAATGGAATGGATCCCGCTCCTATGTCCTGGCCTTTGACCCCATTTCGCCCGTTTTCAGTAGGGTTGGTCCCCAGGTGGTCCCCTACCACATACTAAAATTTCATCGCAATCGAGCCGTCTTTACGCGAGTTATCGTGCGGCCAGACGGACGAAAGGAAAAACCTGGAGCGTATACGTTTCTTCAACCTACGGTTGGAAAGCGTAAAAAAAAATTCTGAAATTCACGAACCACTTTCGGTTATTTGTTTCGTGAATTAACGAAGCATATTTCTGATACAACCTTTTCCCTGAAATGACGGAAAGAAGTCTGAATTGCACGGATTTTTCATACCACAGGAAAATTCTGAATTTTCAGAACCCTGTCCCCCAATTTCTTTCTTATATTGACGAAAAATTCCGAATTTTCAGAAACCTTTCCCTCAAGTTCTTTCGCACATTAACGGAAAAACTCCATCCTCACTTTTTTCCGTATCCATTATGACTCAAAGTTTCCCAATACGAGAGACTCGCAAAAATACTTGAGGTTTGATTAATTGTTAAATTTTCATAGTCTGTCGAAGAATCTGATTTTGAAGTTCGAATACATTCGAAATAAATACAAATTTGGAAGATGTGAATCCGTTTATTGATTTAAATACGACCTTGGGCGAGAATCGATCCCGCGTCTCCCGGATAGCGCCCGAGTATGCTAACCACTACACCAACCAAAACTACCAAGTTTCAAGTTTCCGATTAATCTGAATATAACCATCGCAAGATTCGCTAGTCGAAGCAACCAGCATTCAATTCTCCAGATTCGCTTAAGAGTGCCAGTTGCTTCCACTTGCTCATCCTGCGAAGGTTATATTCAAATTATTCAGAAACTCGAAAGTTGGTCGTTCTGGGTGATGTAGTGGTTAGCATATTCGAGCGCTAGCCGGGAGACGCGGGTTCCATTCCCGCTCAAGGACGACGAATTTTTCAAGTTTTCGAATATTATCTGATTTAAGATCCATATCATATTTACACCAATAAACGGATTCACATCTTCCAAAATTGTAACACAATTCTATTTTCAACTGTTTAATATAATGACAAATCTTTGGTTTTCCAATCTACACTATCTCATCATCATCATCATCATTGTCAACCATTATCAATCCACTGCTGGACGAAGGTCTCCCTAAGTTTCCTCCACAACGGTCTGTCTTGTGCCAGTCTCCTCCATGTCACCCCTGCATACTTTCGAATTTCATCCACCCATCTCCCATGTGGTCTTCTTCTGGGTCTTTTCCTGTCCCTTGGAATCCAATCTAAAATTTCGGCTGTCCATCGATGATCTGTCCTTCTGGCAGTATGTCCAGCCCATTGCCATTTCAGGGATTTAACTCTGATCATGATGTCTTCCACTCTTGTCATTTTTCGGATCCACGAGTTCCTCTTCTTATCTCTCCTGGTTACACCAAGCATGCACCTCTCCATGCTTCTTTGAGTTGTCTGCAGCCTTTGTATGTCTCTTTTAGTTAAGGTCCACGTCTCTGCACCATACGTAAGCACTGGAAGGATGCATTGATCAAACACTTTTCTTTTAAGACCTAATGGCATATTGCTCTTGAAAATTATGCTGTTTCTTCCAAAAGCTCTCCAGGCAAGTTTTGTACGCCGATTAATTTCTTCATCAATGTAACCCTCACTTGATATCTGCTGTCCAAGATAAACGTACATGTCTGTTATCTCCAGCTTTTCTCCATCAATCGATAAATCTTCATTTCTTGTAAAAGCATTGAACATCACTTTTGTCTTCTGAAAGTTCATTTTTAATCCCACTTCTTTACTCTTGTCAGCAAGTTCCTGGATCATACTCTGTAGCTCTGATGGGGTAGTAGCAAAAATGACTACGTCATCAGCAAAGCGAAGGTGGGTTAGATAATCTCCATTAATCTTTATCCCCTTGTTTTCCCAGCTCAGCGACTGAAAAACACCCTCCAATGTGGCATTAAAGAGCTTCGGAGATATGGTGTCACCTTGTCTCACTCCCTTTCCAATTTTTACGTGTGTTGTATTTTCAAACAGCCTAATCTTTGCACTTGCATTTTCATAGATGTTATTAATAATATTAATGTATGCATCTTCAATACCGCAGGTTTTCAGAGCCATTGTAACTGCTGATGGTTTCACCGAATCAATCATCAAATCACTATCTACCAACAAGTAATTGGACACCTGTGATAGCAAAGGAAAACGAAGTTTATTCACCTTCAATAGTTAGTGGAGAGTCCACGAGCGGCGATTACAGCTGCGACCCTCCGGGGCATACTCTCAACCAGGCGTTGTACGACGGCTAGCGGTATTTTCTTCCACTCGGCTTGGAGAAGACAGGTCAGTTCCTTCACCGATTTCGGACGGTGGGGGCACCCCTTAAGTCGACGCTCCAACTCGTCCCAGAGGTGCTCGATAGGGTTAAGGTCCGGGCTCTGCGCAGGCCAGTCCATTCGATTAACCCCATTGTCACCATACCAAGCCATGGTGGACCTCGCAACATGACAGGTGGCATTGTCATCCTGAAATTAACATGGGTCCACCCCGTAAAACTGTCACAACGTAGGAAGCGCATGGTCATCCAAAATGGTGCAGTAGGTCTCGGCGTTGAGTCTACCAGGAATTGCGACCAAGGGTCCCGTGCCATACCAGGAGAAACACCCCCATTGCATAATTCCACCACCGCCGAACTTCACAGTTGGCACAATACATTACGAAAGGAGGCGTTCTCCAGGCAGACGCCAAACCCAGACCCTGCCATCCGAACGGTAGAGGGTGAACCTTGATTCGTCGCTCCAGAGAACCTGTTTCCACTGTTCAACTGTTCAATGTCGACGTTCTTTGCACCACGTTAGCCGAGCAGCGCTATTGGACTTGGTGATCAAAGACTTGTGGGCGGCAGCACGTCCATGATAACCGAGCAGATTGGCTTCCTTACGGATGGTATTCATCGAAAGAACACTCCCGGATGCCTGTTGAAAGTCCTCGCGGATGTGGCCCATCGATTTGGTGCGGTTCTTCCAAATTTCTCTGGCCAGCACCCGTCGGTCTCTAACTCCCAGTTTTGTGGGTCAGCCGGGTCGGGGCACATTCCGACAGCCACCTCTCATCTTCCACTTGCCAATCACGTAGGCCACTGTTGATTTTGGGTACTTCAACTCGCTGGATATGTCACGTATGGATCGGCCATTTCTGTGATACCCGACGATTCCACCTTTCTCGAAATCAGAGAGCTCCGAACTGCGTGGCATCTTGCATGCGACTGGTTGCGTTTTTGTTTTCCACACTATATTTCACGGCGGCGGCCGTGACGTGTATCAGGACCGCAGATATCGTCGATTGCAGGGGTGTCCAATTACTTGTTAGTAGATAGTGTATATCACAAATTAGCTTTCAATTTTAAAAATACGTTTATCTTGCGAAATTCTACCACGCAAAAACAAGTTGGTAAAATCATGCAATGCATTGATTACGATACGCTTTCCAACATACCAGAAATCCTTACTCAAGTCATTAGGATAATGTGGAATAAATCTCGCTCCTGTGTCTTGACATTTGACCCAATTTCGATTATATTAAACAGAACAGGTTTAGTACATCTCCGGAACAACATGATAAAGTTTTGTAGCAACCGAATCATTTTTTCGTAAGTTATGACGCATAAGGGCAATGGAATGGATCCCACTCCTATGTCCTGACTTTTGACCCCATTTCGCCCAATTTCAATAGGGTTCGTCCGCAGGTGGTCCCCTACCACATACTAAAATTTCATCGAAATCGAACTATTTTTACTTAAGTTATGACGCATAAGGGCAATGGAATGGATCCCACTCCTATGTCCTGAGCTTTGACCCCATTTCGCCCAATTTCAATAGGGTCCGTCCCCAGGTGGTCTCCTATTACATACTAAAATTTCATCGAAATCGAACTATTTTTACTTAAGTTATGACGCATAAGGGCAATGGAATGGATCCCACTCCTATGTCCTGACCTTTGACCCCATTTCGCCCAATTTCAATAGGGTTCGTCCGGAGGTGGTCCCCTACCACATACTAAAATTTCATCGAAATTGAATTATTTTTACTTAAGTTATGACGCATAAGGGCAATGGAATGGATCCCACTCCTATGTCCTGACATTTGACCCCATTTCGCCCAATTTCAATAGGGTTCGTCCGGAGGTGGTCCCCTACCATATACTAAAATTTCATCGAAATCGAATTATTTTTACTTAAGTTATGACGCATAAGGGCAATGGAATGGATCCCACTCCTATGTCCTGACCTTTGACCCCATTTCGCCTAATTTCAATAGGGTTCGTCCGCAGGTGGTCCCCTACCACATACTAAAATTTCACCGACATCGAATTATTTTTACTTAAGTTATGACGCATAAGGGCAATGGAATGGATCCCACTCCTAGGTCCTGACCTTTGACCCCATTTCGCCCAATTTCAATAGGGTTCGTCCGGAGGTGGTCCCCTACAACATACTAATATTTCATCGAAATCGAATTATTTTTACTTAAGTTATGACGCATAAGGGCAATGGAATGGATCCCACTCCTATGTACTGACCTTTGACCCCATTTCGCCCAATTTCAATAGGGTTCGTCCGGAGGTGGTCCCCTACCACATACTAAAATTTCATCGAAATCGAATTATTTTTACTTAAGTTATGACGCATAAGGGCAATGGAATGGATCCCACTCCTATGTCCTGACCTTTGACCCCATTTCGCCCAATTTCAATAGGGTTCGTCCGCAGGTGGTCCCCTACCACATACTAAAATTTCATCGAAATCGAATTATTTTTACTTAAGTTATGACGCATAAGGGCAATGGAATGGATCCCACTCCTATGTCCTGACATTTGACCCCATTTCGCCCAATTTCAATAGGGTTCGTCCGGAGGTGGTCCCCTACCACATACTAAAATTTCATCGAAATCGAATTATTTTTACTTAAGTTATGACGCATAAGGGCAATGGAATGGATCCCACTCCTATGTCCTGACCTTTGACCCCATTTCGCCCAATTTCAATAGGGTTCGTCCGGAGGTGGTCCCCTACCACATACTAAAATTTCATCGAAATCGATCATTTTTACTTAAGTTATGACGCATAAGGGCAATGGAATGGATCCCACTCCTATGTCCTGACCTTTGACCCCATTTCGCCCAATTTCAGTAGGGTTCGTCCCCAGGTGGTCCCTTACCACATACTAAAATTTCATCGAAATCGAACCATTTTTACGCGAGTGGACGGGCAGGCAGACAAACGAACAAAGCTGGTGCATATACGCTTCTTCAACATTACGGTTGGAAAGCGTAAAAAACGGTGGAGAATATTCCACGAGAATTAGGGGCCGTCATATGAGCCAAAGGTTTGCAATATTAAATTTTCTGAAAATGAATATTATTTAAATACACGCAGGTGTCCTGATATGTACAAAATAAAAAAAAAACTGGTGGAGGGTATCGAAATACCCTCCACCATGTTTTTTTATTTTTTACGATGTACAATTTCGCCGCTAGAGCGCGTAAATGCGGATGATGTCGAATTCAAAAATACGTTTTATTCCACATATTTGCTTCAGAACATCCGACTGAAAAAATTATTTTAATCTTTCGGTTTCCTTTATGGCGAAGAGTATTTTGGAGATAGTTACTTTTTCAAATTACGCATAGATTTTCCGCTAGGGGGCGTAAAAGTAAATTACATTTTCCCCGATAACTCTTCTTCTAAAACTCCGATTTGAAAAAATTGTTTCTTCAGCGGATACACCTCCTCATGGAATATCTTTTGCATATAATTTCAAAATTTTTGGTTAAAAATACTTTGGCCACCAGGGGCGTAAGTGTTAATTTTTGCTTCTGATGTCATCAGCATTGTCAACCATTATCAATCCACTGCTGGACGAAGGTCTCCCCAAGTTTCCTCCACAACGGTCTTTCTTGTGCCAGTCTCCTCCATGTCACTCCCGCATACTTTCGAATTTCATCCACCCATCTTCGATGGTCAGACCATCGATGGACAGCCGAAATTTTAGATTGGATTCTAAGGGACAGGAAAAGACCCAGAAGAAGACCACATGGAAGATGTGGTCTTCTTCTGGGTCTTTTGATGTATTTGCCATAAAATCTGAACTTCTAAAATATCGATTGAAAAAATTATTTCGTGGACTGACATCGACAAACCTTTTCGGAATATTTTCTTCTTAAAATATTCCACAGTTTCTCCGCCAGGGGGCGTAGACGTATATTTATTTTTGTCAATATCTCTACTTGTAGGAGTCCGATTTGAAAAATTCCTTCTTTGTTGGATAGTGTTTTCAGTGTGACATGTTTTTCATATAATTTCAAAATTTCCAAGTAATTCATAGACTTTCCGCTAGGGGGCGTAGAGGTAAATTGCGTTTCCCTCTATATCTGTGCTTCTAAATCTCCGATTTGAAAAATTCTTTCTGCACCGGATACAGCTGCTGAAGGGAAATCGTTTGCACATCATTTCTAATGTTTGATAAAGAATGGTTTGGCCACCAGGGAGCATAAGTGTTGATTTCTGCTTCTGATGTATTTGTAGCAAAATCTGGGCTCCTGAAAACTCGACTAATTTTTATTTTTTCTTGGACCGATACCGCTCATGTGGAAAAACCTTTTGTGAATACTTTCTTCCTAAAATAATGCATGGTTTTCCCACAGGGGGGACGTAAAGTCACATCTTATTTTTGTCGGTATCTCTGTTTCTAAGAGTCCGATTTGATTTTTTTTTATTTATTTTTTTTTCTGTGTTGGAGAGCGTTTCCGGTGCGAAATGTTTCTCATATAAATTCATGTTTTTCTTAACGCACAAGTCTGCAACCAGAGGGCGTAAGCTCACGATTCCGTTTATTGCAATATCTGAGGGATTAAAAACTCGATTGAAAAACATCTTTTCTTCCGTCAGATACTATTGTTTTCCACACCGGTTTTTTTTTTTTTTTTGAATTGGAGGTTGTTGTTTTTTTTTTTTTTGATTGGAGGTTTAACGACCACCGTGAGCAACTCAACGGGCTATAAGCAGTCGCCCGTCCCTAATTTAGGGTCACTGGTTCCAGGGAAGGGAGAGAGCCAGTGCCGTAAGACAAACACAACATCCATGCCTGACCGGGATTCGAACCCGGACCCCTTACGGACGAATGATCATAGGCCAGCGCCTTAGACCACTGCGCCACCGGGGCGGCCAGGATTGGAGGTTTAACGACCACCGTGAGCAATTCAATGGGCTATAAGCAGTCGCCCGTCCCTAATTTAGGGTCACTGGTTCCAGGGAAGGGAGAGAGCCAGTGCCGTAAGACAAACACAACATCCATGCCTGACCGGGATTCGAACCCGGACCCCTTACGGACGAATGATCATAGGCCAGCGCCTTAGACCACTGCGCCACCGGGGCGGCCAGGATTGGAGGTTTAACGACCACCGTGAGCAACTCAACGGGCTATAAGCAGTCGCCCGTCCCTAATTTAGGGTCACTGGTTCCAGGGAAGGGAGAGAGCCAGTGCCGTAAGACAAACACAACATCCATGCCTGACCGGGATTCGAACCCGGACCCCTTACGGACGAATGATCATAGGCCAGCGCCTTAGACCACTGCGCCACCGGGGCGGCCAGGATTGGAGGTTTAACGACCACCGTGAGCAATTCAATGGGCTATAAGCAGTCGCCCGTCCCTAATTTAGGGTCACTGGTTCCAGGGAAGGGAGAGAGCCAGTGCCCTAAGACAAACACAACACCCATGCCTGACCGGGATTCGAACCCGGACCCCTTACGGACGAATGATCAGAGGCCAACGCCTTAGACCACTGCGCCACCGGGGCGGCCATACCTAACGGTTCCATTGAATAGCTTTGATAAATTTAATTTGCGTCAGAACGGATTCAAAAGACGTGCGTATCACACCCGAAAATTCGGTGTCGTCTTTCTTTTTCGCTTTATATCCAAGTACAATTTCACAAAGTGCGACGATTGCCACTTAAACATTTCGGGAAAGTGTGCCTCGCCGAAAGATGCAAAACTGTTTTGCTACCAGTCCAACTGATTTCCTAGTTTTCGTTGGGCGTCAAAAGAGAAGCAGCGCAAAAGAAAGTACCGTAGTAACTCATTCTTCTGGAAGTATCTCAAGCAAAAATATCAAGGATAAACATATTTTTATACCACGTGGTTTCCAGATTAACGAGAATCGGATTTTGATGTTTCTAAACCCCGTAACAGAAAACACACGCAGACACGCGCGTCGCCGCTGTTGCTGCATTAAATCACTCAAAACTTCACGCAGATGAAAAGTAAAAAAAAAAAAAAAAAACTTGTCCGGCATGCGTGTTTAGGACAATGCTGCGATTTATTTCCTTTTTCCATACTCGAAATTTCGCACCACCTACAAAATACACTTCTACGCTTCTCGAAACGAGAACTCTCTGTGGTTAAAATAGGTCGCGACAAGGGCCTTTCTTTTTTGCAGCGACGTGGGTTAATGAACCCCTGAAGAAGAAGAAAAAAAATAATAATAATAAAATAAAGAACTAGAATACGGTTCTGATGTGTTATAAAAGCACGCCCGCTTCAGATGTAGCACATGTAACGGCAACCAGTTTTCGAAGAAAGGCTACGCGAAAACATTTATTTTTTCTCGTGAATAGAATTCGCGATAGTAAAAAGATATCAGCATTCAAGAAAACAAACGAAAGAACATTTTTTTTTTTAAGCACTTCAACAACCAAAGCCATAAGTGAATGGAAAATTTCTCAATCAAAGCAAGTTTGGTGAATGAGTCCGGTTTGGAAAGACATCCAAGTTGAGACATTTTAATAATCTGTCATCATCATCATCATCATTGTCAACCATTATCAATCCACTGCTGGACGAAGGTCTCCCCAAGTTTCCTCCACAACGATCTGTCTTGTGCCAGTCTCCTCCATGTCACCCCTGCATACTTTCGAATTTCATCCACCCATCTTCCATGTGGTCTTCTTCTGGGTCTTTTCCTGTCCCTTGGAATCCAATCTAAAATTTCGGCTGTCCATCGATGATCTGTCCTTCTGGCAGTATGTCCAGCCCATTGCCATTTCAGGGATTTAACTCTGATCATGATGTCTTCCACTCTTGTCATTTTTCGGATCCACGAGTTCCTCTTCTTATCTCTCCTGGTTACACCAAGCATGCACCTCTCCATGCTGCTTTGAGTTGTCTGCAGCCTTTGTATGTCTCTTTTAGTTAAGGTCCACGTCTCTGCACCATACGTAAGCACTGGAAGGATGCATTGATCAAACACTTTTCTTTTAAGACATAATGGCATATTGCTCTTGAAAATTATGCTGTTTCTTCCAAAAGCTCTCCAGGCAAGTTTTGTACGCCGATTAATTTCTTCATCAATGTGACCCTCACTTGATATCTGCTGTCCAAGATAAACATACGTATCTGTTATCTCCAGCTTTTCTCCATCAATCGATAAATCTTCATTTCTTGTAAAAGCATTGAACATCACTTTTGTCTTCTGAAAGTTCATTTTTAATCCCACTTCTTTACTCTTGTCAGCAAGTTCCTGGATCATACTCTGCAGCTCTGATGGGGTAGTTGCAAAAATGACTACGTCATCAGCAAAACGAAGGTGGGTTAGATAATCTCCATTAATCTTTATCCCCTTGTTTTCCCAGCTCAGCGACTGAAAAACACCCTCCAATGTGGCATTAAAGAGTTTCGGAGATATGGTGTCACCTTGTCTCACTCCCTTTCCAATTTTTACGTGTGTTGTATTTTCAAACAGCCGAATCTTTGCACTTGCATTTTCATAGAATAAATAATATTCTTTTTTATTTCTTTTACTGCAATCTACACTGAGAAAAAAAAACGTTTGTTTGAAACAACAAAATAGTTTCGTTGAGATGTTTCGTCGATCGATTTTGTTGCTTTAGCCAAACTCCATCGGAATTGTTTTGTTGGCAACACAAAATTATTTCGTTGCCTATATTTTGTTAATTCAACTACATCGACCTTACACCAAAGCGCACGTGATTACTAGCTACTCCATACGAGCACAACACTGTTAAAAATTTTCTGGTAGGTTGCACCGAAAAGTGGTGCGACACCAGCTGCACCACTTTCTGAGAAAAGATACACCAGTCAGTGTGGTGCAAACACGTTCCAACGACATGGTGCAACCTGGCGTCATTATGTGATGCAATTTTATACACTGCCGGACAATTGCTAAGGACGGATGACAATAGCAACCATAAAATGGAAGGCAGGAAAATGTGGAAATTAGCATAAGTGCGGGATACAGTAAGACGTGTTGTGCGTATGCAAATTTTGGATTGCCGAACTTGTTCTTGACGTCATAGCGCTGATAAAAGATATAAAGGATTTGACGCGTATTGACCGTTGTTGTTCAAACTCAAAGTTGAAAGGGAAAGAATCAATTGACGAACCTTGCAATTTTCAGTATGTCTTCCCGACATCACCTAGATGATTTTACGCGTGGCCGTATTATTGGCAAGATTGAAGAAGGGCGAAAAATAACAGATGTTGCCAGGGAGTTCGACGTCAGCCACAGTGTTGTTTCAAGGCTTTGGAAATCATTTCAAACAAATGGAGAGTGTAGCAAACGTCACGGGGGAGGTCGTGTTCGCAGTACGACACCTGCAGAAGATCGGTACATGGTGCTATCAACAAAAAGACACCGGCGCAGCACAGCTAGTGAGGTAGCAAATCAGTTTATGGTTGCTACTGGCAAGCGGATCTCCCGAAAAACTGTCGCCAGACGTTTGCATGAAGGAGGACTATACGCCCGCCGTCCTGTTGTGTGCATCCCATTGTCCAGACGTCACTGTACCGCCCGTTTGCAATGGTGCCATCAACATCGCAATTGGACTGATAACGACTGGTCCGCTGTCCTCTTCTCAGATGAGAGTGGATACAGTGTATCGTCTGATTGTCGACGACAACTGATCTGGCGTGATGGTGGTACTGCATATTGTCCAGCAAACATACAGGAAAGGGACCGATATCCGACATGTAGTGTCATGGTATGGGCTGGCATCATGATCAATGGCCGTACGTCCCTCTATGTGCTTCCAACTGGGACTATGACTGGCCAACGATACATTAATGATGTTCTGCTACCTCATGTTCGCATGTTCCGTGGTGCTGTCGGTGATAGATTCATTTTCATGGACGACAACGCAACAGGTCATCGAACAGTCGCTGTCCAGGAGTGTCTTGAGAGCGAGGATATTCAACGCCTCGTATGATAAGCACGTTCTCCAGATCTGAATCCCATTGAAAATGTGTGGGATGCTTTAGGGAGGAGTCTTTCTGGTCGCCAATGCCCTCCAATAAGCAAGGACATCTCATCCGTGCACTGACAGAGGAATGGAATAAATTACCCCAACAGCTGCTTGATAATGTTGTGCAAAGCATGACACGACGTGTGGAATCTTGCATCGCTCTCCATGGTAGCCATATCCCGTATTGACATCTTACGCCGGAACGCCTGCGGACGGTAATTGCATTTTTTTCACGTTTACGTATTCTGCACAAAATGGCCTGTTTGTCCCTTGAACACGTTCCAAAGCCTTCTGGATTTCAGAGCACAATAAATTGTCTTTCTTGTAATGTCCTGGCATTCTGACATTATTTTATTTCACTTGGCATCCAACCACACTTACTTTTTTATGCGCTATATAGCCGTTTATGATCCGTCCTTAGCAATTGTCCAGCAGTGTATATACTCGTTTACGATACGATTGTACTTAAAAAAAGAACAAGTAGGTTGAGGTTTTCATTTTTAAGTAGATTTTTTTTAACAGTGTGATTTATTTTATTTTTTATTTCAAGAGAGTTCAGTTTTTTCTTCATTTTTCTGTTTCGTATTTTGTTTCTACTTTTTTTTTTTTTGGAAAGGAGAAATCATTCCCTAGTGAGGCAAATTAACAAAAGGAGCGAGAAAACAAAACTTTAACCTATACTCACGGGAAACGTTAGTTTGTAATTGAACGCGGAGCCCCCCCCCCCATGAGACGCCTCTTTCTCGCCCTTCCCCTTGGTTCTGGGACCTAGCAAACGCCCCTCTACACAACGCTCTTCCTACATCACGGAATTTGTCAATGAACTTAGTTTTAAATTGAACTGAAATTTTGCCAATTTAGCAAAATAATTAGAAGCTGGCAAGAGAAGCGATCCGAGGACTTTGCACTTGCAGCAGTTCTTTAATTTAGAAAACTCACATTCTGCTGCTGTGAAGATCCTATGTCAAGCACACATACACACATCAACTGGGAGACTCCGTGCCAGACTCAAGCGTAGTCCCAAGCGTGGCAGAGAACCATAGGGCGCTCATCCAAAATCGGGACGCCCACTCATCAGCCAACTCGAAACATTTTGGGATTCCCATACTATTATTACTACAAACCGACATTCATTTTTTTCAATAAATCGCTCACTTTTCGCCCACACCACTGGGACCATTTAACTCAAACCCAACCTTCTTTTCTATACACCCCATTGCAGCGATCAATGGCTAGATTTAATACAAACTAAGTCAAAGATTTTGATTCGGTGAAACCATCAGCGGTTACAATGGCCCTGAAATCCTGCGGTATTGAAGATGCGTACATTAATATTATTAATAACATCTACGAAAATGCAAGTGCAAAGATTCGGCTGTTTGAAAATACAACACACATAAAAATTGGAAAAGGAGTGAGACAAGGTGATACCATATCTCCGAAGCTCTTGAATACCACATTGGAAAATGTCTTTCAATCACTGAACTGGGTAAACAAAGGGATAAAGATTAATGGAGATTATCTAACCCACTTTCTTTTTGCTGATGACGTAGTCAGTTTTGCAACTACCCCATCAGAGCTGAAGAGTATGATCCAGGAACCGGCTGACAAGAGTAAAGAAGTGGGATTAAAAATGAACTTTCAGAAGACAAAAGTGATGTTCAATGCTTTTACAAGAAATGAAGATTTATCGATTGATGGAGAAAAGCTGGAGATAGCAGGCACGTACGTTTATCTTGGACAGCAGATATCAAATGAGGGTCACATTGATGAAGAAATTAATCGGCGTACAAAACTTGCCTGGAGAGCTTTTGGAAGAAACAGCATAATTTTCAAGAGCAATATGCCATTATGTCTTAAAAGAAAAGTGTTTGATCAATGCATCCTTCCAGTGCTTACGTATGGTGCAGAGACGTGGACCTTAACTAAAAGAGACATACAAAGGCTGCAGACAACTCAAAGCAGCATGGAGAGGTGCATGCTTGGTGTAACCAGGAGAGATAAGAAGAGGAACTCGTGGATCCGAAAAATGACAAGAGTGGAAGACATCATGATCAGAGTTAAATCCCTGAAATGTCAATGGGCTGGACATACTGCCAGGAGGACAGACCATCCATGGACAGCCGAAATGTTAGATTGGATTCCAAGGGACAGGAAAAGACCCAGAAAAAGACCACATGGAAGATGGGTGGATGAAATTCGAAAGTATGCGGGAGTGACATGGAGGAGACTGGCACAAGACAGACCGTTGTGGAGGAAACTTGGGGAGACCTTCGTCCAGCAGTGGATTGATAATGGTTGACAATGATGATGATGATGATGATGATGATGAAGTCAAAATGATGTTCTCTTCTTAAAGGACTTGGTACTTATCTTTAATGTAAAGCAGATACAGTGTTAGAATTAGAAATAAATATTTTACTGGCCCAGTGGACCACTAGAGAATTTGAGAATTTACAAACCACTGGTCCACCAAAATGTCCATTGGCCTACACCCCCCCCCCAAAAAAATTAGACATTTAGACATTTACAATATACACTGAAGAGCAATTGAATTAGAGATACCTGTCTAGTAACATGTAGCACCACCTTTCGCCCTGATGACCGCTCCGATTGGACTCGACAAGACACCGGAAGCGTTGGGAAGAGATGCGGATCCACGACCCGTGAACAAGCTCCCACAATTAACGAAGATTTGATGGAGGGCGGTCATCTCTCCTGATGACATCCCAGATGTGCTCGGTGGGATTGAGTTCAGGCGACCTAGCAGGCCAAGGAAGCTAGGTCACGTCGGTGGAGTGTTCATCCAACCATTCGGATACAATTCGGGAGCTGCATTGTCTTGTTGCAGGATGAGGTCCCCAGTGGGATGTTGAAGACGCACAAACGGGAGCAAATGGTCGTCCAGGATATCCCGGTAACGCTGACCTGTGAGGGACGATGTCACACGTACCAGGGGTCCCATTTCAGTCCACGTAAACAGTCCCCAGACGAGAACGCCACCACCTCCAGCTTGAAGAGTACCCTGCTGGCAAGAAGGATCCGTCGCTTCATGTGGTTTGCGCCGTACTCGTATCCTGCCATCCTCATGTACCAACGTGAATCTCGACTCATCAGTCCAGGCAACATTTTTCCACATGTCTAGGGTCCAGTGGCGATGTTCCCGCGCCCATTGCTAATCTTTGCACCCTGTGATATGCGGTCAGCAGCGGTACCCTCGTAGGACGATGGCTTCTGTACCCCATAGCGAGGAGATGGTTCTGGATGGTGTGGCTGCTTACACGTTTTTGGGCACCAGCGTTAAATTGCCGAGTGAGTTCTTGCACTGTGGCCCGTCTATGCGCTGTTACAATGCGAGCTAGCCGACGATGACCCCGCTCATCCACGCGCTGTTGTCCACGGCAGTTGGCCCTTGCAGGGATGGTTTTACCGGATTCGATGTACTCACGGTGCACCCGTGACACAGTGGCTCGTGAAAATCCCAGTGCCTGCACGATTTCCGAGATGGAGTTACCCATTCGTCGGGCCCCGACAATTTTCCCACGATCAAATGCGCTTAGATCCTTCGTCTCACCCATACTGCGTCCGACTCTTACTGATTCCCGTCGCATCACTCCGTATATTGTCGGATCACTGCATACGTCATGTCGCTTCCGTTTACAGGGCCACCCACAGCTCCACATTTGCGTAACGCCAGCTGTCTCTAATTCAATTGCTCTTCAGTGTAGAAGTATGCAGAAACTAATGTATCATTTCAATGAAATTATCTCCTGTATTCGTTTTTAAAACATCTAATTTTAAAGTGCAACTCTCAGAACAAATAATGTTTCCAGAATAAGATTCCGATGGATTGGTGATATAGCAGAGTAAGCGTGCATTCTTAATCTGTTTTTAAGTAACAAGGGAACAAGAAGATTTTAAGGGTACAAAAATTCACAACCTTTTTTATGTTTTATTTTTTAGCTTCTTTTGATTTCATATGAGCGCCTCCTCGTGTGCCGCAATATTTTAGAGATTTAAATTTTGAGAAGAAAAAAAAAAGAAGTCCGAATAGTTAGGGGCCGTCCATAAAGTACGTCCGTGATATTTTACTATTTTCAGACTCCCTCCCTCCCTCCCTCCCCCTTGTCACATTTTGTCCGATTGTTAACACCCCTTCCCCTAAAAAGTATGTCTTAATTCCCCGCAACCCCTGTTGCCGCGGACTACTTCGTATTTCGGGCAACATTGTTTTGCAGTTTAATTAAATCACAAAGGCCAGGTGTAATTTACTTTTATTTATTTTTTTTTTTATTTAATTTAAAATATTTTTTCTTTGCTCCCTTTTTTTTTTTTTTTTTTTTTTTTGTTTTGATTGGAGGTTTAACGACCACCGTGAGCAACTCAATGGGCTATAAGCAGTCCCTCGTCCCTAATTTAGGGTCACTGGTTCCAGGGAAGGGAGAGAGCCAGTGCCGAAAGACAAACACAACATCCATGCCTGACCGGGATTCGAACCCGGACCCCTTACGGACGAATGATCAGCGGCCAACGACTTAGACCACTGCGCCAGGCTTATTGTAGGTTTAACGACCACCGTGAGCAACTCACTGATCTATAAGCAGTCGCCTGTCCCTAATTTAGGGTCACTGGTTCCAGGGAAGGGAGAGAGCCAGTGCCGTAAGACAAACACAACATCCATGCCTGACCGGGATTCGAACCCGGACCCCTTACGGACGAATGATCAGCGGCCAACGACTTAGACCACTGCGCCAGGCTTATTGTAGGTTTAACGACCACCGTGAGCAACTCACTGGGCTATAAGCAGTCGCCTGTCCCTAATTTAGGGTCACTGGTTCCAGGGAAGGGAGAGAGCCAGTACCGTAAGACAAACACAACATCCATGCCTGACCGGGATTCGAACCCGGACCCCTTACGGACGAATGATCAGCGGCCAACGACTTAGACCACTGCGCCAGGCTTATTGTAGGTTTAACGACCACCGTGAGCAACTCAGTGGGCTATAAAGCAGTCGACTGTCCCTAATTTAGGGTCACTGGTTCCAGGGAAGGGAGAGAGCCAGTGCCGTAAGACAAACACAACATCCATGCCTGACCGGGATTCGAACCCGGACCCCTTACGGACGAATGATCAGAGGCCAACGACTTAAACCATTGCGCCACCGGGGCGGCTTATTGTAGGTTTAACGACCACCGTGAGCAACTCATTGGGCTATAAAGCAGTCGACTGTCCCTAATTTAGGGTCACTGGTTCCAGGGAAAGGGGAGAGCCAGTACCGTAAGACAAACACAATATCCTTTTTTTTCTTTGATTGGAGGTTTAACGACCACCGTGAGCAACTCAATGGGCTATAAGCAGTCGCCCGTCCCTAATTTAGGGTCACTGGTTCCAGGGAAGGGAGAGAGCCAGTGCCGTAAGACAAACACAACATCCATGCCTGACCGGGATTCGAACCCGGACCCCTTACGGACGAATGATCAGAGGCCAACGCCTTAAACCACTGCGCCAAAGGGGCGGCATTTATTGTAGGTTTAACGACCACCGTGAGCAACTCACTGGGCTATAAGCAGTCGCCTGTCCCTAATTTAGGGTCACTGGTTCCAGGGAAGGGAGAGAGCCAGTGCCGTAAGACAAACACAACATCCATGCCTGACCGGGATTCAAACCCGGACCCCTTTCGGACGAATTTTTTTTTTTTTTTTTTTTTTTTGATTGGAGGTTTAACGACCACCGTGAGCAACTCAATGGACTATAAGCAGTCGCCCGTCCCTAATTTAGGGTCACTGGTTCCAGGGAAGGGAGAGAGCCAGTGCCGTAAGACAAACACAACATCCATGCCTGACCGGGATTCGAACCCGGACCCCTTACGGACGAATGATCAGAGGCCAACGATTTAGACCACTGCGCCACCGGGGCGGCCTTTGCTCCCTTTCTGCCTCATCCCCCTTTTTTCCCCAATGGCGCATAAAGCCCAGGTTGTCAAGGACACCCGTGAGAATGACCAAGGAATTTTTTTTTTTTTTTTCACTCTTGCGAGAAGAAGCGGGGCATTCACGAAATTTGTGAAATGGCCCCAGTGCTCGTTGCTGGTACGACAAAACATCCCGGTATTTCAGAAATGCGCATGCAAAAGTCAGAACCTCGGTCAGATGAGTAAGCGAGTTTACGTTTTACCACCATCTCCTCTAGAAGTACTATACTGTGCAAATTAATTGGGACAAAGTCAAAAATCACTCTTTTTTTCCAAAACTATGGCTTCATATCATTCTATGCCTTGATATACACTGATAAATACCTGTATTAGTATGAAGTATGTCCTCCTTTAGCAGAAATGACCTCTTGAATTCATTTTGGCATTGACTCCACTAATTGAGTGCACATATTTTTGACTTCATAAGCAACCACACTTTTATAGCATTCGTTATCATGCGTTCTTTGGTTGTACAGTCCATTTTACCTAAACGTCTCTTCAAAATATTCCACAAGTTTTCTATGGGATTTAAGTCTGGTGAATTTCCAGGCCAATCAAGCAAATGAATTTGATTTTCCAGCTTGACCAATTTCGAATTGTGACATGGGGCCAAGTCATGTTGAAATGTCCCGTCGAAAGTTTGCAAGAATGGAACAATCCTACGTTGTAATATTTCTACGTACTTGGCTGAATATCTTGAACAGGAACTAAGCTTCCAGTGCCATTTGATGTGAAAAAACCCCAGAACATCTGTTTCAAAGGGTGTTTTACAGTTTGTTTGACATGCTCAGGTCTTAAGTTGCTTCGTCTAACGACATTTGCTTGGTATCCCTGCACAAATAAATGAGTTTCATCACTGAAAATTACCTTTTTCCAGTCGTCAGCAGTCCATGATTTATATTTTTTGGCCCATGCTAAACGTTTTATCTTCATTTTCGCATTCAAATATTGTTTTTTCGTTGGTCTTCTTGCCTTCCGGCCAACTTCCAGAAGACTACGGCGTACAGTTGAAGCACTAACATCACAACCACTAGCCAATAAATCGCTTTGAAGGTCAGTGCTTGTTTTTTTTAGATTCATATTACTATTTCTGATTAGATATTTATCGGTTCGTGGAGTTGTTTTTCGTTTTCTTCCACACTTACCTCTCCTTTTTGGAGACGATGATACAGACGCATTGTATCGCGTAAGCAGTCATAATACACTTGATTTGCCTACACCAACTGCAGAAGCGATATCTCTCACTGTCATAGAAGTGTGATGCTTCAGAGCAATTATTTTTGCACGCTTCCTTGGGGAAATATCCATTTTTCAATACACGAAAGCAACACGTACTCACAGAGAGCAAAAACTAACATCCACCTGTCACACACGACAGGTGGAAGTTAGTTTTCGTTGGTCTTATTGCCTTCCGGCCAACTTTCAGAAGCCTACGGCGTACAGTTGAATCCCTAATATCACAACCACAAGCTAATAAATCTCTTTGAAGGTCGGTGCTTGTTTTTTTTTATTCCTTTTACTATTTCTGATTAGATATTTATCGGTTCGTGGAGTTATTTTTCGTTTTCTTCCACATTTACCTCTCCTTTTTGGAGACGATGATCCAGACGCATTGTATCGCGTAAGCAGTTATGATACACTTGATTTGCCTACACCAACTGCAGCAGCGATATTGTCATAGAAGTGTGATCCTTCAGAGCAATTATTTTTGCGCGCTTCCTTGGGGAAATATCCATTTTTCAATACACGAAAGCAACACGTACTCACAGAGAGCATAAACTAACATCCACCTGTCCTACACGACAGGTGGATGTTAGTTTTCGTTGGTCTTATTGCCTTCCGGCCAACTTTCAGAAGCCTACGGCTTACAGTTGAATCCCTAATATCACAACCACAAGCCAATAAATCTCTTTGAAGGTCGGTGCTTGTTTTTTTTTTTTTTTATTATTCATTTTACTATTTCTGATTAGATATTTATCTGTTCGTGGAGTTATTTTTCGTTTCCTTCCACATTTACCTCTCCTTTTTGGAGACGATGATCCAGATGCATTGTATCGCGTAAGCAATCTTGATACACTTGATTTGCCTACACCAACTGCAGAAGTGATATCTCTCACTGTCATAGAAGTGTCATCTTTCTGAGCAATTATTTTTGCACGCTTCCTTCGGGAAATATCCATTTTTCAATACACGAAAGCAACACGTACTCACAGAGAGCAAAAACTAACATCCACCTGTCACACACGAAAGCTCACAACTGAAGCTGAAGTGCCTATTTCCTGTTTAAAACCGGTCAAACCACCTTCTTACTATCAAGTTCTAACAGTCACACCACCTCACAGCTGATAAAAACAGGTTTACGTGGGGTTTCCGACATCAACTGGCGATCACATTACAATTCTGAGAATAAAATAGCTTGTCCCAATTAATTTGCAAGGTATAGTAAGCACCAGCAAAAGTCGTAAAATACACTGCGGTGTCACAAGAAAGTCGTAACACTGTCAGAGGGAAGCCCCGGCAATCTTTCGCTATTCACCAGGTTCCAGAAAATATGTCCCATTTAAAGTGCGGAAACCTCACCTGCCCATCCAGCTGTCGCGAAAGGGTAGCTGAGCAAAACCCCCTGAAGATTTAAGAAAGCCTCCGAACTGGTGTGTGACGTCAGAGCTAGTGGGCCGACCAACTCGAGCCTCGAGCTCTCCGCTCCTGAAAACGCCAACGAAATACCGCGGTCTTTACGCAGAGAAATAATTTCTCGAGTGCCATACTAGACAATGTGCGCACACAACAATAAATCGACCATGGTTTTTTTTTCTCTGTAATTTTTATCCTTAGATAACATCGAAAGATTATATCCTTAGCTTTTACTTTTTTTTTCTCAGTTTCCAGCAATGGTATCTGTAAATCGGGGAATTCCAAAAGTTTTGCTCTTGTGCTGGGAAATGATTTCATGAAATTTTTCCTTTAGTTTTCAATTTGGCTAAAGGAGCAAAAAAATAAGTTTTTTCACGGATAACGTGAAAAAACCCAGCATTTTATGTTAAGCATTTTTACAACTACGATCTTTTTAAGTGCGTTAATGGCAAATTGGTAGGACTGCATGAACATAATCATTTCACTTAAAACTTTTAGAAATTCCCTTCGCGTTCGATTTATTAAAATGAAAGATAAAAAAAGACTTTTCCGTAATTACGTAACGAACGCGAGAGCAAAATTTCCGATTTTTATTTTTTATTTTTATTTTTTATTTTTTTTTTATTGGAGGTTTAACGACCACCGTGAGCAACTCAATGGGCTATAAGCAGTCGCCCGTCCCTAATTTAGGTCACTGGTTCCAGGGAAGGAGAGAGCCAGTGCCGTAAGACAAACACAACATCCATGCCTGACCGGGATTCGAACCCGGACCCCTTACGGACGAATGATCAGAGGCCAGTGCCTTAGACCACTGCGCCACCGGGGCGGCAATTTCCGATTTAGTGAGTATAATTACTTACAATACGGTAAGATGTGTGCTCAAATCTTGCAACTATTTGTAGAAGGTAAAAAAAAAAACTGTAAATTAAAATCATTTAGGAAAAAGTTCTTTGTCAAATGAACATGGAATATATTAATTCCAAACTTTCTGATACATTTGTTGGACATTCCAATGAACTTTTCTTTGAGCTAGCCTTCAGATTATCAGCGCATCAAGTAGTTCTGTACATTTCGTGCGGATTCTTGTTTTAATTAGGACACTGATACGCAGCAATTTTATGAAGAAAAATGACATTTGCTTTACGAAAATTAAATGCTAATTAATAAATAACGTAATTATTTATTGCCAGTTTCTTTGCCTGGTTAACCTTAATGCTTGATGCGCTGATAACATCCTTTTTTTTTTTTTTTTTTTTTTTTTCAATTTGAACGCTACTAACTAACTACGAAGTTTGTAAAGAAAAATAACTATTACTTTATGGAAATGAAATGTTGAATGGTGATTAATACCCTTATTTAAACGACAATAAATAATGAGCTGATAATCGGAAGGCTAGGCCCTTAAATTTTACTCCGTCAATAAAAAAAAAACGAGTAACAATTCACTAAATTATAATTGTATTTACAACGAAAGCAGAAAATGCTGTCATGAGAACAATTAGGCTTAACAAACCTTTGAATTCACGGTGGGTTCAAGATTCTTCATTGGTACGGAAGAAATCCGCCATCTTCGAAAGCTTTCACCTTCACGAAAGCTGAAAACAGTAGCTTTTGGATGTGCTTTGTAATTAGATTTGCATAAAGGCACTCAATATTTTCCAGGCATGTTGTATAAAAATGCTTACTCACGTGCACGACTACCGAAAGCTCAAAACTGATCAATGCCGCTGAACGCGAAGCTAATATCGGCATTCTCGTTACGTTTGCCCTTTGACGTCTCTGGAGAGAAGGATTGCGATGGCCCTTTGACTGTGACGTCACAGCCCTTCGTAGTTCGCGCGCCAGGGCTTTCTCTCCAGGGGGTTTTGGCCCATCCAGCTGTCCCGAAAGGGTAGCTGAGTGGCTCAGGGGGCAACCAATAACCACTAAGGTCAAGCACAGGTCAACTCAGCTGACCAATCCAGACCCCAGGCGGAAAACTCCTAGAGGGCTGACCGCCTATACCACATGTGGAATTAAAGGGACACAAGCATATACACAATAAAAAAAACCTTCAGCACGGAGACTTAGAGAAAGAATTAAGACCGAGAGATATACTTACACGGAGACTGATATGGAGATATAGAAGTATATGAGGAAACTTATAACGTAGTCAGAGAGACCGATATATCCGGAGCAGAGAATCAGTAGGAGTGAAAGAATGGAGAAAAGTCCTTAGCTAGTATACCCGAAGTAGCTTACCCTGCCAGTGAGGGATCCCAACTAGCACCAGCTCAACCGAAGGAAGGTAAGATGATGTGGTTTTCCCCAATTCCAGTTCCAATGTTATCTGTATACAGTATGTACACAGGTGCGCGAAAATTAAGGACAAAGAGGAGAAATTAGCATAACAGCGAAACGAGCAGGCAGAACGGACCGAAAGACCACTCAGGAGATAGACTAGGGTCCGGTACGGTAGGGCATGCGCATATATGCAGCATGACGTAGGGGGGTCGTAAGGGTATAAAGCACACGGGCGGTGCACGCTCAGCAATTAGGTGAAAGCTTCTGCACGGTGTACATCGGTTTGAACGACGTCGAGTTGCTGCCACCGTGTGATATGGCCAACAGGCAATCCAGTAGACGACATCTGGAGGACTTTACGCGAGGTCGCGTCATTGGGAAGTTGGAAGAAGGTCGAAGAGTGTCCGAGGAGTTCGGGATCGCTCACGGCATCGTTTCACGAGCTTGGAGAGCATTTCAAACGACAGGAACAGCTGTCCCAGAGTTTAGCAGTGGTCGTCCACGAGCAACTCAAGGCGGCGGACGACCGGTATATTGTCTCCTACAGGTGAGAAGAGACAGACGGCAGACAGCGGGAGAAATCGCAAGTCACATGCAACAGTGACTTGTGATTTCTCCCGCTGTCCACCTCTAGCTACTGGACGTCTGTTATCGCGTTTTACTGTGGCCAGGAGGCTGCACAAAGGTGGTCTATTTGCACGACTATAACGAAGTAAATTTCTCCGTCATTTTCGGTCTACGCCGGGATTCGAACCCGAGTACGCTTATTCCGGAACAAGCCGCTCTACCAACTGAGCTACGCAGACATGTATTCTGATTCCTATCTGCCTTTATGTCATGTGCGTCCGGCTGGCAGGTACGTCACATCTCCCCCCCCTAAAGAGGGCCGGGGGCATGGCCCACGGGTCAGCCGTGACCATGAATCGTTGCAGACAGCCATCCACTGTAGAACGTGCACTTGAGAACTCCCAGTCAATCTGCTGTGTGGAATGCAACATCACACATTTTTATTTTTCGAAGCGCTGGAGAAGGAATTCTCTGATTTTTCCTGTCTCGCGGTGTGGAAAGAACATCACACCATTGTGAGATTTTGAACGGTCGGGTCATCCGGATAGTTCGGGCGCCATTATAACGAAGTAAATTTCTCCGTCATTTTCGGTCTACGCCGGGATTCGAACCCGAGTACGCTTATTCCGGAACAAGCCGCTCTACCAACTGAGCTACGCAGACATGTATTCTGATTCCTATCTGCCTTTATGTCATGTGCGTCCGGCTGGCAGGTACGTCACACGACGACCAGTACGGTGCGTGCCATTAACGCTTGCTCATCGGAGGTTTAAGATTTCTTGTCGCTATTTCACGGTCATTTCATTCTTCATCCTCTATTTATATTAACCTTCTCAATTTTGATGACTGTAATTTCTCCTATCATAATATGGGTGATTTTACCCCCCCCCCCCCCCCCCGACTTAAACAAAGTTTACCACTTTCTACCATTATAATTTTTATATGAATTTTAATTTAACCCCCGTGTACATCGGTTTGAACGACGTCGAGTTGCTGCCACCGTGTGATATGGCCAACAGGCAATCCAGTAGACGACATCTGGAGGACTTTACCCGAGGTCGCGTCATTGGGAAGTTGGAAGAAGGTCGAAGAGTGTCCGAGGAGTTCGGGATCACTCACGGCATCGTTTCACGAGCTTGGAGAGCATTTCAAACGACAGGAACAGCTGTCTGAGAGTTTAGCAGTGGTCGTTCACGAGCAACCACTGCGGCGGACGACCGGTATATTGTCGGTGCGTGCCATTAACGCCTGCTCATCGGAGACGGCAGTTTCTGTGGTGCCAGGAACACAAGAACTGGACACATAAGCAATGGGGTCGAGTTCTCTTTACGGATGAGAGCCGATTTAGTCTGACGAGCGATTCTGGACGTATACACATCTGGAGAGAGCAGGGAACACGCAATCACACTTCCAACATCATCGAAAGGGACCGGTTTGGAGGGGCGGAGTTCTCGTTTGGGGCGGTATCATGCTTGGTAGCCGTACTGACCTCCACATCTTCCAAGGAGGTTCAGTCACTGGTGTCCGCTATTGTACCGAGGTTCTCCTGCTTGACGTGCGTCTGTTTAGGAGGTGCTGTGGGTCCCGAGTTCCAATTCATGGACAACAACGCTACACCTCATCGTACAGTGGCTGTCTCAGAGCTGTTGGAGAGTGAAGATATTTAACGCATGGATTGGCCCGCAAGGTCCCCGGACCTGAATTCAATCGAACACGTGTGGGACCTTCTCGGGAGACGCTTGGCAGCACGTCACCAGCCGCCAGCAACGATTCCGCAGCTGCGATTGGCGCTACAAGAGGAATGGGCTGCGATGCCTCAACAGCTCCTTGACAACCTCGTCCTCAGCATGGACAGACGTTGTAAATCCTGCAACGCAGTCAGGGGTGATCATTTCCCCTACTAAAGACTGGATTTTTCTTGGCAGCCGCCTGTCACATAGACGTTTCTGTCTTCTGTCCAGTTGTGCTCGAAACTATCTTTTCAATAGAGTGCCTTTGTATCCTTTGGATTCCTTGTTTGGACGGTTTTGCTCACTTGTCCCATATTCTTACATCTTCGGGATCTTATGGTATGATTTGTGTCGATATGGAGCACTTCTGCACGACGTTACATTCGAAAAACAGTCTCGTTCTTAATTTTTGCACGCCAGTGTACACATGCATGGTCGCTATGTCTCCTCGTAGATAGATTGAGGGATTTATTTTAAAGTTAAGCTCGCGGGTGCAACAGGCTTACGCAACTGTGGACCAGTCAACATGGCTAATTTTATTGTTTTAATTTAACGTAACTTTTATTTGGCCTCAACCTGAAGGCTGTATTTGCTTGATTCAACATATTTTTCTTATAATAAACCTGTTAATACTTAACCTGCTGTAGCTAACTTTTCTAGGCTGTGTATATTTCTCTAATTCATAATTTGCGGCAAATGGGTTTTTTACGAATACCTCGTAACGAACCTATATGCAACGCAACGTCCGTAAACCTTGAGATTGGGTTCCTTAAATTTATGGGGACGCAACCTCGCTGTTTATCCAGTTAGACGATGACAAAGTATTCCGCGACCACCGCACCACCCGGGGAGTGGTAATACCCCCTTTATTTTTGACGACTACGACTGCTTTTAGAAGTCCGTTGAGAAACAGAAAGAAAACATGTAATTTTTTAAAGGAATCTTCCATATATTTACACTTTTGCGTCAGAATATATTTATTAAATATTTAAGCATTAATTTATTCCCAAATGCTACCAGAACTTTTATCATTCTGAAATAAAGATCTACAAATGAACGCACGCATTCAAAGTTTCAACACGCCCGATTATGCCATCTACAAAACACGATAGATTTGGTAGTACAAATACGAGAACTTAATATTCTGATTTAGCTAAATATCATAAGAAATCTGAAATATTTCATACATTTGTCTAACTATTAAAAGAAGAAAAAAAAGGGAAAACAAAACGTAGAAATACCATCCACTATATTTTGCCGCTGGACGTCCCAATTATTAAACCTCCCCTCTCCCCCATGTCACATTCGGTCCGGTTGTCAGGAAACCACCCTCACCCAATATCACATTTGGTCCGGTTGTCATGAAACCCCCTCCCCCATGTCAAACTTGGTCCGGTTGTCAGGAAACCCCCTCCCCCATGTCACATTTGGTCCGGTTGTCAGGAAACCCCCTACATCAATGTCACATTTGGTCCGGTTGTCAGGAAACCCCCTCACCCCATGTTACATTTGGTCCGGTTGTCAGGAAACCCCCCTCACCCCATGTCACATTTGGACAGGTTGTCAGGAAAACCCCCTCCCCCATGTCACATTTGGTCCGGTTGTCAGGAAATACCCCTCACCCAATGTCAAACTTGGTCCGGTTGTCAGGAAACCCCCTCACCCCATGTCACATTTGGACCGGTTGTCAGGAAAACCCCCTCACCCATGTCACATTTGGTCCGGTTGTCAGGAAACCCCCTCCCCCATGTCACATTTGGTCCGGTTGTCAGGAAACCCCCTACCCCAATGTCACATTTGGTCCGGTTGTCAGGAAACCCCCTCACCCCATGTCAAACTTGGTCCGGTTGTCAGGAAACCCCCTCCCCCCATGTCACATTTGGTCCGGTTGTCAGGAAACCCCCCTACCCCAATGTCACATTTGGTCCGGTTGTCAGGAAACCCCCCTCACCCCATGTTACATTTGGTCCGGTTGTCAGGAAACCCCCTCACCCCATGTCACATTTGGACAGGTTGTCAGGAAAACCCCCTCCCCCATGTCACATTTGGTCCGGTTGTGAGGAAACCCCCTCACCCAATGTCAAACTTGGTCCGGTTGTCAGGAAACCCCCTCACCCCATGTCACATTTGGTCCGGTTGTCAGGAAACCCCCTCCCCCATGTCACATTTGGTCCGGTTGTCAGGAAACCCCCTCACCCCATGTCACATTTGGTCCGGTTGTCAGGAAACCCCCTCACCCCATATCACATTTGGACAGGTTGTCAGGAAAACCCCTCCCCCATGTCACATTTGGTCCGGTTGTCAGGAAACCCCCTCACCCAATGTCACATTTGGTCCGGTTGTCAGGAAACCCCCTCACCCCATGTCACATTTGGTCCGGTTGTCAGGAAACCCCCCTCAACCCATGTCACATTTGGTCCGGTTGTCAGGAAACCCTCCTCACCCCATGTCACATTTGGTCCGGTTGTCAGGAAAACCCCCTCCCCCATGTCACATTTGGTCCGGTTGTCAGGAAATCCCCCTCCCCCTGTGATCTCGGACGTACTTTATGGACGGCCTCTTAGTTAGAAAAAACAAAAAGTAAGATTTATTAAGGTTAACATCACCCTTATCTCCTACTTTCTAGCTCCGACCTAGTAAAAATTAAGAACTTGAAAAAACAGTACACTTAAAAAGTCAGTTTGCACTGAAGGGAAAAAAAAAAACACGTATAAGGAAATAACAATAAACGTTGTTCATTCGTGAATGAAAACTTAGCCTAATACAAATTTTGCGAAGAACCCTTAGTTAATTAATGTGCTTCAAAATGGTAAACCCTAAGAGTGATAGATTATTTCTATAAATTCATGAACACACTCTCAACTATCAATTACTTGATCCGGATTTTTAGAGGAAATGCGGTATTTCGCGAAATTTCGGGATTCACCCCGAAATTTCGCGAATTTCGGCTTTTTTTTCCCCCGCTATAAAATTACTACCCTAGTCATAAATGATACAAGTTAGTAAAATCATGCAATGCATTGATTATGATACGCTTTCCAACATACCAGAAATTATTACTCAAGTTATGAGGAGAATGGCTGTGGAATAAATCTCGCTCCTGTGTCCTAACCTTTGACCCAATTTCGATGATATTCAACAGAACCGGTTCAGTATACCTCAAGAATAACATACTAAAGTTTTGTCGCAATAGAAGCAGTTTTACGGAAGTTATGAGAATAATGGCTGTGGAAGAAATCTTGCTTTTGTGCAATGACCTTTGACCCCATTTCGTTGATATTCAACAGAACCGGTTCACTATACCTCCGGAACAATATGATAACGTTTTGTCGCAATCGAAACATTTTTAGGTAAGTTATGATGCACAAGGGCAATGGAATGGATCCCACTCGTGTCCTGACCTTTGACCCCATTTCGCCCATTTTCAATAGGCTTCGTTCCCAGGTGGTTCCTTACCACATACCAAAATTTCATCGAAATCGAACCATTTTTACGCAAGTTATGACGCATAAGGGCAATGGAATAAATCCCACTCTTATGCCCTGCCTGACCTTTGACCATATTTCGCCAATTTTCAATAGGGTTCGTGCCCAGTGGTTCCCTACCACATACTAAAATTTCATCGAAATCAACCATATTTACGCATGTTATGACGCATAAAGGCAATGAAATGGATCCCGCTTTTATGTCTCGACCTTTGACTATTACCACCCCCTACTAGATGTGAGGGCGAACCATCTGCTGCGTCCTATTCGCTGCAGTGGGATTAATTATTAAAAAGACCGTTAATTTTCGTAACTCTTTATCTTCTATTATCTACCGCCTATGGGTGTCTACCGTGAAGTTGGGTTCCCTAATTGAGGGTCTCCAAGCTCAAGGTTGACGGGTGCATTGCGTTGTGTTTCATATGGGAGAACATGGGAAACCCATATTCCTCCATATGCCGCTTGAAATTTAAAAACTCATGATGTCAGATTTGGACTTTTTATCCTGCGACTGGGCTTGCTAAATGCTAAAAGTTATTTTCTTCTTAAAATCTTGGAGTTGCTACTCTATCGAAACTTTACGATTGTTCTACTTAATTATCCAGGTTAAAATAAACAAAGATTCACTTATTTTGAATTTTCAAAGATTTGAGAAACTCGGGTAAATTTCATTATAAAATACAGAATTTATTTTCATTAGTGTTTCCTTAAAATCTATTACACTGATCGGTGGAGATTTCTATTAATTTAAACCAAAATATATTTTAAGTTCATTATGCTTTTTGATATTCGCAATCATATTTTAAAGTTCACCTTTCGCAAAATATAAGACACATTATGTAATTCAGCACTTGCAAGAGATTAAAAATATCTTTTCTACCGAGGATGTATAGGAGACAAAATCATGATCATGCTAACGAGATATTGGGAATTATGAAATTTTTCTCACCAAATTATTTTCTTTTCATCACATTTGTTGTCGTCCGGTATTACTTATAGGTATAAAGTCTATGGTTGGGACCTCATCCGATCCTGCTGGATGCACACTGCTTCTTCTCTCATCCTGTCGTTTGGTTTTTTGTACGAGTACCTCTGTTGTCGCTAAAACTTCTATGATAGCAAGTTCTATCGTGTCTCTCTTTCGCTCAGCTATAAAATTGTATATCTTGCCCTCGCTGCCATAATCGTGAGTCCCTTTACGCCTCTTGAAAGATTGTTCTATCGTGTCAACATCCTCGAACTGCGAAAACGTCCTTCTCAGCTATGCCAGTGGACCGCATCTCTCTCTCCTCTCGATCGCCCGGAATATAGAACTGATATCTTATCCTCGATTAGACTGTCAAACCTTTTGCATGCGTTCACCCCGAATCTCCAGTCATCATTCCATTCCGTGTTCTCTCCAAATCATATCTGCTGAGAACCCTCCAAAACGTTTTTCTCTCGTCTAAGTTTAAGGGGTTCGGGGTGTTCCTGTCCTACCCAAATGGCTCTCCCCTTATTGGTTGGGCCGCTTTTCCTCGCTTCGGCATTGGTTTACATCCCTGTATGGGAATCCCTCCGATTCGTTGGCAAAGGCTTGAGAACATGGAGTTTTCTTGAAGATGAATATTCCTTTATCTTGTCAACTGCTCCGCGGGATGTCCGCGCTGCCCTAGAATTTTCACGTACGCTTCCTGTGTGACTCTTTCTGTTGGTGTCAACCAGTTACGCCCACTACGAGAAATATGCCCTGTTCGTTCCCCGCTAGCGTGCGTAAAACGTGACTTCGATAATAGAAGGTGGTCCAGTAAATTGGCCCCCACCTGTGATTGCGAGCATTTCACTCTCGTAGCGTTGCTTGTTATAACCTCCGAGTTTTTCTCTTTACTAACCTAGGGGTGTGTACTAACCTAGGGGTGTGTACTAACCTAGGGGTGTGTACTAACCTAGGGGTGTGTTTCGAGCGTATTCTTACTTGAATTCCGGCGAGCTCGGGGAACGCAAAATAAAAATAAAAAAAACAGCAATTCAAAAGAATGATGAAAAAAAATAAGGAATTTCCTCCTCAAGAAAGAAATCTGCTCAGCCAGGTCTTAGAAAAATTATGAAATATGTATTATAATTATCCTCTTAGAATGCCTGTCCACATTATGCTTCTCGGATTTTCTTTCCCAATTCCCGCGCTCTCTAAATTGTCTACTTGGTAACTACTCTTCCTCGTTTAACTATTTCCTCGTACTATGCGATACCGTAGGAATTATTTGGTGAATATATTGCTTTCCCACACTTACTAATTTGTAGGCCCCCTTTCCGAAATTCATACCTACGAAATCATGGTCCTCCAATGTTACACGATATTCCGGAGGACATACGGGTAACATGACCCCATTTCGCCAATTTTCAATAGGGATCGTCCCCAGGTAGTTCCCT
Organism: Macrothele yani; assembly: GCA_039090855.1. NCBI lineage: Eukaryota > Metazoa > Arthropoda > Arachnida > Araneae > Macrothelidae > Macrothele > Macrothele yani. Next base: position 221,633,492 of record CM077034.1, read on the forward strand.
ACCACATACTAAAATTTCGTCGAAATCGAACTATTTTTACGCAAGTTATAACGCATAAGAGCAATGGAATGAATCCCGCTCCTATGTCCTGACCTTTGACCCTGTTTCGCCCATTTTCAATAGGGTTCGTCCCCAGGTGGTCCCCTACCACATACTAAAATTTCGTCGAAATCGAACCATTTTTACGCAAGTTATGACGCATAACAGAAATGGAATGGATCCCGCTCCTAAGTCCTGACCTTTGACCCTGTTTCGTCCATTTTCAATAGGGTTCGTCCCCAGGTAGTTCCCTACCACATACTAAAATTTCGTCGAAATCGAACTATTTTCACGTGAGTTATCGTGCGGACGGATATAGCTGGAGCATATAAGCTTCTTCAACCTACAGTTGGAAAGCGTAAATTAACGGGCCCGGGACTTAAAAAAGAAGCCCGTACTGCAGATGAGTTTTCGCAAACGAGGAGCCACATCAATAAGATTAAATGCACGCGTTTATATTCCCCATTAAAATAATACCACGGATTTCAGGGACGACTATTAAAAGCTTCCTGGACAACTAGCATTTACAGAATAACGAGAAATTACTCTGTCTGAGGAAATTTCACGCGTGTGGCTAAGAGTGGCAACAGCTAAAGAAGAACCCTTCTTTCTCCCTCCTCAAAAGAGCAAGAAAAGGGCAGATGCAGCAGCGAGAGAGCTCGGCTGCATAAAAAGAAAAATAACAAGAGCGAGACTGACGTCAGATGGCAGCCACTTAACTGAACATCACAGTGAATCTAATCAGACGTTTGACCCAACAGGAAATCACTTGAGCAGTTGCTCTGCTGACAATTCAAAGAGTGTTCAGTACCCGGTCAGTTATACATGCGGCGGCAAATGAAGTTCAAGGCCATCCTAACGAAATAAAAATCATACCCACCACGATATCGAGAAAATTTCCAAACAATTAAGGCTGTCTTTGAATGGGTGTAACAGAAATTCTGTCCTATATCTGTAATGCAATTTTTTGTACACATTTTCTCAAAAACTATTACTTTGTAGAATTTGAAATTTTGAGCACAAATAAAAACGACCCGTAGCTAATACGTGTAACAGTTATTTTTCCGAAAAATTTGTCAGAATTTTTTTTTAAAATTCAATTTATCTGACTCGAAAGTATTCCAATTTGGCGCCAGAAGTTAGTTTAGGAGTGTTTCTGTGTGGAAGAAACGAAATATCTCATTTCTGTCTGATTTTTTCAATTATCTAGGCCAAATAGAAATCAAATAATGGGCACAGAAGTGAGATTGGAATCTTGTCTGCTATAGATCATCTTACATTCTACTGTGCATTCATTTTTTGAAGAGAAAATGTGTATATTACCAGAAAACACTTGAATTTGAGACAGAAACTACGCCTACCTACTTAAGCTCCACCCCCAAACAATGTCATTGGTTAAAACGTAACAGGGAGTATTTTATCTTTTCATTGTGGAGCCAACGAGAGATCACTGCCATTCTGAATATGGTAAAGGCCTTCAGTCATTCGCTGACGCCAACTTCTGGGACAATCCCTCAAGACGTAAAAGCCACGCCCAAGGAGTGATATTTTGCGCCATCTATCGCAGAAGATGAAGCCTAACACTCATTTAAAGACAGCCTTAAGAAAACCAGAACTCACTCCGGAATTGTTACATTACTTTCAAAACTTGTGCAATATTCTAGAAGATAATGCTTACCTTGGCATTCCTTACTAGCGATGAAACACATTTCGTGACACGTTTTCATCGCTAGTAAGGAATGCAAAAGTAAGCATTATCTTCTAGAATATTCTACAAGTTATGTTGAAATTTGCACGTAAAAGAGAATAGTAGCATGATCAGAGCTATTTAATAGTCTGAATTAGAACTACTAATAGGAATTTACTTTCAAAACTGTAACGGAAAAAAAAATATTCAATATTATTCCTGCGCTTTCAACTAAAGGCGAATGAAAAATAAATAATGCACCTCATTGCAAACAAGAAAGATTACACCGAATTTTCGGGTGTAATAAGCACGTCTTTGAATCCGTTCTGACGCAAATTAAATTTATCGAAGCTATTCAAAGTCAATGAAACCGGTGTGGAAAACAATAGATCTGACGAAAGAAAGAAGATTTTCAATCGGGTTTTTAATCCCTCAGATATTGCTGTAAACGGAATCGTGAGCTCTTAGAAACAGAGATATCGACAAAAATAAGATGTGACTTTACGTCCCCTGGTGGGAAAACCATGCATTATTTTAGGAAAGTATTCTCAAAAGATGTATCCATATAAGCGGTATCGGTCGAAGAAAAAAATAAAAATCGAGTTTTCAGGAGCCCAGATTTTGCAACAAATACTTCAGAAGGAGAAATTAACACTTATTATGACCCCTAGTGGCTAAACCATTCTTTACCAAACATTAGAAATTATGTGAAAACTATTTTCCATCAGGTCTTGTATGCGATACTGGAAGAATTTTTAAAATCAGATCTTTAGGAGCAGAAATAACGCAGAAAACGCAATTTACCTTTGTGCCCCCTAGCGGAAAGTCTATGATTTACTTGAAATTTTTTAATTTATAGGAAAACGATTTCGCATCGGAAACACTATCCAACATAGAAGGAATTTTTCAAATCGTACTCTTAGAAGTAGAGATGGAGAGTTAATTCTGCTCTTTCTGATCATACAGATCCACAGTCTTAAGTATATATATATATATATATTTTTCTCTGGTTAAAATCTCCGCGAGTTGGTTTCTTTCAGTATGAGGAGGCCATCAGCCCCATCCACACTGCCCCCCAGCGACTAGGGAGTGGCAGAAGTGTTAGGACGCATGGGGAAGAGGTCAGCCATGTTTTACTCTTGTGAGGAGAAAGTTTAGTTGCACAAGAGGTAAGCTCTCTTCCTTGTATTTGGGTTTTAGGTTTTATAAGTTCAATGTTTGTACTTCATGTACTTTTTTTCTCTGTTGATTTTTTGCTTTTCAGCTTTTAGGTACTGGCTTGTCTGTTAACATTTTTGCGGGTTTTAACTCTTTCTTTTCTTGGTAACTTTGCGCGTCTTTTGGGGAACTTAGGCACAGCAGATGGCTAAGCATGGTTCCTTTTCTTTGCGCTGTATTTTCAAAGTAGTTCAGTTCTTAATAACTACTTAATTATGCAGCACTGCTGAAATACTTTGTACATATTGCAACTAATTGTTTAAGTCATATAACTTTCACAAAGCTTTTCTTTAGTTAATTATTGTCTTTAACTTAGTCTCGTTTTTGTGTCGTCAGAAGTTGTAGAGTAGGGGTTTTAGAATCAAGTTTTCTTTCAAAAATCTGATTTTTTAAAAAATTAATATTTCCTTTTTTAATTGCAATGTAAAAATTTGGATTTCTTTTGCATTGTTTTTCAGGTTTAAATTCTCTCTCAGACGAACTTGGCATTTCGTTATAGCTGAAAATTATTTCTAATTATTATGTCACTCTCACAGCTTGAGTTCTCTTTAGTCTTCTCTCTGTTTAATAGTAACAGATGAAGAGCATGGGTCGGGCCAGGAGGGTTATGGATGCAAGCGAAATTGTTAACTAGTGCTAGGTCATACAACTCTGCGGAGGACATGACATATATATATTTTTTAAAACAATTTTTGGTGGGCTTGTTACTTGCATCTATGGCCTTGCAGAAACCCATTTCCAACTAGGTCTTTGTGGAAGTGAGAAAATGCAGAGTTTTTGCTGGTCCTTGATAAAGCCAAGGCTCAGTATTCTCGACACGTTCTACATTCAGTTGTTTTATTTTATTTTTTTATCTTTTCTCCTTTTACTCACACCGGTAGATACATAGCCTTTTCTTTGTTGTACTTGGTATGAGTCAAAAATATATATGTATTTTTTTGCTTAGGTCTCTTCTTTATAGAATATTGACAAAAATAAGATATACATCTACGCCCCTGGCGTAGAAACCGTGCATTTTTTCAAGAATAAAATTTTCCTAAGAGGTTTGACGACATGAGGAGTAGTATCGGTCAACAAACGACTTTTTTTTCAATCGAGTTTTTAGAAGCTCTTATTTTGCTGCAAATACAACAGAATCGGAAATTTAGACTTACTCCACCTGGTGGCCAAACCATTTCTTACAAAAATTAGAAAATATGTGCAAACGATTTGCCATCAGGAGCTGTAGGCGGTGCAGAAAGAATTTTTCAAATCGGAGATTTAGAAGCAGAGATGTATTGGAAAACGCAATTTACGTTTACGCCCCCTAGCGTAAAGTCTATGAATTACTTCAAAATTTTGAAATTACATGAAAAACATGCCACACGAAAAACACTATCCAACAAAGAAGGAATTTTTCAAATCGGACTCCTAGAAGTAGAGATATTGACAAAAATAAGATGTACATCTACGCCCCCAGGCGGAAAACTGGAATATTTTAAGAAGACAATATTCCGAAAAGTTACATCGATGTGAGTGGCATCAGTCCACGAAAGAATTTTTCCATCGATATTTTAGAAGCTCCGATTTTATGGAAAATACATCAGAAGCAAAAATTAACACTTACGCCCCCTGGTGGCCAAAGTATTCTTTACCAAAAATTTGAAATTATATGCAAAAGATTTTCCATCAGGAGATGTATCCGCTGAAGAAAAAAATGTTCAAATCGGAGTTTTAGAAGAAGAGTTATCGAGGAAAAGGAAATTTACTTTTACGCCCCCTAGCGGAAAATCTATGCGTAATTAGAAAAAAGTAACTATATCTAAAATACTCTTCGATACAAATGGAATCGAAAGATAAAAATAAAATTTCAATCGGATGTTTAGAAGCAAATATGTGGAATAAAACGTATTTTTGAATTTGGCATCATCTGCATTTACGCCCTCTACCGGCGAAATTGTACACTGTAAACAAAAAAACCGAAACGAAGGATCAGCATTCGCATATTTCAAGCTTCCCAACGCAAAAAGAATTTTTCACATCGGACTAATAGTTGCATAGATATCGTGGGTACAGACTGCGCCGCCCGTAGGATGACGCAATCGCTCCAATAGTTGCGCCAGTTGTGAGTTTACAAAGTTGTGTGTACGTTTGCTGGCTAATCTGTTCCTGTTCCGAACAAGTTAGTAAAATCATGCAATCTATTGATTATAATACGCTTTCCAACATTACAGAAATCATTACTCAAGTTATGATAATAATGGCTGTGTAATAAATCTCGGTCCTGTGCCCTGACCTTTGATCCCATTTCGATGATATTCAACAGAAGTGGTTCAGTATACCTCCGAAATAACATGACAAAGTTTTGTTGCAATCGAAGCGATTTTACGTAAGTTATGATGCATAAGGGCTATGGAATAGATCCCGCTCTTGTGTCCTAACCTTCGACCCCGTTTTGCCCATTTTCAATAAGGTTTGTCGCCAGGTGGTCCCCTACCACATACTAAAATTTCATCGAAATCGAACCTTTTTTACGTTAGTTATGGCGCATAACAGCAGTGGAATAGATCCCTCTCCTATGTATACTGACCTTTGAACCACATTTCGTTTACTTTAAATACGGTTCCTTCCCAGGTGATCAACTACGAGATACTAAAATTTCGAAGAAATCATTACTCAAGTTATGAGAAAAATGTCTGTGTAATAAATCTCGGTCCTGTGCCCTGACCTTTGACCCCATTTCGATGATATTAAACAGAATTGGTTCAGTATACCTCCGGAACAACATACCAAAGTTTTGTCGCAATCGAAGCAATTTTATTCAAATTATGAAGATAATGGCTGTGGAATAAATCTTGCTCCTGCGCCCTGACCTTCGACCCTATTTCGATGATATTAAGCAGAATTGGTTCAGTATACCTCCGGAACAACATACCAAAGTTTTGTCGCAATCGAAGCAATTTTATTCAAATTATGAGGATAATGGCTGTGGAATAAATCTTGCTCCTGCGCCCTGACCTTGGACCCCATTTCGATTATATTCAACAGATTTGGTTCAGTATTCCTCCGGAACAACATACTAAAGTTTTGTCGCAATAGAAGCATTTTTAGTCAAGTTATGAGGATAATGGCTGTGGAATAAATCTCGCACCTGTGCCCTGACCTTTGACCCCATTTCGATGATATTAAACAGAATTGATTCAGTATACCTCCGGAACAACATACCAAAGTTTTGTCGCAATCGAAGCAATTTTATTCAAATTATGAAGATAATGGCTGTGGAATAAATCTTGCTCCTGCGCCCTGACCTTCGACCCTATTTCGATGATATTCAACAGAATTGGTTCAGTATTCCTCCGGAACAACATACTAAAGTTTTGTCGCAATAGAAGCATTTTTAGTCAAGTTATGAGGATAATGGCTGTGGAATAAATCTCGCACCTGTGCCCTGACCTTTGACCCCATTTCGATGATATTAAACAGAATTGGTTCAGTATACCTCCGGAACAACATACCAAAGTTTTGTCGCAATCGAAGCAATTTTATTCAAATTATGAAGATAATGGCTGTGGAATAAATCTTGCTCCTGCGCCCTGACCTTCGACCCTATTTCGATGATATTAAGCAGAATTGGTTCAGTATTCCTCCGGAACAACATACTAAAGTTTTGTCGCAATAGAAGCATTTTTAGTCAAGTTATGAAGATAATGGCTGTGGAATAAATCTCGCACCTGTGCCCTGACCTTTGACCCCATTTCGATGATATTAAACAGAATTGATTCAGTATACCTCCGGAACAACATACCAAAGTTTTGTCGCAATCGAAGCAATTTTATTCAAATTATGAAGATAATGGCTGTGGAATAAATCTTGCTCCTGCGCCCTGACCTTCGACCCTATTTCGATGATATTAAGCAGAATTGGTTCAGTATTCCTCCGGAACAACATACTAAAGTTTTGTCGCAATAGAAGCATTTTTAGTCAAGTTATGAGGATAATGGCTGTGGAATAAATCTTGCTCCTGCGCCCTGACCTTCGACCCCATTTCGATTATATTCAACAGAATTGGTTCAGTATTCCTCCGGAACAACATACTAAAGTTTTGTCGCAATAGAAGCATTTTTAGTCAAGTTATGAGGATAATGGCTGTGGAATAAATCTTGCTCCAGTGCCCTGACCTTTGACCCCATTTCAACGATATTAAACAGAAGCGGTTCCGTACACCTCCGGAACAACATGATAAAGTTTTGTGGCAATCGAACTATTTATTTTTAAGCAAGTTATAACGCATAAGGGCAATGGAATGCATCCCGCTCCTATCTCCTGACCTTTGACCCCATTTCGCACATTTTCAATAGGGTTTGTCCCCAGTCTGTCCCCTACCACATACTAAAATTTCATCGAAATCGAACCATTTTTACGCGAGTAACCGTGCGGACAGACAGACGTACAAAGCTGGAGCATATAGGCTTCTTCAACTTACGGTTAGAAAGCGTAAAAAAAAAAAAAAAAAAAAAATAATTTTCTGAGATTTTATATTCGGTGTTTTCCGTAATTCGTAGCGGACCGAAGAAAATACATCCATCGCCCACAATTTTCTGGCAAAAGAAGAGACGGGGGGGGGGGGGTGGAGCCTATCGCCTTACTTGGCGGGTATATCTAATTCACTTCAGAGAGAGAGAAAGGGGGGGCAAACAGAGAGAAACGTGTGTGTGTGTGTGTCACGTGATATTTCCAGCGTTAGGCACTGCACACGATGTTTCCTGCTGAAGAGCGTTCTACATTTCCGTAATTTTCGCATGGTGGATGATTCATGGCAATAACGGCACGTTGAACAGGATCCTTAATGTGTTCGATGGCGTTTAAATCTGGTGAACGAGGATGCCAAACTCCGCGGAATGTTCCTACAGCCATAATCGGGCGATTGCGGAAATGTGCGGTGTTCGACGGCGTTTAAATCCGGTGAACGAGGATGCCAAACTCCGTGGAATGTTACTACAGCCATAATCGGGCGATTGCAGACATGTGCGGTGTTCGACGGCGTTTAAATCCGGTGAACGAGGATGCCAAACTCCGCGGAATGTTCCTACAGCCATAATCGGGCGATTGCGGAAATGTGCGGTGTTCGACGGCGTTTAAATCTGGTGAACGAGGATGCCAAACTCCGTGGAATGTTCCTACAGCCATAATCGGGCGATTGCGGAAATGTGCGGTGTTCGACGGCGTTTAAATCCGGTGAACGAGGATGCCAAACTCCGCGGAATGTTCCTACAGCCATAATCGGGCGATTGCGGAAATGTGCGGTGTTCGACGGCGTTTAAATCCGGTGAACGAGGATGTCAAACTCCGCGGAATGTTCCCATCCATAATCGGGCGATTGCGGAAATGTGCGGTGTTCGACGGCGTTTAAATCCGGTGAACGAGGATGCCAAACTCCGCGGAATGTTCCTACAGCCATAATCGGGCTATTGCAGACATGTGCGGTGTTCGACGGCGTTTAAATCCGTTGAACGAGGATGCCAAACTCCGTGGAATGTTACTGCAGCCATAATCGGGCGATTTCAGACATGTGCGGTGTTCGATAGCGTTTAAATCCGGTGAACGAGGATGCCAAACTCCGTGGAATGTTACTACAGCCATAATCGGGCGATTGCAGACATGTGCGGTGTTCGACGGCGTTTAAATCCGGTGAACGAGGATGCTAAACTCCGTGGAATGTTACTACAGCCATAATCGGGCGATTGCAGACATGTGCGGTGTTCGATGGCGTTTAAATCCGGTGAACGAGGATGCCAAACTCCGTGGAATGTTACTACAGCCATAATCGGGCGATTGCAGACATGTGCGGTGTTCGACGGCGTTTAAATCCGGTGAACGAGGATGCCAAACTCCGTGGAATGTTACTACAGCCATAATCGGGCGATTGCAGACATGTGCGGTGTTCGACGGCGTTTAAATCCGGTGAACGAGGATGCCAAACTCCGTGGAATGTTACTACAGCCATAATCGGGCGATTGCAGACATGTGCGGTGTTCGACGGCGTTTTAAATCCGGTGAACGAGGATGCCAAACTCCGTGGAATGTTCCTACAGCCATAATCGGGCGATTGCAGACATGTGCGGTGTTCGACGGCGTTTAAATCCGGTGAACGAGGATGCCAAACTCCGTGGAATGTTCCTACAGCCATAATCGGGCGATTGCAGACATGTGCGGTGTTCGACGGCGTTTAAATCCGGTGAACGAGGATGCCAAACTCCGTGGAATGTTCCTACAGCCATAATCGGGCGATTGCGGAAATGTGCGGTGTTCGACGGCGTTTAAATCCGGTGAACGAGGATGCCAAACTCCGCGGAATGTTCCCATCCATAATCGGGCGATTGCGGAAATGTGCGGTGTTCGACGGCGTTTAAATCCGGTGAACGAGGATGCCAAACTCCGTGGAATGTTCCTACAGCCATAATCGAGCGATTGCAGACATGTGCGGTGTTCGACGGCGTTTAAATCCGGTGAACGAGGATGCCAAACTCCGTGGAATGTTACTACAGCCATAATCGGGCGATTGCAGACATGTGCGGTGTTCGACGGCGTTTAAATCCGGTGAACGAGGATGCCAAACTCCGTGGAATGTTACTACAGCCATAATCGGGCGATTGCAGACATGTGCGGTGTTCGACGGCGTTTAAATCCGGTGAACGAGGATGCCAAACTCCGCGGAATGTTCCTACAGCCATAATCGGGCGATTGCGGAAATGTGCGGTGTTCGACGGCGTTTAAATCTGGTGAACGAGGATGCCAAACTCCGTGGAATGTTCCTACAGCCATAATCGGGCGATTGCGGAAATGTGGGGTGTTCGACGGCGTTTAAATCCGGTGAACGAGGATGCCAAACTCCGCGGAATGTTCCTACAGCCATAATCGGGCGATTGCGGAAATGTGCGGTGTTCGACGGCGTTTAAATCCGGTGAACGAGGATGTCAAACTCCGCGGAATGTTCCCATCCATAATCGGGCGATTGCGGAAATGTGCGGTGTTCGACGGCGTTTAAATCCGGTGAACGAGGATGCCAAACTCCGCGGAATGTTCCTACAGCCATAATCGGGCTATTGCAGACATGTGCGGTGTTCGACGGCGTTTAAATCCGTTGAACGAGGATGCCAAACTCCGTGGAATGTTACTGCAGCCATAATCGGGCGATTTCAGACATGTGCGGTGTTCGATGGCATTTAAATCCGGTGAACGAGGATGCCAAACTCCGTGGAATGTTACTACAGCCATAATCGGGCGATTGCAGACATGTGCGGTGTTCGATGGCATTTAAATCCGGTGAACGAGGATGCCAAACTCCGTGGAATGTTACTACAGCCATAATCGGGCGATTGCAGACATGTGCGGTGTTCGACGGCGTTTAAATCCGGTGAACGAGGATGCCAAACTCCGTGGAATGTTACTACAGCCATAATCGGGCGATTGCAGACATGGGCGGTGTTCGACGGCGTTTAAATCCGGTGAACGAGGATGCCAAACTCCGTGGAATGTTACTACAGCCATAATCGGGCGATTGCAGACATGTGCGGTGTTCGACGGCGTTTAAATCCGGTGAACGAGGATGCCAAACTCCGCGGAATGTTCCTACAGCCATAATCGGGCGATTGCGGAAATGTGCGGTGTTCGACGGCGTTTAAATCCGGTGAACGAGGATGCCAAACTCCGCGGAATGTTCCTACATCCATAATCGGGCGATTGCGGAAATGTGCGGTGTTCGACGGCGTTTAAATCCGGTGAACGAGGATGCCAAACTCCGTGGAATGTTCCTACAGCCATAATCGAGCGATTGCAGACATGTGCGGTGTTCGACGGCGTTTAAATCCGGTGAACGAGGATGCCAAACTCCGTGGAATGTTACTACAGCCATAATCGGGCGATTGCAGACATGTGCGGTGTTCGACGGCGTTTAAATCCGGTGAACGAGGATGCCAAACTCCGTGGAATGTTACTACAGCCATAATCGGGCGATTGCAGACATGTGCGGTGTTCGACGGCGTTTAAATCCGGTGAACGAGGATGCCAAACTCCGCGGAATGTTCCTACAGCCATAATCGGGCGATTGCGGAAATGTGCGGTGTTCGACGGCGTTTAAATCTGGTGAACGAGGATGCCAAACTCCGCGGAATGTTCCTACAGCCATAATCGGGCGATTGCGGAAATGTGCGGTGTTCGACGGCGTTTAAATCTGGTGAACGAGGATGCCAAACTCCGTGGAATGTTCCTACAGCCATAATCGGGCGATTGCGGAAATGTGCGGTGTTCGACGGCGTTTAAATCCGGTGAACGAGGATGCCAAACTCCGCGGAATGTTCCTACAGCCATAATCGGGCGATTGCGGAAATGTGCGGTGTTCGACGGCGTTTAAATCCGGTGAACGAGGATGCCAAACTCCGCGGAATGTTCCTACAGCCATAATCGGGCTATTGCAGACATGTGCGGTGTTCGACGGCGTTTAAATCCGTTGAACGAGGATGCCAAACTCCGTGGAATGTTACTACAGCCATAATCGGGCGATTTCAGACATGTGCGGTGTTCGACGGCGTTTAAATCCGGTGAACGAGGATGCCAAACTCCGTGGAATGTTACTACAGCCATAATCGGGCGATTGCAGACATGTGCGGTGTTCGACGGCGTTTAAATCCGGTGAACGAGGATGCCAAACTCTGTGGAATGTTACTACAGCTATAATCGGGCGATTGCAGACATGTGCGGTGTTCGACGGCGTTTAAATCCGGTGAACGAGGATGCTAAACTCCGTGGAATGTTACTACAGCCATAATCGGGCGATTGCAGACATGTGCGGTGTTCGATGGCGTTTAAATCCGGTGAACGAGGATGCCAAACTCCGTGGAATGTTACTACAGCCATAATCGGGCGATTGCGGACATGTGCGGTGTTCGACGGCGTTTAAATCCGGTGAACGAGGATGCCAAACTCCGTGGAATGTTACTACAGCCATAATCGGGCGATTGCAGACATGTGCGGTGTTCGACGGCGTTTAAATCCGGTGAACGAGGATGCCAAACTCCGTGGAATGTTACTACAGCCATAATCGGGCGATTGCAGACATGTGCGGTGTTCGACGGCGTTTTAAATCCGGTGAACGAGGATGCCAAACTCCGTGGAATGTTCCTACAGCCATAATCGGGCGATTGCAGACATGTGCGGTGTTCGACGGCGTTTAAATCCGGTGAACGAGGATGCCAAACTCCGTGGAATGTTCCTACAGCCATAATCGGGCGATTGCAGACATGTGCGGTGTTCGACGGCGTTTAAATCCGGTGAACGAGGATGCCAGACTCCGTGGAATGTTCCTACAGCCATAATCGGGCGATTGCAGACATGTGCGGTGTTCGACGGCGTTTAAATCCGGTGAACGAGGATGCCAAACTCCGTGGAATGTTACTACAGCCATAATCGGGCGATTGCAGACATGTGCGGTGTTCGACGGCGTTTAAATCCGGTGAACGAGGATGCCAAACTCCGCGGAATGTTACTACAGCCATAATCGGGCGATTGCAGACATGTGCGGTGTTCGACGGCGTTTAAATCCGGTGAACGAGGATGCCAAACTCCGTGGAATGTTACTACAGCCATAATCGGGCGATTGCAGACATGTGCGGTGTTCGACGGCGTTTAAATCCGGTGAACGAGGATGCCAAACTCCGTGGAATGTTCCTACAGCCATAATCGGGCGATTGCAGACATGTGCGGTGTTCGACGGCGTTTAAATCCGGTGAACGAGGATGCCAAACTCCGTGGAATGTTCCTACAGCCATAATCGGGCGATTGCAGACGTGTGCGGTGTTCGACGGCGTTTAAATCCGGTGAACGAGGATGCCAGACTCCGTGGAATGTTCCTACAGCCATAATCGGGCGATTGCAGACATGTGCGGTGTTCGACGGCGTTTAAATCCGGTGAACGGGGATGCCAAACTCCGTGGAATGTTCCTACAGCAATAATCGGGCGATTTCAGACATGTGCGGTGTTCGACGGCGTTTAAATCCGGTGAACGAGGATGCCAAACTCCGTGGAATGTTCCTACAGCCATAATCGGGCGATTGCAGACATGTGCGGTGTTCGACGGCGTTTAAATCCGGTGAACGAGGATGCCAAACTCCGTGGAATGTTCCTACAGCCATAATCGGGCGATTGCAGACATGTGCAGTGTTCGACGGCGTTTAAATCCGGTGAACGAGGATGCCAAACTCCGTGGAATGTTCCTACAGCCATAATCGGGCGATTGCAGCGTGTGCGGTGTTCGACGGCGTCCATGCCCGTTGAGGCATGGATGTTGTGTTTGTCTTACAGCACTGGCCATAAATTAGGGACGTGGAACTGCTTATAGCCCATTCAGTTGCTCATTGTGGTCGATTAAACTCCAAAAAAAAAAAAAAAAAAAGTGTGTATATATATATATACAGGGTGATTCATAAAGAAGTATACAGTTTCAACGCACTATAAAACAAGAACAATGTAAGATATTTTATGTTAGCTGTAATACAATCGTAGGGGAATGTTTCAAGTTTTTTTAGACTGTCACTGATGTTCTATGTGTACACACAACACACATTGAGCTGGTAATCCATTTCCGCCCAAACGCGAGGTAAGATATCTGAATCAAGTGAAGTGATAGTGGTTGTGATACGCTGTTTTAGCTCTGCTAGATCAAGAGGAAGGGGAGGGGCGAATACCTTGTCCTCTACGTACCCCCACAGGAAAACGTCAGAAGGTGTTAAAAGTCAGGACTTCTGGGTGGCCAATGGGTCAGTGGCATGTCGTAGTCGGCAGCTCGATCATGATCATATGTAGAGAATTTTAGGAAAGGAGTGTCTGACCCCAGGTCTTAAACAACCCTTAGAAATAGGAAGCTAGGACAGTTGGGCCCTGATAGGAAAGTGATACGGAAGCGAAGTAGAAAGGGGAAGGAAGAAGACGCCCTTATTTATTACCGGGGTGGGCAGTACCCAGGGTCCGACGGCTTAACGTGCCCATCCGACGCACGGCGGATATTTAGTGAATCAAGCGTTCCTATCCAGGGCTTTACAGAGGAAAGGGCTAGTCCGTCCCTTTCAAGAACTGAATGCCGACCAGTGTCTGAAGAGCGTGGATGGAAAACCGGTTGGCGACTTGTTTCTACGTCATCGCGCTGGCCTGCTCCCTGAGCTTCGTTTGTAAACTTGCCTACAAGTCCAAATTTTCCTCTGTTATGGTTTGCACGCCCGCGCTTTTTCTTGGTTTATATACACTGACGGAAAAAAAAAATCCCAACACCAAGAAGAGGTTGTGTTAGATAAACGACAGTTGGTAGGCGGTGCGAGTACATCTGTAAGATGACGTCTATGCAAATTTCGCGCTCGGCGCATACCTGTGGCGCATACGTGTGGCGCTAGTAGCGCCCTTCGGAACATGCAAAGCAGGTTTGCTGTAAATACGCGCTGCAACGTTCGTGAGCGTTAGTTATCCTTGAGATTCGACGTAGGGTGTTGATGTTAGACAAGAATGCCTTTAAGAAGACGAAGAAGCCATTATCGACAGCTCACGGAGTTTGAACGAGGTCGTGTAATAGGGCCACGAGAAGGTGGATTTTCTTTCCGCAATATTGCGGAACGACTTGGCAGGAATGTAGCCACTGTGCATGATTGTTGGCAGCGGTGGTCAAGGGAAGGTACTGCCTCAAGAAGACCCGGTTCCGGCCGACCACGTGGCACTACTGAGAGGGAAGACCGCCGTGTACGGCGTATGGCCGTGGCGCATCGTACCGCGTTTGCGGCAGCAATTCGAGCTGCAGTTGCCACCACAGTGACACAACGAAGTGTTACAAATCGGTTACTTGAAGGACAGCTCCGAGCCAGACGTCCTGTAGCGTGCATTCCACTTACTCCAAACCACTGCCGTTTGCGACGTCAGTGGTGTCAAGCTAGATCTCATTGGAGGACGGAGTGGAGATCTGTTGTATTTTCTGATGAAAGCCGGTTCTGCCTGGGTGCCAGTGATGGCCGTGTGTTGGTTAGAAGGAGGGCAGGTGAGCGCCTGCAACCAACCTGTCTGCGGCCGAGACACACTGGACCTACACCTGGAGTTATGGTCTGGGGAGCAATTTCCTATGAGAGCAGGAGCACTCTCGTGGTTATCCCACGCACCCTGACAGCACAGTTGTACGTCGGTCTGGTGATTCAACCTGTTGTGCTGCCATTCACGAACAGCATTCCAGGGAGTGTTTTCCAACAGGATAACGCTCGCCTGCATACCGCTGTTGTAACCCAACATGCTCTACAGAGTGTCGACATGTTGCCGTGGCCTGTTAGATCACCAGATCTTTCTCCAATCGAGCACGTACGGGACATCATTGGAAGACAACTCCAGCGTCACCTCCAACCAGCATTAACCGTCCCTGTATTGACCGACCAAGTGCAACAGGCATGGAACTCCATCCCACAAACTGACATCCAGAACCTGTACGACACAATGCATGAACGTGTGCGTGCTTGCATTCAACATTCTGGCGGTTACACCGGTTATTAATGTACCAGCATTTCACATTTAAAATGGTTCTTCTCGCGCTTACATTACGCTGTGATCTTGAAACCTTAATCGATTAAATATGTTACCTATACAAATGTATTGCCGCCATTTCATTCCTCTACAATTATTTTTTCGTGGTGTTGGGATTTCTTTTTTTCCGTCAGTGTATATTAACAGAGTGCTTAAACTACTTTTGCGGAGTTTGAAGAACTCAGTAACTTTCTGTGTCTTAAAAGTTTTAAAGAACTAATTTTTGTGACAGGGCGAAAAAGGTTGTAAACAAACAAACCACTAAACTTTTCTAGGAAATTACTTAAAATAAAAACAAAAAAAAAAAACAAAAAAGGAACGATACACTGAGTTTCTGACATCAGAAAAATATAGTTAGTATAGTAAACAAAATACTTTTTTACGAAAAAGCATTCATGACAGAAATTGTTGATTCAAAAAATTATCGCATTTATACTATTACATCAATGTTTTCTGATTTTAGGACCCAAAATCCTTAACTTTTGTTTTCGAAAAACACAATTTCTAATATCTGAGTGCGCATTGCAATAGATGCACACTGTAATACACTGCTGGACAATTGCTAAGGACGGATCATAAACGGCTATATAGCGCATAAAAAAGTAAGTGTGGTTGGATGCCAAGTGAAATAAAATAATGTCAGAATGCCAGGACATTACAAGGAAGACAATTTATTGTGCTCTGAAATCCAGAAGGCTTTGGAACGTGTTCAAGGGACAAACAGGCCATTTTGTGCAGAATACGTAAACGTGAAAAAAATGCAATTACCGTCCGCAGGCGTTCCGGCGTAAGATGTCAATACGGGATATGGCCACCATGGAGGGCGATGCAAGATTCCACACGTCGTGTCATGCTTTGCACAACATTATCAAGCAGCTGTTGGGGTAATTTATCCCATTCCTCTGTCAGTGCACGGATGAGGGTGTCCTTGTTTATTGGAGGGCATTGGCGACCAGCAAGACTCCTCCCCAAAGCATCCCACACATTTTCAATGGGATTCAGATCTGGAGAACGTGCTGGCCATACGAGGCGTTGAATATCCTCGCTCTCAAGACACTCCTGGACAGCGACTGTTCGATGACATGCTGCGTTGTCGTCCATGAAAATGAATCTATCACCGACAGCACCACGGAAAATGCGAACATGAGGTAGCAGAACATCATTAATGTATCGTTGGCCAGTCATAGTCCCAGTTGGAAGCACATAGAGGGACGTACGGCCATTGATCATGATGCCAGCCCATACCATAACACTACATGTCGGATATCGGTCCCTTTCCTGTATGTTTGCTGGACAATATGCAGTACCACTATCACGCCAGATCAGTTGTCGTCGACAATCAGACGATAGGCTGTATCTACTCTCATCTGAGAAGAGGACAGCAGACCAGTCGTTATCAGTCCAATTGCGATGTTGATGGCACCATTGCAAACGGGCGGTACGGTGACGTCTGGACAATGGGATGCACACAACAGGACGGCGGGCGTATAGTCCTCCTTCATGCAAACGTCTGGCGACAGTTTTTCGTGAGATCCGCTTGCAGCCATAAACTGATTTGCTAGCTCACTAGCTGTGCTGCGCCGGTGTCTTTTTGTTGATAGCACTATGTACCGATCTTCTGCAGGTGTCGTACTGCGAACACGACCTCCCCCGTGACGTTTGCTACACTCTCCATTTGTTTGAAATGATTTCCAAAGCCTTGAAACAACACTGTGGCTGACGTCGAACTCCCTGGCAACATCTGTTATTTTTCGCCCTTCTTCAATCTTGCCAATAATACGGCCACGCGTAAAATCATCTAGGTGATGTCGGAAAGACATACTGAAAATTTCAAGTTCGTCAATTTATTCTTTCCCTTTCAACTTTGCGTTTGAACAACAACGGTTAATACGCGTCAAATCCTTTATATCTCATTTCAGCGCTATGACGTCACGAACAAGTTCTGCAATCCAAAATTTGCATATGCACAATACGTCTTACTGTATCCCGCACTTATGCTAATTTCCACATTTTCCTGCCTTCCATTATATGGTTGCTATTGCCATCCGTCCTTAGCAATTGTCCGGCAGTGTATGTTAAATACGGTAAGAAAACAGCTACCCTTGGCTCTTGGCTTCCGAAGGGCCACGTCATCAAGCTCGGCGGCGTGTCTCAGGGGGTGAAGCACTAAGGACTAGCCCTTTCTTCTCAATCCCTGGTTCGTATCTGCCTGGGATCGAACCTGAGGTCCTTTCCGTGGCCGTCACGAACGCTGCCCACTAGGCCACCCGCTGCTCGTCCAATCCATCGGTGAGGAAGATGTTCGTCGACTGACTAGTCACGTGACGCGCGCGCGCTATCGCCTACGTCACTTCCCTCAGTAGCGGGGACACAAACTTTATGAATACATCTATACCTAACGGTTCGCAGTTGTGGTCCGTGTCTTCAGATGTTACCGTTTTACAGCATCTGGAAACTGTGTACTTCTTTATGAATAAAACCCTATCACAACATGCGTGCTGAAAATCGTTTCTATTAAGTTCGTTGGATTAACTGTTCGTAAAACCAGACACGAATATTTACTTTGTGCGTGAAGGTGTTTTTGATTTACAATAAGAAAGAACTGAGCTTTATTTCTTTTTTTTTTGTCATTTATAACCTTCGGTGAGATACAGATACGTAAACTTTGCGTGTGGTTAAGGCATGCCTTGCTGACAACCGCCATCCGAAACAGATAAGACGCTTTAGTCAAATATGTGCTCGGTAAACATTAAAAACGCAAGCGTGAGTGATGTGTAAACTGCATTTATCTTTTACAACAGCGCGAGGCTCCCGAAGTTTAACTACGGATAATTTCTGCTCCACTTATAACAACACAGCTTCAAGCATGAGCCCACACCGTTTACCGGTAACTTCGTTCGAAAACAAGTATAGTCAAACCTCCCTATAAGCGAACGAGCGCCCGACTTATAACGCTTCCTTTACAGTAAAAATCCTCATAGAAATAATGAGTAGAGTTATTCAAAACTATCCTCCAGTCCGTCCAAGTGCGGCTGTTTGCAGCTTCAAATAAATATTCATACGCTGGCAGAAAGCGAAAAAAGAACACCAAGAAGGAGACGTCTGCTACCAACGAAATTTATGCATAACGGAATACAGAGGATAACGTGATCAAAACATTATTGGCAAAATACAGCTGTATTTGCTGGTAAACTGAAAAATAACATTTCCATGAAACATGGTTAGTACGAGGTTGAACCGCCATGAACTGCGTCACACTGTGCAATTCTGGCATGGAGTCTGTCGTACAGATGTTGGATGTAAGTTTGGGGTATTGAGTTCCAAGCATCCTCAACCTAGACGCCTAAATCGGGGATGGTCGTGGCTAGAAAGTGAAAAAAGAACACCCAGAAGGAGACGTCTGATACCAACGAAATTTATACATAACGGAATACAGAGGATAACGTGATCAAAACATTATGGCAAAATACAGCTGTATTTGCTGGTAAACTGAAAAATAACATTTCCATGAAACATGGTTAGTACGAGGTTGAACCGCCATGAACTGCGTCACACTGTGCAATTCTGGCATGGAGTCTGTCGTACAGATGTTGGATGTAAGTTTGGGGTATTGAGTTCCAAGCATCCTCAACCTGCACGCCTAAATCGGGGATGGTTGTGGCTAGAAAGTGAAAAAAGAACACCAAGAAGGAGACGTCTGATACCAACGAAATTTATGCATAACGGAATACAGAGGATAACGTGATCAAAACATTATTGGCAAAATACAGCTGTATTTGCTGGTAAACTGAAAAATAACATTTCCATGTAACATGGTTAGTACGAGTTTGAACCGCCATGAACTGCGTCACACTGTGCAATTCTGGCATGGAGTCTGTCGTACAGATGTTGGATGTAAGTTTGGGGTATTGAGTTCCGAACAACCTCAACCTGGACGCGTAAATCGGGGATGGTCGTGGCTAGAAAGTGAAAAAAGAACACCAAGAAGGAGACGTCTGCTACCAACGAAATTTATGCAAAACGGAATACAGAGGATAACGTGATCAAAACATTATGGCAAAATACAGCTGTATTTGCTGGTAAACTGAAAAATAACATTTCCATGTAACATGGTTAGTACGAGGTTGAACCGCCATGAACTGCGTCACACTGTGCAATTCTGGCGTGGAGTCTGTCGTACAGATGTTGGATGTAAGTTTGGGGTATTGAGTTCCAAGCATCCTCAACCTGGACGCGTAAATCGGGGATGGTCGTGGCTGGCCGTGGAGACCGGATAAGTCGTCGTCCCATAAAATCTCACACGTGCTCAATCCGGTGAACGTGCAGGCCATGGAAGTTGTCTCACACCATGAAGGGCATGTTGCGTTGCACGTGCCGTGTGTGGGCGTGCGTTATCTTGCTGGAAAACACCACGATAGACCGACCTTACAGCGGGCTGAATGATGATGTTCATGGAGCAGGTGCTGTTTAACGTACCCGGTACAAACACTAGTTGTGTACGGGAGCGATAGCTGATCGCTCCCCACACCAGGAGACCAGGTGTAGGCCCTGTGTGTCGCTGGCGGATGCAAGAAGGGTGTGGACGCTCCCCAGTGCGTCTGCGAACACGCATACGGCCATCGGAGGCTCCCAAGCAGAATCTGCTTTCATCGCTAAACAAGACAGATCGCCATTGCGTTCTCCAGTGCAGACGTTGGCGACACCACTGCAGCCGTTCCTGACGGTGGGCTGGAGTCAGAGGTGCACATGCCAGAGGCACACGTGCACGTAGTCCTGCATCCAGTGGATGGTTGCGGATTGTTCGCACAGTCACCTCAGGTGCAACGGCAGCTCGGATTTGCGTCGCAGTGGATGTTCTGCTTGACAACGCCACTCTTCTTATGCGTCGATCGGTCCGCTCATCAGTCCGTCTGTGACTCCCGGTTCCACGTCTTCTCGTGTGGGAATGTTCCTCGGACCATCTATCGTACCACCACCGATACTTCCCGTCCAATTCGCTCCGCAATACGACGATACGACCACCCGGCCTCGCGGAGTCCGACTAGACGACCTCGCTCGAAGTCCGATAACTGCTGAAATCGTACACGTCTTCCATGTCCAGGCATTGCAGCTTCTTCGGGGTCTTCGCACGTGTCCGTACGCCGACGACTGATTACATTCACTTCGCCGTACTCCTTAAATACCACCCACTATAATTTGCATATTATGCCGTGCTGTGGCGTAAGCGCTCACCGGTTGGTCCCGAAATTAACATCACACCTACGTAAACTCGACCCCATTAACATATGTAAATTTCATGATCGTCCGCCAATTCCTTCTTGGTGTTCTTTTTTCACTTTCCGCCGGTGTAGTATGCACGTCAATGCAGGAGTTACGTGAGTCATATCCATCAGGCCAGTGCAGCGTAATTTAGTGTCCATGGGGCCTGGGAGCAGAAGACCCACCAGAGTGCTTTTGTTAACACCACGACATCGGACACAGTGCCTCACCTTCGCACGTGAACACGGAAGACTGGCAACATGTGGTGTCGTCCGATGAGTCACGCTACCAGTTGTTACGAGCTGATAGTAGGGTTCAGGTGGGGCGCAGACCCCATGCTGTCAACAAGGCACTGTTCAAGCTGGTAGTGGTTCCATACATGTGTGGGGTGTCTTCGCGACTCACGGTTTGGGTCCTCCGGTCGTGAAATAAATCATGAAAGAAATACGGGATTACGCCATATAATACAAATTTTAAAGATGACAATCCGATTTTTGGCGTAAAAGTGACAAGGATGGTAAGTCAGGTAATATCCGAAACCTTGAACATTTTCATGGTCCTGGAGCGGGACTCAAACCCGCATCTCCCAGAAAACGCTCGGGTATGCTAACAACTACACCACCCAGAACGACCAAGTTTCAAGTTTCCGATCAATTTGAATTTTAACCATCACGGGATTCGCTAGTCGAAGCAACCGGCATTCATGTTTAGCGAATCTGGAGGTTAAGAATCTTATCCCGTGTTTGCCCGGACAAGCAGATAAATCATGAAAGAAATACGGGATTACGCCATATAATACAAATTTTGAAGATGACAATCCGATTTTTGGCGTAAATGTGACAAGGACGGTAAGTCAGATAAAATCCGAAAACTTGAAAATTTTCATCGTCCTGGAGCGGAACTCGAACCCGCGTCTCCCAGAAAACGCCCAGGGATGCTAACCACTACACCACCCAGAATGACCAAGTTTCAAGTTTCCGATCACTTTGAATATAACCATCACAGGATTCGCTAGTCGAAGCAACCGGCATTCATGTTTAGCGAATCTGGAGGTTAAGAATCTTATCCCGTGTTTGCCCGGAGAAGCAGATAAATCATGAAAGAAATACCGGATTTTTTTTTTTTATTTTTTTTTTATTGGAGGTTTAACGACCACCGTGAGCAACTCAATGGGCTATAAGCAGTCGCCCATCTCTAATTTAGGGTCACTGGTTCCAGGGAAGGGAGAGAGCCAGTGCCGTAAGACAAACACAACATCCATGCCTCACCGGGATTCGAACCCGGACCCCTTAGCGGACGAATGATCAGAGGCCAGCGCTTAGACCACTGCGCGAAAATACGGGATTACGCCGTATAATACAAATTTTGAAGATGACAATCCGATTTTTGGCGCAAATGTGGCAAGGATGGTAAGTCAGATAAAATCCGAAAACTTGAAAATTTTCATCGTCCTGGAGCGGGACTCGAACCCGCGTCACCCAGAAAACGCCCGGGTATGCTAACCACTGATGGTTATATTCGAATTGATCGGAAACTTGAAACTTGGTCGTTCCATGTGGTGTAGTGGTTGGCATACCCGGGCGTTTTCTGGGAGACGCGGGTTCGAATCCAGCTCCAAGACGATGAAAATTTTCAAGTTTTCGTATTTTATCAGACTAACCATCCTTGTCACATTTACGCCAAAAATCGGATTGTCATCTTCGAAATTTGTATTATATGGCGTAATCCCGTATTTCTTTCACGAAAACTTGAAACATCCCTCTACAATTCTGTAACAGGTAACATCTTACATTGTTCTTGTTTTATAGTGCGTTGAAATTGTATACTTCTTTATGAATCACCCTGTACAATACCTAGAGCACAAAATGGGGGAGAGGGGAAGAATTAACCAGTGCCACAATAACCTAAATTTCATACACGTATGCTATCATTCGATCTCGCAACACCGCTTAAAAATCACATCCTTCGATAGACGATTGAAATTTAATAATTAATACCCCCTCAAACATTCCAATCGCTCTTATTATCCGAAATTTTTTGTCATATGGATACAGAAAAAGTAAAAACAGAGTTTCTGCGTTAAAATAGGAAACCATACCTGAGTGTGTGTTTCTTATCCCTATTTAACGGAAGAGTGTGTCGATAAAAAAAGTGTCAGTGCGAATTTCGTAGGAAATTCGGATGTCGGACAGCATCAAGTTAACCTGTGCTAGACCAAAACCCCCTGGAGAGAAAGCCACGGCGCGCGAACTACGAAGGGATGTGACGTCACAGTCAAACGGCCATCGCAATCCTTCTCTCCAGAGACGTCAAAGGGCAAACGTAACGGGAATGCCGATATTAGCTTCGCATCCATGCGGCATTGATCAGTTTTGAGCTTTCGGTAGTCGTGCACGCGTGAGTAAGCATTTTTATACAACATGCCTGGAAAATATTGAGTGCCTTTATGCAAATCTAATTACAAAGCACATCCAAAAGCCACTGTTTTCAGCTTTCGTGAAGGTGAAAGCTTTCGAAGAAGGCGGATTTCTTCCGTACCAATGAAGAATCTTGAACCCACCGTGAATTCAAAGGTTGGTTAAGCCCAATTCTTCTCATGACAGCATTTTCTGCTTTCGTTGTAAATACAATTATAATTTAGTGAATTGTTACTCGTTTTTTTTTTTTTAATTGATGGAGTAAAATTTAAGGGCTAGCCTTCCGATTATCAGCTCATTATTTATTGTCGTTTAAATAATGGTATTAATTACCATTCAACATTTCATTTCCATAAAGTAATAGTTATTTTTCTTTACAAATTTCGTAATTAGTAGTGTTCAAATTGAACAAAAAAAAAAAGATGTTATCAGCGCTTCAAGTACTAAGGTTAACCAGGCAAAGAAACTGGCTATAAATAATTACGTTATTTATTAATTACCATTTAATTTCCGTAAAACAAATGTCATTTTTCTTCATAAAACTGCTGCGTATCAGTGTCCTAATTAAAACAAGAATCCGCACGAAATGTACAGAACTACTTGATGCGCTGATAATCTGAAGGCTAGCTTAAAGAAAAGTTTATTGGAATGTCCAACAAATGTATCCGAAAGTTTGGAATTAATATATTCCAAGTTCATTTGACAAAGAACTTTTTCCTAAATGATTTTAATTTACAATTTTTTTTTTTTTTTTTTTTTACCTTCTGGAAATAGTTGCAAGATTTGAGCAGACATCTTACCGTATTTTAAATAAATATACTCACTAAAACGGACATTTTGCTCTCGCCTTCGTTACGTAAAAGTCTTTTTTTTTTTTATCTTTCATTTTAATAAATCGAACGCGAAGGGAATTTCTAGAAGTTTTAAGTGAAATGATTATGTTCATACAGTCCTACCAATTTGCCATTGACGCACTTAAAAAGATTGTAGTTGTAAAAATGCTTAACATAAAATGCTGGGTTTTTTCACGTTGTGCGTGAAAAAAGTTATTTTTTTGCTCCTTCAGCCAAATTGAAAACTAAAGGAAAAATTTCCTGAAATATTTAGTTTTAAGACCCGTACATGAAATCATTTCCCAGCACAAGAGCAAAACTTTGGAAATCCTCGATTTACAGATATTGCTGGAAACTGAGAAAAAAAAGTAAAAGCTAAGGATATAATCTTTCGATGTTATCTAAGGATAAAAATTACAGAGAAAAAAACCATGGTCGATTTATTGTTGTGTGCGCACATTGTCTAGTATGGCACTCGAGAAATTATTTCTCTGCGTAAAGACAGCGGTATTTCGTTGGCATTTTCAGGAGCGGGGAGCTCGAGGCTCGTGTTGGTCGGCCCACTAGCTCTGACATCACACACCAGTTCGGAGGCTTTCTTAATCTTCAGGGAGTTTTGGACAGACCCATGGAACAACACATGATTTGCATGAAGGCGGCGGTCCCGAAATGTCAGAGAAACAGTAGAGCAGAACGTCCTTGCTTCGCCACGGAAATCGTTGCGCAGAATTGCCCAGGAAACCGGTAGGTCAAAGAGCACGTGTCACAGAGCAAAGAAGTAAGGCTGCAATTTATCCCTACCGTTCTCCTGTTTTTTTTTTTTCCCCTCCAAGACGAAACGTGGATTCACTTATCGAAATACATAAATGCATAAAACACGCGTTATGCAAGCAACGGCAAATCCTCACGCCTTTATCGAGAAACCACTTAACGCACAAAAAAAACTGGAGGGTGACGCGTACTGTCACGTAGAAGGATTATTTCAGGATATGGTCGCAACAGACAAAACCCCATGGAGAGAAAGCCCCGGCGCGCGAACTACGAAGGGCTGTGACGTCACAGTCAAAGGGCCATCGCGATCCTTCTCTCCAGAGACGTCAAAGGGCAAACGTAACGGGAATGCCGATATTAGCTTCGCGTTCAGCGGCATTGATCAGTTTTGAGCTTTCGGTAGTCGTGCACGTGAGTAAGCATTTTTATACAACATGCCTGGAAAATATTGAGTGCCTTTATGCAAATCTAATTACAAAGCACATCCAAAAGCCACTGTTTTCAGCTTTCGTGAAGGTGAAAGCTTTCGAAGAAGGCGGATTTCTTCCGTACCAATGAAGAATCTTGAACCCACCGTGAATTCAAAGGTTGGTTAAGCCCTAATTCTTCTCATGACAGCATTTTCTGCTTTCGTTGTAAATACAATTATAATTTAGTGAATTGTTACTCGTTTTTTTTTATTATTGACGGAGTAAAATTAAAGAGCCTAGCCTTTCGATTATCAGCTCATTATTTATTGTCGTTTAAATAATGGTATTAATTACCATTCAACATTTCATTTCCATAAAGTAATAGTTATTTTTCTTTACAAAATTCGTAGTTAGTAGTGTTCAAATTGAAAAAAAAAAAGATGTTATCAGCGCTTCAAGTACTAAGGTTAACCAGGCAAAGTAACTGGCTATAAATAATTACGTTATTTATTAATTAGCATTTAATTTTCGTAAAACAAATGTCATTTTTCTTCATAAAACTGCTGCGTATCAGTGTCCTAATTAAAACAAGAATCCGCACGAAATGTACAGAACTACTTGATGCGCTGATAATCTGAAGGCTAGCTTAAAGAAAAGTTTATTGGAATGTCCAACAAATGTATCCGAAAGTTTGGAATTAATATATTCCATGTTCATTTGACAAAGAACTTTTTCCTAAATGATTTTAATTTACAATTTTTTTTTTTTTTTACCTTCTGGAAATAGTTGCAAGATTTGAGCAGACATCTTACCGTATTTTAAATAAATATACTCACTAAAACGGAAATTTTGCTCTCGCCTTCGTTACGTAAAAGTCTTTTTTTTTTATCTTTCATTTTAATAAATCGAACGCGAAGGGAATTTCTAGAAGTTTTAAGTGAAATGATTATGTTCACACAGTCCTACCAATTTGCCATTGACGCACTTAAAAAGATTGTAGTTGTAAAAATGCTTAACATAAAATGCTGGGTTTTTTCACGTTGTGCGTGAAAAAAATTATTTTTTTGCTCCTTCAGCCAAATTGAAAACTAAAGGGAAAATTTCCTGAAATATTTAGTTTTAAGACCCGTACATGAAATCATTTCCCAGCACAAGAGCAAAACTTTGGAATTCCCCGATTTACAGATATTGCTGGAAACTGAGAAAAAAAAGTAAAAGCTAAGGATATTATAATCTTTCGATGTTATCTAAGGATAAAAATTACAGAGAAAAAGAAACATGGTCGATTTATTGTTGTGTGCGCAAATTAGTAGTATCGCACTCGAGAAATTATTTCTCTGCGTAAAGACCGCGGTATTTCGTTGGCGTTTTCAGGAGCGGAGAGCTCGAGGCTCGAGTTGGTCGGCCCACTAGCTCTGACATCACACACCAGTTCGGAGGCTTTCTTAATCTTCAGGGGGTTTTGGACAGACCCATGGAACAACACATGATTTGCATGAAGGCGGCCGTCCCCAAATGTCAGAGAAACAGTAGTGCAGAACGTTCGTCCTTGTTTCGCCACGGAAATCGTTCCGCAGACTTGCCCAGGAAACCGGTAGGTCAAAGAGCACGTGTCACAGAGCAAAGAAGTAAGGCTGCAATTTATCCCTACCGTTCTCTTGCTTTTTTTTTCCCCCAAGACGAAACGTGGATTCACTTATCGAAATACTAGGGGTGTTCAAATGAAAAGGTACGAAACGTCATAAGAACGTAACCGTTAACATATTTGCCTATGACGCTATGGGAGAACGTAGCGACACATCTAGGGATGCGATTGGAGTCGCCGGCGTGGATCGGAGCATGCGCGGGCGCCCGCATGCGCAGGAGAGAGCAGAGGCTCTTATAAAGAGCGCCGTCCAAGGTCCACGACTTGTAGAATTCCTCCAGCACAGACGAACCATTAACTCCGATGTGTACTGTGAGACACTCCTAAGCCTACGCAGGTCCATCAAGAACAAAAGACCGGGGCTGCTCACGGACGGTGTGGTTCTGCTCCATGATAACGCGCGTCCACACGTCTCCAGGGTCACACACACGCGGAACTGGCGAAGTTCCAGTGGGAGCAGCTTGACCATCCGCCCTACAGCCCGGACATGTCGCCCTGCGATTTCCATGTGTTTGGTCCCCTGAAAAAACATCTGAAAGGGAAGCGCTTCCGCTCGGACGACGAACTGAAGGACGCTGTGCAGGACTGGGTCTCGTCACGGCCACAGGAATTCTGGGAACAAGGAATCCTTCGGCTCGTTAATCAATGGGATCGTTGTGCTACGGCCTATGGTGTATACTTTGAATAAAGTCTTCATTTATACCCACAGTGTCGTTTCGTACCTTTTCATTTGAACACTCCTTGTACATAAATGCATAAAACACGCGTTATGCAAGCAACGGCAAATCCTCACGCCTTTATCGAGAAACCACTTAACGCACAAAAAAACTGGAGTGTGACGCGTACTGTCACGTAGAAGGATTATTTCAGGATATGGTCGCAACAGACAAAACCCCTTGGAGAGAAAGCCCCGGCGCGCTAACTACGAAGGGATGTGACGTCACAGTCAAAGGGCCATCGCGATCCTTCTCTCCAGAGACGTCAAAGGGCAAACGTAACGGGAATGCCGATATTAGCTTCGCGTTCAGCGGCATTGATCAGTTTTGAGCTTTCGGTAGTCGTGCACGTGAGTAAGCATTTTTATACAACATGCCAGGAAAATATTGAGTGCCTTTATGCAAATCTAATTACAAAGCACATCCAAATGCCACTGTTTTCAGCTTTCGTGAAGGTGAAAGCTTTCGAAGAAGGCGGATTTCTTCCGTACCAATGAAGAATCTTGAACCCACCGTGAATTCAAAGGTTAGTTAAGCCCAATTCTTCTCATGACAGCATTTTCTGCTTTCGTTGTAAATACAATTATAATTTAGTGAATTGTCACCCGTTTTTTTTTTTTTTTTTTTTTTTTGATTGACGGAGTAAAATTTAAGGGCTAGCCTTCCGATTATCAGCTCATTATTTATTGTCGTTTAAATAATGGTATTAATTACCATTCAACATTTCATTTCCATAAAGTAATAGTTATTTTTCTTTACAAAATTCGTAGTTAGTAGTGTTCAAATGGAAAAAAAAAAATGTTATCAGCGCATTAAGTACTAAGGTTAACCAGGCAAAGAAACTGGCAATAAATAAATACGTTATTTATTAATCAACATTTCATTTCCGTAAAACAAATGTCATTTTTCTTCATAAAACTGCTGCGTATCAGTGTCCTAATTAAAACAAGAATCCGCACGAAATGTACAGAACTACTTGAAGCGCTGATAATCTGAAGGCTAGCTTAAAGAAAAGTTTATTGGAATGTCCAACAAATGTATCCGAAAGTTTGGAATTAATATATTCCATGTTCATTTGACAAAGAACTTTTTCCTAAATGCTTTTAATTTACAATTTTTTTTTTTTTTTTTTTTAGCTTATAGAAATAGTTGCAAGATTTCAGCACACATCTTACCGTATTTTAAGTAATTATACTCACCAAATCAGAAATTTTGCTCTCCGGTTCATTACGTAATTACTGAAAAGTCTTTTTTTTTTTTTTTATCTTTCATTTTAATAAATCGAACGCGAAGGGAATTTCTAAAAGTTTTAAGTGAAATGATTATGTTCATACAGTCCTACCAATTTGCCATTAACGCACTTAAAAATATCGTAGTTGTAAAAATGCTTAAAATAAAATGCTGGGTTTTTCACGTTATCCGTGAAAAAACTTGTTTTTTTGCTCCTTTAGCCAAATTGAAAACTAAAGGGAAAATTTCATGAAATCATTTCCAAGCACAAGAGCAAAACTTTGGAATTCCTCGATTTACAGATAACATTGCTGGAAACTGAGAAAAAAAAAGTGAAAGCTAAGGATGTAATCTTTTGACGTTATCTAAGGACAAAAAATACAGAGAAAAAAACATGGTCGATTTATTGTTGTGTGCGCACATTGTCTAGTATGGCACTCGAGAAATTATTTCCCTGCGTAAAGACCGCGGTATTTCGTTGGCGTTTTCAGGAGCGGGGAGCTCGAGGCTCGAGTTGGTCGGCCCACTAGCTCTGACATCACACACCAGTTCAGAGGCTTTCTTAATCTTCAGGGGGTTTCGCAACAGCAGTCTGCATGGGAATTTTTTTAGGCATTCGTTAACCAACTGCACCCTGAAGAGCTGACAGTAGGATATTTTCAACAAGATGGGGCAACTTGCCAGTATGGCTGATATTGAGCCATTCTCTGGAGATCACGTGATTTCTAAAAGAATGTGGCCGCCTGGATCTCCTGACCTAACACGCCTTGATTTCTTTCTCAGGGGTATTTCACATTGGTGGAGTTTCAAACCAAGCCGACAACCCTTGAGGCATTGAAGAACAATATCTGCGAGGCAGTAGCAGCGATTACGCCGGAACAACCTTTGCGAACTTTCAGAAACATGGAGTCTAGCGTTCAGACCTGCCTGGACGTACAGAGCGGACACTTTTAACATCTCTTATGACATGGTTCTGTTTTCCATGGATAAAGGTATGTTCTTACCAAATAACATTCAGTTACTGTAATTATTCACGAAGTTATGAATAAAAACTTGGGTGAAGTAGCGAGTGGGACTCCCCGAATATGCCAGCTATAGAAACTGAAACCACATCTAAATACATTTGGGATATTGTTGGAAATAAAATTATTTAAAATAAATTTAGTCCAACATGCACGTGCATAGATAGCCCCAGGGGATAGCGGGAGGCAATCCCAAGCCTTGTGACGATACTTAGGCCCCAGGGGATATCGGGGGATAGCAAGGGTCGTTGCGGTCAGTTCCCAAGAAGGAAGCGACGAGACCTTCACCTTAGGGATTAGATGAACCCCTCAGAAGGTCAAGTGACCTTGGCATCCACGGATTAAGGTGAAACCCAGAGGTCAGAGGGTGGTGAGACCGGTCAAGGAGCTCGAGGAGTGGAGGCGATTAGCAGCGCGAGACAGTGGAAGTTGAGTTCGAGTAGCAGCAAGGGACAGACGTGGATAGGGAATGGAAAAAGATGATCATAGAGCGATGTGACCAGAGATAGATGAAGTACTGCCAGCGCTGACAATTGGATAACGATTAGGATTGAAAACCTGAGAGACACATGGAGATTACAGATAAGCTATTTTCCTTTTCCCTGTTATTGCATGTACTTGCTTAAATTTATTCATAAACCTACTTAGAGCACGTGGCGTGTGTAATGGTCATGAACAAACAATGAAAACCCAGTTAGCTAGGTAAGGCATAGTAGAAAATGAACTAGAAGTAAAATAAATCTCTAAGCATTGCACTTATATATATATATGCTGATGACATAGTCATTTTTGCAACTACCCCATCAGAGCTACAGAGTATGATCCAGGAACTTGCTGACAAGAGTAAAGAAGTGGGATTAAAAATGAACTTTCAGAAGACAAAAGTGATGTTCAATGCTTTTACAAGAAATGAAGATTTATCGATTGATGGAGAAAAGCTGGAGATAACAGACACGTACGTTTATCTTGGACAGCAGATATCAAGTGAGGGTCACATTGGTGAAGAAATTAATCGGCGTACAAAACTTGCCTGGAGAGCTTTTGGAAGAAACAGCATAATTTTCAAGAGCAATATGCCATTATGTCTTAAAAGAAAAGTGTTTGATCAATGCATCCTTCCAGTGCTTACGTATGGTGCAGAGACTTGGACCTTAGCTAAAAGAGACATACAAAGGCTGCAGACAACTCAAAAAAGCATGGAGAGGTGCATGCTTGGTGTAACCAGGAAAGATAAGAAGAGGAACACGTGGATCCGAAAAATGACAAGAGTGGAAGACATCATGTTCAGAGTTAAATCGCTGAAATGGCAATGGGCTGGACATACTGCCAGAAGGACAGATCATCGATGGACAGCCGAAATTTTAGATTGGATTCCAAGGGACAGGAAAAGACCCAGAAGAAGACCACATGGGAGATGGGTGGATGAAATTCGAAAGTATGCGGGAGTGACATGGAGGAGACTGGCACAAGACAGACCGTTGTGGAGGAAACTTGGGGAGACCTTCGTCCAGCAGTGAATTGATAATGGATGATGATGATGATGTATGCAGAAATGATCGGAGACGTTATAGAGCAAAATCGTAATAGTAATAAATTTTATGTGTAAGGTATTGTTAACGGCTGCACCCTCACGTGGTAACTGAATGTTCCTAATTCTCACGTTTTAAACCATCTTGATTACTTCCACATAAGATTCCTGTTTGTTTTCCTTATAACCACACAAGACATAAATTAAGATGTGTGTAAACTAAGATATGTGTTTATGTTTCTAATTTCTTTCACGAGCGGCACCTTTAATTCCCCACCATTCCAGTGACGGGATAAAGGTGAATCACAACGCAGTGCTTTATTATATGCCAGTACATATAAGGGGCACGTTTTTGTCCATATACGATCACTGTAGAACAAAAGTCCCATAGTTATAAAAAGGCACGATAAAGTAAATTTAATCGGTAAATGATCTGTACTTGATGCACCTATAATTTTTTCATAATAATAAATATAACAATAAAATTAACACCTTGTATTTAACATTGATGACAGTAACACGTGTTCCAGTGAATAGCATTAACACGTGTTCCATAACGTATATAACATTGGTACGAGTTAATATTTCTTTATAACATTGGCACCGATTAAGGTTTGAAGATAACAATGGTGAATTGGTTAAATATTTGTTTATAACATATGATTATAACGTTAAAATAATTGTTTATAACAATATCGTCACTTAATTTTGCTTCTTTTTTGGCATAAGACAACGTCAAACTCCGCGGATATAGTATGGGGCGACTTAAGGCCGACCGGCTGTGACAAAAATAGGTCCCAATTGAAATTATTACAGCGTTAAAAATACGTGCCGCACACTAATCGTGTCAGCATATTAGTAAACAGCATGGGGTCCAATTCGCGTACTGCGCAATACATCGTGCGCGCTACTCTCCTCTCCCTCTACGTGCGCGGGGCAAAGCCGTAACTAGGGCGGGACAGCTCAAGAGAGGGCGCAGAAAATCACTGTTTGGAATGCGATTACAAATTGGAACTGAAAATTTTACACACAAGTTTTTGACAGAATTAAAATTAGAATTTTCTCCTCAAAATGTTCAGTTGTTAGTTTCTCACATTCAGTAATGAAGGCGTGGTTGTATAGTCCGTCCAACTGAAGAAGAACCATCTACAACAATGGAGCCCCCCAGTACTTCTTTAGTTGGATGGACTATGTACGAGTTGCAAGATAAAGAAAGATGTTGTTCACATTTTTGAAGATTCTCTGGAGGCTAATTCAGTCTTTATTGTGGCTGTCAGCTAAATTCGGTCCGCTTGATGCGGTGCTGAAGGTCCGAATTTCGAAGCAGTTGCGAAAAGCTGTAAAACCAGTCACATTTTGATTGTGCCTTTTTTTTACGCCTAGTTACGTTAAAAAGTCTTTGTAGTACTGTTATATTTTTGAAATTGTATATCTGCTTTTTGCTGTCTTTAATTTAAAGCTATTTTGCTTGAAAATTCTTCTCTGTAGCTTGTGCTCGCTTTAATGCTCTTTTTTTGTTCTTTTGGTGAGTCTGTGTGTGTGTGAGAGAAAGACAGAGAGATGAAGAGAGATATAAGAGAGAGAGAGAGAGAGAGAGACAGAGAGAGAGAGAGATAAAGAGAGTGAAAGAAAGAGAGAGAGAGAGGGAGGCAGTGAAAGAGAGAGATATATAAGAGAGAGAGAGAGAGTGAAAGAAAAAGAGAGAGATATATAAGAGAGAGAGAGTGAAAGAAAAAGAGAGAGATATATAAGAGAGAGAGAGTGAAAGACAGAGATAAAGAGAGTGAAAGAAACAGAGAGAGATAAAGAGAGTGAAAGAGATAGAGATAAAGAGAGTGAAAGAAAGAGGGAGGGAGGGAGGGAGAGAGAGGGAGGGAAAGAGAGAGAGAGAGGGAGGGAAAGAGAGAGAGATATAAGAGAGAGAGAGAGAGGGAGTGAAAGAAAAAGAGAGTGGAAGAAAGAGAGAGAGAGTAAAAGAGATAGAGATAAAGAGAGTGAAAGAAAGAGAGTGAAAGAAAGAGAGAGAGGGAGGGAGGGAGTGAAAGAGAGAGATATATAAGAGAGAGAGAGAGAGAGTGAAAGAAAAAGAGAGAGATATATAAGAGAGAGAGAGAGAGTGAAAGACAGAGATAAAGAGAGTGAAAGAAAGAGAGAGAGATAAAGAGAAGAGATATATAAGAGAGAGAGATAAAGAGAGTGAAAGACAGAGATAAAGAGAGTGAAAGAAAGAGAGAGAGAGAGGGAAAGAGAGAGAGAGATAAGAGAGAGAGAGAGAGAGAGTGAAAGAAAAAGAGAGTGAAAGAAAGAGAGAGAGAGTAAAAGAGATAGAGATAAAGAGAGTGAAAGAAAGAGAGTGAAAGAAAGAGAGAGAGCGAGGGAGTGAAAGCGAGAGAGATATATAAGAGAGAGTGAAAGAAAAAGAGAGAGAGAAAGAGAGAGAGAGAGAGTGAAAGAGATAGAGATAAAGAGAGTGAAACAAAGAGATAGAGATATAAAGAGAGTGAAAGAAAGAGATAGAGATAAAGAGAGTGAAAGAGATAGAGATAAAGAGAGTGAAAGAAAGAGAGAGAGATTGAGTGAAAAAGAGAGAGAGAGAGAGCGAGGGAGTGAAAGCTAGAGAGATATAAGAGAGAGTGAAAGAAAAAGAGAGTGGAAGAAAGAGAGAGAGAGAGAGTGAAAGAGATAGAGATAAAGAGAGTGAAACAAAGAGATAGAGATAAAGAGAGTGAAAGAAAGAGATAGAGATAAAGAGAGTGAAAGAAAGAGAGAGATAGTGAAAGAGTGAGAAAGAGGCAGATTGGGGCGCAATATTTTGCAGTTTGCCCCGGGTGCAGAAATGCCTAGTTACGGCCCTGCGCGGGGGAGATGATTCACTATTTCTGAGTGCACCCGCCGCGTTTGACTCAGTCTATCTCAACAACCGTGAGTGCAAAACGACTGTGCGTGGTATCATCGTTTTAAAGCTCTCGACGAGAGCTACTTAAATATATAAAGAATATATCGGAGTGGTTTAAACTATTTTTTTTTATTGTTTTCCTGTGAATTGGTTAACATTTTAGACAATGCCGCGGAATTCGCAGAATGAACGCAAGCAAAAGCGAAGAAAATCAGAACAAGAGGAAAGAATGTAAGAAGCAAAGGAAGACGATGGGTAATTCGTGTGTCGATCTGCTTTCTGTTTCTCAATGTATCCAGCATTATTTGTAAAAATTATGTAACCTACTTTTCATATCATAGACCTGTGTTGGCTACAACAAGTTACATAAACGCTTTAAAACCATACTCGGTTAGCTCATTTCAACTCTCTGATCTGCAAGTCGTAGTCCTACGTTCCAAACTGACGGCTCAATCAGAACTGAGCATACCTGTAAGAAGCCCAAGAAGACAGAGCACCACGTTGGATAATTCCTATATCGATCTGCTGTGTGTTCGAAATGTATCTAGCATTATTTATGTCAGCTACTTTTCATATCATATACCTGTGATGGCTATAAAAAATTAAATAAACGCTTTGAAACCATACTCGACTAGCTCATTTCAACTCTCCGATCTGCAAGTCGTAGTCCTACGTTCCAAACTGACGGCTCAATCAGAACTGAGCATACCTGTAAGAAGCCCAAGAAGACAGAGCACCACGTTGGATAATTCCTATATCGATCTGCTGTGTGTTCGAAATGTATCTAGCATTATTTATGTCAGCTACTTTTCATATCATATACCTGTGATGGCTATAACAAATTAAATAAACGCTTTGAAACCATACTCGACTAGCTCATTTCAACTCTCCGATCTGCAAGTCGTAGTCCTACGTTCCAAACTGACGGCTCAATCAGAACTGAGCATACCTGTAAGAAGCCCAAGAAGACAGAGCACCACGTTGGATAATTCCTACATCGATCTGCTGTGTGTTCGAAATGTATCTAGCATTATTTATGTCAGCTACTTTTCATATCATAGACCTGTGTTGGCAACAACAAATTAAATAAACGCTTTGAAACCATACTCGACTAGCTCATTTCAACTCTCCGATCTGCAAGTCGTAGTCCTACGTTCCAAACTGAACGCTCAATCAGAACTGAGCCTACCTGTAAGAAGTCCGAGAAGACAGAGCACCACGCTGAGTAATTCGCGCATCGATCTGCTTTGTGTTCGCAATGTATCCAGCATTATTTATGTAAGCTACTTTTCATATCATAGATCTGTGTTGGCAACAACAAATTAAATAAACGCTTTGAAACCATACTCGACTAGCTCATTTCAACTCTCTGATCTGCAAGTCGTAGTCCTACGTTCCAAACTGACGGCTCAATCAGAACTGAGCATACCTGTAAGAAGCCCAAGAAGACAGAGCACCACGTTGGATAATTCCTATATCGATCTGCTGTGTGTTCGAAATGTATCTAGCATTATTTATGTCAGCTACTTTTCATATCATAGACCTGTGATGGCTATAACAAATTAAATAAACGCTTTGAAACCATACTCGACTAGCTCATTTCAACTCTCCGATCTGCAAGTCGTAGTCCTACGTTCCAAACTGAAGGCTCAATCAGAACTGAGCCTAGCTGTAAGAAGCCCAAGAAGACAGAGCACCACGTTGGATAATTCCTATATCGATCTGCTGTGTGTTCGCAATGTATCCAGCATTATTTATGTAAGCTACTTTTCCTATCATAGACCTGTGTTGGCTATAACAAATTAAATAAACACTTCGAAACCATACTCCACTAGCTCATTTCAACTCTCCGATCTGCAAGTCGTAGTCCTACGTTCCAAACTGACGGCTCAATCAGAACTGAGCATACCTGTAAGAAGCCCAAGAACACAGAGCACCACGTTGGATAATTCCTATATCGATCTGCTGTGTGTTCGAAATGTATCTAGCATTATTTATGTCAGCTACTTTTCATATCATATACCTGTGATGGCTATAACAAATTAAATAAACGCTTTGAAACCATACTCGACTAGCTCATTTCAACTCTCCGATCTGCAAGTCGTAGTCCTACGTTCCAAACTGAAGGCTCAATCAGAACTGAGCCTAGCTGTAAGAAGCCCAAGAAGACAGAGCACCACGTTGGGTAATTCCTATATCGATCTGCTGTGTGTTCGAAATGTATCTAGCATTATTTATGTCAGCTACTTTTCATATCATAGACCTGTGATGGCTATAACAAATTAAATAAACGCTTTGAAACCATACTCGACTAGCTCGTTTCAACTCTCCGATCTGCAAGTCGTAGTCCTACGTTCCAAACTGAAGGCTCAATCAGAACTGAGCCTAGCTGTTAGAAGCCCAAGAAGACAGAGCACCACGCTGAGTAATTCGTGTATCGATCTGCTGTGTGTTCGAAATGTATCTAGCATTATTTATGTCAGCTACTTTTCATATCATAGACCTGTGTTGGCTATAACAAATTAAATAAACGCTTTGAAACCATACTCGACTAGCTCATTTCAACTCTCCGATCTGCAAGTCGTAGTCCTACGTTCCTAACTGACGGCTCAATCAGAAATGAGCCTACCTGTAAGAAGTCCGAGAAGACAGAGCACCACGCTGAGTAATTCGCGCATCGATCTGCTTTGTGTTCGCAATGTATCCAGCATTATTTATGTAAGCTACTTTTCATATCATAGATCTGTGTTGGCAACAACAAATTAAATAAATGCTTTGAAACCATACTCGACTAGCTCATTTCAACTCTCCGATCTGCAAGTCATAGTCCTACGTTCCAAACTGAAGGCTCAATCAGAACTGAGCCTAACTGTAAGAAGTCCGAGAAGACAGAGCACCACGCTGAGTAAGTCGCGCATCGATCTGCTTTGTGTTCGCAATGTATCCAGCATTATTTATGTAAGCTACTTTTCATATCATAGATCTGTGTTGGCAACAACAAATTAAATAAACGCTTTGAAACCATACTCGACTAGCTCATTTCAACTCTCCGATCTGCAAGTCATAGTCCTACGTTCCAAACTGAAGGCTCAATCAGAACTGAGCCTACCTGTAAGTCCGAGAAGACAGAGCACCACGCTGAGTAATTCGCGCATCGATCTGCTTTGTGTTCGCAATGTATCCAGCATTATTTATGTAAGCTACTTTTCATATCATAGATCTGTGTTGGCAACAACAAATTAAATAAACGCTTTGAAACCATACTCGACTAGCTCATTTCAACTCTCCGATCTGCAAGTCGTAGTCCTACGTTCCAAACTGAAGGCTCAATCAGAACTGAGCCTACCTGTTAGAAGCCCAAGAAGACAGAGCACCACGCTGAGTAATTCGCGCATCGATCTGCTTTGTGTTCGCAATGTATCCAGCATTATTTATGTAAGCTACTTTTCATATCATAGATCTGTGTTGGCAACAACAAATTAAATAAACGCTTTGAAACCATATTCGACTAGCTCATTTCAACTCTCCGATCTGCAAGTCGTAGTCCTACGTTCCAAACTGAAGGCTCAATCAGAACTGAGCCTACCTGTAAGAAGTCCGAGAAGACAGAGCACCACGCTGAGTAATTCGCGCATCGATCTGCTTTGTGTTCGCAATGTATCCAGCATTATTTATGTAAGCTACTTTTCATATCATAGATCTGTGTTGGCAACAACAAATTAAATAAACGCTTTGAAACCATACTCGACTAGCTCATTTCAACTCTCCGATCTGCAAGTCATAGTCCTACGTTCCAAACTGAAGGCTCAATCAGAACTGAGCCTACCTGTAAGAAGTCCGAGAAGACAGAGCACCACGCTGAGTAATTCGCGCATCGATCTGCTTTGTGTTCGCAATGTATCCAGCATTATTTATGTAAGCTACTTTTCATATCATAGATCTGTGTTGGCAACAACAAATTAAATAAACGCTTTGAAACCATACTCGACTAGCTCATTTCAACTCTCCGATCTGCAAGTCATAGTCCTACGTTCCAAACTGAAGGCTCAATCAGAACTGAGCCTACCTGTAAGAAGTCCGAGAAGACAGAGCACCACGCTGAGTAATTCGCGCATCGATCTGCTTTGTGTTCGCAATGTATCCAGCATTATTTATGTAAGCTACTTTTCATATCATAGATCTGTGTTGGCAACAACAAATTAAATAAACGCTTTGAAACCATACTCGACTAGCTCATTTCAACTCTCCGATCTGCAAGTCGTAGTCCTACGTTCCAAACTGAAGGCTCAATCAGAACTGAGCCTACCTGTAAGAAGTCCGAGAAGACAGAGCACCACGCTGAGTAATTCGCGCATCGATCTGCTTTGTGTTCGCAATGTATCCAGCATTATTTATGTAAGCTACTTTTCATATCATAGATCTGTGTTGGCAACAACAAATTAAATAAACGCTTTGAAACCATACTCGACTAGCTCATTTCAACTCTCCGATCTGCAAGTCATAGTCCTGCGTTCCTAACTGACGGCTCTCTCAGAAATGAGCCTACCTGTATTTATTTATTTTTTTTCGCCAAGAAAAATATATATCACGTATAGTGGGCACATTGCAAATAGTAAAAAACTTAATTCTAATCAAATGCAATCAAAAGGTTTCACTGGCAACAACAGGAAACAATCTTACGCATTTCGGAAAATTACCTGCTTCACTAATAGCAGGAATGCGATTTAACCACGTTTCTGGGCCACTCGGGGAGTGACCCCGCCCCACCAACACTGATAACCAACCACCGGTCAATCTGAGTATTACTTCCGCTGGGGAAACTGGTCGTCCATCATCGCTTTTGAACAAAAATATAAACAAACCTCTCCATTCTTTCTTGTCACCGACAGTCTTCAAGCATTCCAACAGCCGAAGAGATTAATTGTACTGCCATGCAAAGCAGAGTTACTAAATTGCTTTCTTCAGTTAAGTATATTAACCATTGGGAGAAAGCTCTCAAAAAAGGCCGTGGGAGAAAGGAGACGGGAAAAGGCTCCGAGCTGAATTAAAAACTGTGATATTTTGCCTATACACACCAATATTCCCTCTAAGCGGCCATGAGCAATGCGCTCCTAATCCAATGAGCTGGGCAGACATCAAAACCACTTGGGCAAAAATATTTATTTTCTCAGATTCTCTTACTAATGCAGGCTCCGAGCTGAATTAAAAACTGTGATATTTTCCCTATACACACCAATATTCCCTCTAAGCGGCCATGAGCAATGCGCTCCTAATCCAATGAGCTGGGCAGACATCAAAACCACTTGGGCA
Source organism: Macrothele yani (assembly GCA_039090855.1). NCBI lineage: Eukaryota > Metazoa > Arthropoda > Arachnida > Araneae > Macrothelidae > Macrothele > Macrothele yani. The sequence goes on from CM077034.1 coordinate 221,673,053, forward strand.
AAAATATTTATTTTCTCAGATTCTCTTACTAATGCAGGCTCCGAGCTGAATTAAAAACTGTGATATTTTCCCTATACACACCAATATTCCCTCTAAGCGGCCACGAGCAATGCGCTCCTAATCCAATGAGCTGGGCAGACATCAAAACCACTTGGGCAAAAATATTTATTTTCTCAGATTCTCTTACTAATGCAGGCTCCGAGCTGAATTAAAAACTATGATATTTTGCCTATACGCACCAATATTCCCTCTAAGCGGCCATGAGCAATGCGCTCCTAATCCAATGAGCTGGGCAGACATCAAAACCACTTGGGCAAAAATATTTATTTTCTCAGATTCTCTTACTAATGCAGGCTCCGAGCTGAATTAAAAACTATGATATTTTGCCTATACACACCAATATTCCCTCTAAGCGGCCATGAGCAATGCGCTCCTAATCCAATGAGCTGGGCAGACATCAAAACCACTTGGGCAAAAATATTTATTTTCTCAGCTTCTCTTACTAATGCAGGCTCCGAGCTGAATTAAAAACTGTGATATTTTCCCTATACACACCAATATTCCCTCTAAGCGGCCACGAGCAATGCGCTCCTAATCCAATGAGCTGGGCAGACATCAAAACCACTTGGGCAAAAATATTTATTTTCTCAGATTCTCTTACTAATGCAGGCTCCGAGCTGAATTAAAAACTATGATATTTTGCCTATACACACCAATATTCCCTCTAAGCGGCCATGAGCAATGCGCTCCTAATCCAATGAGCTGGGCAGACATCAAAACCACTTGGGCAAAAATATTTATTTTCTCAGCTTCTCTTACTAATGCAGGCTCCGAGCTGAATTAAAAACTGTGATATTTTCCCTATACACACCAATATTCCCTCTAAGCGGCCACGAGCAATGCGCTCCTAATCCAATGAGCTGGGCAGACATCAAAACCACTTGGGCAAAAATATTTATTTTCTCAGATTCTCTTACTAATGCAGGCTCCGAGCTGAATTAAAAACTATGATATTTTGCCTATACACACCAATATTCCCTCTAAGCGGCCATGAGCAATGCGCTCCTAATCCAATGAGCTGGGCAGACATCAAAACCACTTGGGCAAAAATATTTATTTTCTCAGATTCTCTTACTAATGCAGGCTCCGAGCTGAATTAAAAACTATGATATTTTGCCTATACACACCAATATTCCCTCTAAGCGGCCATGAGCAATGCGCTCCTAATCCAATGAGCTGGGCAGACATCAAAACCACTTGGGCAAAAATATTTATTTTCTCAGATTCTCTTACAAATGCAGGCTCCGAGCTGAATTAAAAACTATGATATTTTGCCTATACACACCAATATTCCCTCTAAGCGGTAATGAGCAATGCGCTCCTAATCCAATGAGCTGGGCAGACATCAAAACCACTTGGGCAAAAATATTTATTTTCTCAGATTCTCTTACTAATGCAGGCTCCGAGCTGAATTAAAAACTATGATATTTTGCCTATACACACCAATATTCCCTCTAAGCGGTAATGAGCAATGCGCTCCTAATCCAATGAGCTGGGCAGACATCAAAACCACTTGGGCAAAAATATTTATTTTCTCAGATTCTCTTACTAATGCAGGCTCCGAGCTGAATTAAAAACTATGATATTTTGCCTATACACACCAATATTCCCTCTAAGCGGCCATGAGAAATGCGCTCCTAATCCAATGAGCTGGGCAGACATCAAAACCACTTGGGCAAAAATATTTATTTTCTCAGATTCTCTTACTAATGCAGGCTCCGAGCTGAATTAAAAACTATGATATTTTGCCTATACACACCAATATTCCCTCTAAGCGGCCATGAGAAATGCGCTCCTAATCCAATGAGCTGGGCAGACATCAAAACCACTTGGGCAAAAATATTTATTTTCTCAGCTTCTCTTACTAATGCAGGCTCCGAGCTGAATTAAAAACTGTGATATTTTCCCTATACACACCAATATTCCCTCTAAGCGGCCATGAGCAATGCGCTCCTAATCCAATGAGCTGGGCAGACATCAAAACCACTTGGGCAAAAATATTTATTTTCTCAGATTCTCTTACTAATGCAGGCTCCGAGCTGAATTAAAAACTATGATATTTTGCCTATACACACCAATATTCCCTCTAAGCGGTAATGAGCAATGCGCTCCTAATCCAATGAGCTGGGCAGACATCAAAACCACTTGGGCAAAAATATTTATTTTCTCAGATTCTCTTACTAATGCAGGCTCCGAGCTGAATTAAAAACTATGATATTTTGCCTATACACACCAATATTCCCTCTAAGCGGCCATGAGCAATGCGCTCCTAATCCAATGAGCTGGGCAGACATCAAAACCACTTGGGCAAAAATATTTATTTTCTCAGATTCTCTTACTAATGCAGGCTCCGAGCTGAATTAAAAACTGTGATATTTTCCCTATACACACCAATATTCCCTCTAAGCGGCCATGAGCAATGCGCTCCTAATCCAATGAGCTGGGCAGACATCAAAACCACTTGGGCAAAAATATTTATTTTCTCAGCTTCTCTTACTAACGCAGGCTCCGAGCTGAATTAAAAACTATGATATTTTGCCTATACACACCAATATTCCCTCTAAGCGGCCATGAGCAATGCGCTCCTAATCCAATGAGCTGGGCAGACATCAAAACCACTTGGGCAAAAATATTTATTTTCTCAGATTCTCTTACTAATGCAGGCTCCGAGCTGAATTAAAAACTATGATATTTTGCCTATACACACCAATATTCCCTCTAAGCGGCCATGAGCAATGCGCTCCTAATCCAATGAGCTGGGCAGACATCAAAACCACTTGGGCAAAAATATTTATTTTCTCAGATTCTCTTACTAATGCAGGCTCCGAGCTGAATTAAAAACTGTGATATTTTCCCTATACACACCAATATTCCCTCTAAGCGGCCATGAGCAATGCGCTCCTAATCCAATGAGCTGGGCAGACATCAAAACCACTTGGGCAAAAATATTTATTTTCTCAGCTTCTCTTACTAATGCAGGCTCCGAGCTGAATTAAAAACTATGATATTTTGCCTATACACACCAATATTCCCTCTAAGCGGCCATGAGCAATGCGCTCCTAATCCAATGAGCTGGGCAGACATCAAAACCACTTGGGCAAAAATATTTATTTTCTCAGATTCTCTTACTAATGCAGGCTCCGAGCTGAATTAAAAACTAGGATATTTTGCCTATACACACCAATATTCCCTCTAAGCGGCCATGAGCAATGCGCTCCTAATCCAATGAGCTGAGCAGACATCAAAACCACTTGGGCAAAAATATTTATTTTCTCAGCTTCTCTTACTAATGCAGGCTCCGAGCTGAATTAAAAACTATGATATTTTGCCTATACACACCAATATTCCCTCTAAGCGGCCATGAGCAATGCGCTCCTAATCCAATGAGCTGGGCAGACATCAAAACCACTTGGGCAAAAATATTTATTTTCTCAGATTCTCTTACTAATGCAGGCTCCGAGCTGAATTAAAAACTGTGATATTTTCCCTATACACACCAATATTCCCTCTAAGCGGTAATGAGCAATGCGCTCCTAATCCAATGAGCTGGGCAGACATCAAAACCACTTGGGCAAAAATATTTATTTTCTCAGCTTCTCTTACTAATGCAGGCTCCGAGCTGAATTAAAAACTGTGATATTTTGCCTATACACACCAATATTCCCTCTAAGCGGCCATGAGCAATGCGCTCCTAATCCAATGAGCTGGGCAGACATCAAAACCACTTGGGCAAAAATATTTATTTTCTCAGCTTCTCTTACTAATGCAGGCTCCGAGCTGAATTAAAAACTGTGATATTTTGCCTATACACACCAATATTCCCTCTAAGCGGCCACGAGAAATGCGCTCCTAATCCAATGAGCTGGGCAGACATCGAAACCACTTGGGCAAAAATATTTATTTTCTCAGCTTCTCTTACTAATGCAGGCTACGAGCTGAATTAAAAACTATGATATTTTGCCTATACACACCAATATTCCCTCTAAGCGGCCACGAGCAATGCGCTCCTAATCCAATGAGCTGGGCAGACATCAAAACCACTTGGGCATTATATTAAACAGAATTAGTTCAGTATACCTACGGAACATCACACTAGATTTGTCGCAACAGAAGCATTTTTAGTCAAGTTATAAGGATAATGGCTGTGGAATGAATCTCTCTCCTGTGCCTTGACCTTTGACCCCATTTCGATTATATTAAACAGAATTGGTTCAGTATACCTACGGAACAACACACTAGATTTGTTGCAACAGAAGCATTTTTAGTCAAGTTATAAGGATAATGGCTGTGGAATAAATCTCCCTCCTGTGCCTTGACCTTTGACCCCATTTCGATTATATTAAACAGAATTGGTTCAGTATACCTACGGAACAACACACTAGATTTGTCGCAATAGAAGCATTTTTAGTCAAGCTATGAGGATAATGGCTGTGGAATAAATCTCGCTCTTTTGCTCAGACCTTTGACCCCATTTCGATGATATTAAACAGAACTTGTTCAGTATACCTCCGGAACATGATATACACTGCTGGCCATCACCCAAAATGCAACACCAAGAAGGAAGCATCCGATTGGCCTGAAATTCGCAGCATGCGTCGCCCGCGAGAGGACATGCAAACGATTAGCATTGCAGGGCATATGCAAATCATGTGCGCCCTGCACGCCACCGAGAAGCACTATAAGAAGGGTGCACAGAAGGCGGGGTGTAAGTAGTGGAAGTGTGTTGTGCTGCCGGACCTGTGCGTGGGAAGCTTCCTGATGCCTCGTCGCAGAATACGGCAGTCATTCCAGCACGTTTCCGAGTTCGACAGAGGACGAATAGTGGCTTATCGCGACAGCAGTTTATCGTACCGGGACATTGGCGCCCGTGTGGGACGACATCCAGCCACAGTGAGGCGAGTCTGGATTCGGTGAGTGCAGGACGGACGGACCGACGTGATATATATATATATATATATATATATATATATATATATATACTTAAGAGCAAAACTGAAGACTAAGGAAAAAATTTTAGAATTTAAAACGAAGGGTGCAAAATAACCTGAAAATCAAAACGCGCAACGCAGCAGTTTTGAAAATTCAGAATTCACATTCTATAAAGAAGATACCTAAGCAAAAAAAATACATATATAATTTTAACTCACACCTAATACAACATAGAAAAGGTTATGTATCTACCTGTGTGAGTAAAGGGAGAAAAGATAAAAAAATAAAATAAAACAACTGAATGTAGAAGGTGTCGAGAATACTGAGCCTTGGCTTTATCAAGGACCAGCAAAAACTCTGCATTTTCTCACTTCCACAAAGACCTAGTTGGAAATGGGTTTCTGCAAGGCCATAGATGCAAGTAACATTCCCACCTAAAATAGTTTAAAAAATATATATAAGTCATGTCCTCCGTAGAGTAGCATGACCTAGCACTAGTTAACAATTTCGCTTGCATCCATTAACCTTCATGGCCCGACCCATGCTCTTCATCTGTTACTATTAAACAGAGAGAAGAAGATTAAAGAGAACTCAAGCTGTGAGAGTGACATAATAAATAGAAATGATTTTCAGCTATAACGAAATTCCAAGTTCGTTTGAGAGAGAATTTAAACCTGAAAAACATTGCAAAAGAAATCCAAATTTTACATTGCAATTAAAAAAGGAAATGTTAATTTATAACGAACAGATTTTTGAAAGAAAACTTGAGTCTAAAACCCCCTACTCTACAACTTATGACAGCACGAAAACGAGAATAAGTTAAAGATAATAATTAACTAAAGAAAACTTTGTGAAAGTTATATACCTTAAACAGTTAGTTGCAATATGTACAAAGTATTTCAGCAGTGCTTTAAGTGCATAATTAATTAGTTATTAAGAACTTAACTACTTTGAAAAAACAGCGCATAGACAGCGCATAGAAAAGGAACAAGCTTAGCCTTCTTCTGTTCCTAGGTACCCCAAAAGACGCTCAAAGTTACAAAGAAAAGTAAGAGTTAAAACCCGCATAAATGTTAACAGACAAACCAATGCTTAAAAGCTGAAAAGCTAAAAAACGACAGAGAAAAGGTACATAAAGTACAAACATTGAACTTATAAAACCTAGAACCCAAAAACAAGGAAGAGAGCTTACCTCTTGTGTGACAAAAACTTTTCTCCACACAAGAGGAGAACATGGCTGACCCCTTCCGCCACTCCCTTGACGCTGGGGGGGCAGTGAGGGTGGGGCTGATGGCCTCCTCATACAGCAAGAAACCAACGCGCGGAGATTTTAACCAGAGAAAAAAATATATAAACTTAAGACTGTGGATCTGTATGATCAGAAAGAGCAGAATTAACTCTTCAGAATACATGAGAAATATTATAAAATACACGAGCAGTTTATTTAATAATCTTTGCATGTATTAAATCACCTTAGTGAGCTTCTATAGATTAATCAGAATCTTATTAATTTTAATGTTGGTTTTACTATTTTTAGTATAGCTATCCTAGTGATGAATAACTAGTTTTCTTTTTTATTTGTTTTTATTTTCTTTTATAAACAGATTTTTAAGCTTTTTTGTGATTTTGTTTATATTATTTAATTTTTTGTTTTAATAGGACCGTCATATCCATAGCACTAAGGTTCCTTTAAGTAGTTAATAGGCATCCTCTAGCCAACTTCCTTACGGCTTTGATTGGTCAGAATCATATTATTAACTGTGTAGAAAATTAAAGCAGATCTGCCAACCTTACTCTATTATTCAGAATAATTTTTCTTAAAGTTCTTTTGATGAAAGAAGAAGGAATTTCGTTCTCTAGAAAACTTTCTAATAGTATATTAATGTGGTAATTGAAATCCAAATTGTTGCTGCAAATTCTTGAAACTCTTAGGACCTGAGAAATTAGTACATTCTCAATTACTTTGGTTGAAATGTTATTATTCCAGTGTAGATATTTAATTACTTTGAAAGGAAAATTAACTCTTTTATCAAAGAGGCTAATAGATGGGTTACCTCTGTTGAGCTTAATGCTTAAGTCTAGGAACTCAAGTTCCTGATTACTGTGGTTGGTTTTACATAAGTTAAGAGAGCTAGGATAGATATTATCAGAATCACTCTCTATAACTTCTGAATTATTGATACACAGCAGATCATCAATATATCTAAAAGTGTAAAGGTAGTTATCTGAGCAGGTGGGGTGATTTTTAATGAATTTATATTCCTTAAAGAACAGGAATAGATTAGCGATATTTGTGGACGTTGATGTTCCCATTGGAATACCGTTCACTTGCTTATAGAGGGTATTATTATATAAGATATGGTTATTTTTTATGCAGCAATTGAGATAAGAGTTCCAAGTTCCTACATCAACAAATTGGTTAAGTTTAAATTCTGCATATAGGTGGGAATGTTACTTGCATCTATGGCCTTGCAGAAACCCATTTCCAACTAGGTCTTTGTGGAAGTGAGAAAATGCAGAGTTTTTGCTGGTCCTTGATAAAGCCAAGGCTCAGTATTCTCGACACCTTCTACATTCAGTTGTTTTATTTTATTTTTTTATCTTTTCTCCCTTTACTCACACAGGTAGATACATAACCTTTTCTATGTTGTATTAGGTGTGAGTTAAAATTATATATGTATTTTTTTTGCTTAGGTATCTTCTTTATAGATATATATATATATATATATATATATATATATATATATATATATATATATATATATCATCATTGTCAACCATTATCAATCTACTGCTGGACGAAGGTCTCCCCAAGTTTCCTCCACAACGGTCTGTCTTGTGCCAGTCTCCTCCATGTCACTCCCGCATACTTTCGAATTTCATCCACCCATCTTCCATGTGGTCTTCTTCTGGGTCTTTTCCTATCCCTTGGAATCCAATCTAAAATTTCGGCTGTCCATCGATGGTCTGTTCTTCTGGCAGTATGTCCAGCCCATTGCCATTTCAGGGATTTAACTCTGATCATGATGTCTTCCACTCTTATCATTTTTCGGATCCACGTGTTCCTCTTCTTATCTCTCCTGGTTACACCAAGCATGCACCTCTCCATGCTCTTTGAGTTGTCTGCAGCCTTTGTATGTCTCTTTTAGTTAAGGTCCACGTCTCTGCACCATACGTAAGCACTGGAAGGATGCATTGATCAAACACTTTTCTTTTAAGACATAATGGCATATTGCTCTTGAAAATTATGCTGTTTCTTCCAAAAGCTCTCCAGGCAAGTTTTGTACGCCGATTAATTTCTTCATCAATGTGACCCTCACTTGATATCTGCTGTCCAAGATAAACGTACGTGTCTGTTATCTCCAGCTTTTCTCCATCAATCGATAAATCTTCATTTCTTGTAAAAGCATTGTACATCACTTTTGTCTTCTGAAAGTTCATTTTTAATCCCACTTCTTTACTCTTGTCAGCAAGTTCCTGGATCATACTCTGCAGCTCTGATGGGGCAGTTGCAAAAATGACTACGTCATCAGCAAAACGAAGGTGGGTTAGATAATCTCCATTAATCTTTATCCCTTTGTTTTCCCAGTTCAGTGATTGAAAGACATTTTCCAATATATATATATATATATATATATATATACTTAAGAGCAAAACTGAAGACTAAGGAAAAACTTTAGAATTTAAAACGAAGGTTGCAAAATAACCTGAAGATCAAAACGCGCAACGCAGCAGTTTTGAAAATTCAGAATTCACATTCTATAAAGAAGATACCTAAGCAAAAAAATACAGATATAATTTTGACTCACACCTAGTACAACATAGAAAAGGTTATGTATCTACCTGTGTGAGTAAAAGGAGAAAAGATAAAAAAATAAAATAAAACTACTGAATGTAGAAGGTGTCGAGAATACTGAGCCTTGGCTTTATCAAGGACCAGCAAAAACTCTGCATTTTCTCACTTCCACAAAGACCTAGTTGGAAATGGGTTTCTGCAAGGCCATAGATGCAAGTAACATTCCCACCTAAAATAGTTTATAAATATATATATATGTCATGTCCTCCGTAGAGTTGCATGACCTAGCACTAGTTAACAATTTCGCTTGCATCCATTAACCTTACTGGCCCGACCCATGCTCTTCATCTGTTACTATTAAACAGAGAGAAGAAGATTAAAGAGAACTCAAGCTGTGAGAGTGACATAATAATTAGAAATGATTTTCAGCCATAACGAAACGCCAAGTTCGTTTGAGAGAGAATTTAAACCTGAAAATCAATGCAAAAGAAATCCAAATTTTTACATTGCAATTAAAAAAGGAAATATTAATTTTTAACGAACAGATTTTTGAAAGAAAACTTGAGTCTAAAACCCCCTACTCAACAACTTATGACAGCACGAAAACGAGAATAAGTTAAAGATAATAATTAACTAAAGAAAACTTTGTGAAAGTTATATACCTTAAACAGTTAGTTGCAATATGTACAAAGTATTTCAGCAGTGCTTTAAGTGCATAATTAATTAGTTATTAAGAACTTAACTACTTTGAAAAAACAGCGCATAGAAAAGGAACAAGCTTAGCCATCTTCTGTTCCTAGGTACCCCAAAAGACGCTCAAAGTTACAAAGAAAAGAAAGAGTTAAAACCCGCAAAAATGTTAACAGACAAACCAATGCCTAAAAGCTGAAAAGCTAAAAAACAACAGAGAAAAAGTACATGAAGTACAAACATTGAACTTATAAAACCTAGAACCCAAAAACAAGGAAGAGAGCTTACCTCTTGTGTGACAAAAACTTTTCTCCTCACAAGAGAAGAACATGGCTGACCTCTTCCGCCACTCCCTAGTTGCTGGGGGGCAGTGAGGGTGGGGCTGATGGCCTCCTCATACAGCAAGAAACCAACGCGCGGATATTTTAACCAGAGAAAAAAATATATATAAACTTAAGACTGTGGATCTGTATGATCAGAAAGAGCAGAATTAACTCTCCAGAATACATGAGAAATATTATAAAATACACGAGCAGTGTATTTAATAATCTTTGCATGTATTAAATCACCTTAGTGAGCTTCTATAGATTAATCAGAATCTTATTAATTTTAATGTTGGTTTTACTATTTTTAGTATAGCTATCCTAGTGATGAATAACTAGTTTTCTTTTTTATTTGTTTTTATTTTCTTTTTATAAACAGATTTTTAAGCTTTTTTTGTGATTTTGTTTATATTATTTAATTTTTTGTTTTAATAGGACCGTCATATCCATAGCACTAAGGTTCCTTTAAGTAGTTAATAGGCATCCTCTAGCCAACTTCCTTACGGCTTTGATTGGTCAGAATCATATTATTAACTGTGTAGAAAATTAAAGCAGATCTGCCAACCTTACTCCATTATTCAGAATAATTTTTCTTAAAGTTCTTTTGATGAAAGAAGAAGGAATTTCGTTCTCTAGAAAACTTTCTAATAGTATATTAATGTGGTAATTGAAGTCCAAATTGTTGCTGCAAATTCTTGAAATTCTTAGGACCTGAGAAATTAGTACATTCTCAATTACTTTGGTTGAAATGTTATTATTCCAGTGTAGATATTTAATTACTTTGAAAGGAAAATTAACTCTTTTATCAAAGAGGCTAATAGATGGGTTACCTCTGTTGAGCTTAATGCTTAAGTCTAGGAACTCAAGTTCCTGATTACTGTGGTTGGTTTTACATAAGTTAAGAGAGCTAGGATAGATATTATCAAAATCACTCTCTATAACTTCTGAATTATTGATACACAGCAGATCATCAATATATCTAAAAGTGTAAAGGTAGTTATCTGAGCAGGTGGGGTGATTTTTAATGAATTTATATTCCTCAAAGAACAGGAATAGATTAGCGATATTCGTGGACGTTGATGTTCCCATGGGAATACCGTTCACTTGCTTATAGAGAGTATTATTATATAAGATATGGTTATTTTCTATGCAGCAATTGAGATAAGAGTTCCAAGTTCCTACATTAACAAATTGGTTAAGTTTAAATTCTGCATACAGCTCTTTAAAGGTAGTGATTATATCTGATAGAGGCAGATTAGTATATAGGTTTTCAAAATCATAACTATTAATATCTAGGGGACAAACTTTGAGTATAGTAGAAATTACTTCTGCATTATTATTAATTATCCAAAAATCTCTGTACATCAAGTTAGAACAGTTTCTAATGTGTTTCAAAACCTTCTTTAAGACATCTTCAAAAGCAAGATCTATTTTCTTTTTATGACTCCTTACTCCACTAGCTATGAACCTGAACTTCACAGGATCCTTATGAAACTTAACCGTTGCAAAAAGAAATGGAAATTCAGGCTCATATCTTCTAGTTTGTGGAATTTTAAGTTTCTTGAAGAATGCCTTAAACCGATTTTCTAACTGCTTGGTAGAATAACTTACGGGCTCGTATGTTACTCTATTATTGAGTTCCATAGTTAACAATTCAAAATAGAACTTCTTACAGATAATTGCAAAATTATTGCTAGCTTTATCCGTAGTGGTAAAAATAAATTGGTCTTGTAGTTTGGAGAGTGACCTTTTAGCTTCTCCAGAGAAAAAGAGATTTCTGTCGAAACAAAAGTCCAGACCTGCCAACTCACCGGTGAAGCTATTGATTATATTATATTTCCATTCTGCGAAGGCCTCAATAGGCTGATTGTACGTTAAACTGGTTTTTACTATGTACCTATTAACATCTTGAGTGAAGCTCTCAAGAATCCTTTCTTTGGAAATTGTGAAGGAAGGTCTGAATTTAGAGCCATACTCTAATAAAATCCTAAGCTTTTCATTTTCAACAAAACTCAAGTTTCCGGTGATAATATGGTTGTAATTCTTATCATAGTGAACTGTTTCTTTATGTTCAACACAAGAACATGTAGTAATTACAGGAATGTAGCTCGAAGAGTTAAGTTTGTAGTTTTTAACTATTGACCCTAAGGTCTTAACATATTTAAAACTTACAATAGACTGGTGCCTGTGGATGGGAAAAAAAATTGCATTATTGTAGAACAGCTTCCTTACATTGAGATTATCGTAGGCTTTATTTAGAAACCTGATGGTAACAAAATTACTGGAAAATTCTTTAAGAGAAATTTTATCTTTAAGAATATGTTTAAGAATGTCCAGAACCAAAGCAAAAACATGCTTATCAACATGGTCAGCAGTTTCATTCCAGAATTTGAAAAAACTTTTTAAGGACAGAGTGCTTGAAGGACTTGAGAATTTTGTAAGTATTTTTAACAAAATTAGTGCCAGTTTTAAAGCTTTCCAGAGTTTTTAGCAAGTTAGCAAAATCAACTTTGCTTGATGTGCGAAATAACCTCTGTCCTCTATTACCTCTAGAGCAGCTCTTATTATTAACAAGAAAGAAGAGTTCACGAATTGAAAATTTATGCTGATTATGCTTATTGTCAGATAGAGTGGAATTAAGGCCATAGGGATAAAGAGACTGATGCTGCAAAATTTCAAGGGATTCAGTTTCTAGCCGAGCATAGAGGTCAGGGATAATATGTAGTACCTCTATTTTCACTTTGTCAAAACCATGAGTATGGAAATGCTCTAATTCAAAGGTAGAGTACTGGTTGGCGTTTGTGGAGGGGTTCACTCCTGAATTAGAGAACTTGTTAACTAGAGACCTGTGACCATTAATCCTAAGATGAAGAGGATTTTTACTTTGGCCAATATAGCTAAGGTTGCAGACAGTACAGGTGAGCTTATAGATGGTATTGTAGGCTTTGCAAAACTTGTTGGAGCAATTATCCTCAACAGAAGAATACAGGTTAGGATCTGCAGATTTACATGTCAAACAACGTTTGTCATTTCATAACTTTAGATTACCTTTGCCAGCGAGTTCATACACTATGGGAAAGGGTGCTAGCCTAACCGAGCGGGAGGACTTAAAATATCTGAGCTGACCTCCAATCCTTTCATCGTCCTTAGAACTCCACTTGGGCCAAAACATACAAATTCTGAGCAAACCAACTAGGAAAAACTTTTTAGAAATAAGCAGTCCAAGAAAAGACCAAACTCGAGTATAAACTACACTCCAAAAAGCTGCATCCAAAACATACAAAAATAAAAATTAGAAAATGAAAAAAACCTCAAATAAAAAAATAGTAATAAAAAAATAATAATAAAACATTTCAACTAGAATTTGCGCATGAGCTGCTAAATAATAAATTGAAATTAGTTACTTAAGAGCAAAACTGAAGACTAAGGAAAAACTTTAGAATTTAAAACGAAGGTTGCAAAATAACCTGAAGATCAAAACGCGCAACGCAGCAGTTTTGAAAATTCAGAATTCACATTCTATAAAGAAGATACCTAAGCAAAAAAATACAGATATAATTTTGACTCACACCTAGTACAACATAGAAAAGGTTATGTATCTACCTGTGTGAGTAAAAGGAGAAAAGATAAAAAAATAAAATAAAACTACTGAATGTAGAAGGTGTCGAGAATACTGAGCCTTGGCTTTATCAAGGACCAGCAAAAACTCTGCATTTTCTCACTTCCACAAAGACCTAGTTGGAAATGGGTTTCTGCAAGGCCATAGATGCAAGTAACATTCCCACCTAAAATAGTTTAAAATATATATATATGTCATGTCCTCCGTAGAGTTGCATGACCTAGCACTAGTTAACAATTTCGCTTGCATCCATTAACCTTACTGGCCCGACCCATGCTCTTCATCTGTTACTATTAAACAGAGAGAAGAAGATTAAAGAGAACTCAAGCTGTGAGAGTGACATAATAATTAGAAATGATTTTCAGCCATAACGAAACGCCAAGTTCGTTTGAGAGAGAATTTAAACCTGAAAATCAATGCAAAAGAAATCCAAATTTTTACATTGCAATTAAAAAAGGAAATATTAATTTTTAACGAACAGATTTTTGAAAGAAAACTTGAGTCTAAAACCCCCTACTCAACAACTTATGACAGCACGAAAACGAGAATAAGTTAAAGATAATAATTAACTAAAGAAAACTTAGTGAAAGTTATATACCTTAAACAGTTAGTTGCAATATGTACAAAGTATTTCAGCAGTGCTTTAAGTGCATAATTAATTAGTTATTAAGAACTTAACTACTTTGAAAAAACAGCGCATAGAAAAGGAACAAGCTTAGCCATCTTCTGTTCCTAGGTACCCCAAAAGACGCTCAAAGTTACAAAGAAAAGAAAGAGTTAAAACCCGCAAAAATGTTAACAGACAAACCAATGCCTAAAAGCTGAAAAGCTAAAAAACAACAGAGAAAAAGTACATGAAGTACAAACATTGAACTTATAAAACCTAGAACCCAAAAACAAGGAAGAGAGCTTACCTCTTGTGTGACAAAAACTTTTCTCCTCACAAGAGAAGAACATGGCTGACCTCTTCCGCCACTCCCTAGTTGCTGGGGGGCAGTGAGGGTGGGGCTGATGGCCTCCTCATACAGCAAGAAACCAACGCGCGGATATTTTAACCAGAGAAAAAAATATATATAAACTTAAGACTGTGGATCTGTATGATCAGAAAGAGCAGAATTAACTCTCCAGAATACATGAGAAATATTATAAAATACACGAGCAGTGTATTTAATAATCTTTGCATGTATTAAATCACCTTAGTGAGCTTCTATAGATTAATCAGAATCTTATTAATTTTAATGTTGGTTTTACTATTTTTAGTATAGCTATCCTAGTGATGAATAACTAGTTTTCTTTTTTATTTGTTTTTATTTTCTTTTATAAACAGATTTTTAAGCTTTTTTTGTGATTTTGTTTATATTATTTAATTTTTTGTTTTAATAGGACCGTCATATCCATAGCACTAAGGTTCCTTTAAGTAGTTAATAGGCATCCTCTAGCCAACTTCCTTACGGCTTTGATTGGTCAGAATCATATTATTAACTGTGTAGAAAATTAAAGCAGATCTGCCAACCTTACTCCATTATTCAGAATAATTTTTCTTAAAGTTCTTTTGATGAAAGAAGAAGGAATTTCGTTCTCTAGAAAACTTTCTAATAGTATATTAATGTGGTAATTGAAGTCCAAATTGTTGCTGCAAATTCTTGAAATTCTTAGGACCTGAGAAATTAGTACATTCTCAATTACTTTGGTTGAAATGTTATTATTCCAGTGTAGATATTTAATTACTTTGAAAGGAAAATTAACTCTTTTATCAAAGAGGCTAATAGATGGGTTACCTCTGTTGAGCTTAATGCTTAAGTCTAGGAACTCAAGTTCCTGATTACTGTGGTTGGTTTTACATAAGTTAAGAGAGCTAGGATAGATATTATCAAAATCACTCTCTATAACTTCTGAATTATTGATACACAGCAGATCATCAATATATCTAAAAGTGTAAAGGTAGTTATCTGAGCAGGTGGGGTGATTTTTAATGAATTTATATTCCTCAAAGAACAGGAATAGATTAGCGATATTCGTGGACGTTGATGTTCCCATGGGAATACCGTTCACTTGCTTATAGAGAGTATTATTATATAAGATATGGTTATTTTCTATGCAGCAATTGAGATAAGAGTTCCAAGTTCCTACATTAACAAATTGGTTAAGTTTAAATTCTGCATACAGCTCTTTAAAGGTAGTGATTATATCTGATAGAGGCAGATTAGTATATAGGTTTTCAAAATCATAACTATTAATATCTAGGGGACAAACTTTGAGTATAGTAGAAATTACTTCTGCATTATTATTAATTATCCAAAAATCTCTGTACATCAAGTTAGAACAGTTTCTAATGTGTTTCAAAACCTTCTTTAAGACATCTTCAAAAGCAAGATCTATTTTCTTTTTATGACTCCTTACTCCACTAGCTATGAACCTGAACTTCACAGGATCCTTATGAAACTTAACCGTTGCAAAAGAAATGGAAATTCAGGCTCATATCTTCTAGTTTGTGGAATTTTAAGTTTCTTGAAGAATGCCTTAAACCGATTTTCTAACTGCTTGGTAGAATAACTTACGGGCTCGTATGTTACTCTATTATTGAGTTCCATAGTTAACAATTCAAAATAGAACTTCTTACAGATAATTGCAAAATTATTGCTAGCTTTATCCGTAGTGGTAAAAATAAATTGGTCTTGTAGTTTGGAGAGTGACCTTTTAGCTTCTCCAGAGAAAAAGAGATTTCTGTCGAAACAAAAGTCCAGACCTGCCAACTCACCGGTGAAGCTATTGATTATATTATATTTCCATTCTGCGAAGGCCTCAATAGGCTGATTGTACGTTAAACTGGTTTTACTATGTACCTATTAACATCTTGAGTGAAGCTCTCAAGAATCCTTTCTTTGGAAATTGTGAAGGAAGGTCTGAATTTAGAGCCATACTCTAATAAAATCCTAAGCTTTTCATTTTCAACAAAACTCAAGTTTCCGGTGATAATATGGTTGTAATTCTTATCATAGTGAACTGTTTCTTTATGTTCAACACAAGAACATGTAGTAATTACAGGAATGTAGCTCGAAGAGGTAAGTTTGTAGTTTTTAACTATTGACCCTAAGGTCTTAACATATTTAAAACTTACAATAGACTGGTGCCTGTGGATGGGAAAAAATTGCATTATTGTAGAACAGCTTCCTTACATTGAGATTATCGTAGGCTTTATTTAGAAACCTGATGGTAACAAAATTACTGGAAAATTCTTTAAGAGAAATTTTATCTTTAAGAATATGTTTAAGAATGTCCAGAACCAAAGCAAAAACATGCTTATCAACATGGTCAGCAGTTTCATTCCAGAATTTGAAAAAACTTTTAAGGACAGAGTGCTTGAAGGACTTGAGAATTTTGTAAGTATTTTTAACAAAATTAGTGCCAGTTTTAAAGCTTTCCAGAGTTTTTAGCAAGTTAGCAAAATCAACTTTGCTTGATGTGCGAAATAACCTCTGTCCTCTATTACCTCTAGAGCAGCTCTTATTATTAACAAGAAAGAAGAGTTCACGAATTGAAAATTTATGCTGATTATGCTTATTGTCAGATAGAGTGGAATTAAGGCCATAGGGATAAAGAGACTGATGCTGCAAAATTTCAAGGGATTCAGTTTCTAGCCGAGCATAGAGGTCAGGGATAATATGTAGTACCTCTATTTTCACTTTGTCAAAACCATGAGTATGGAAATGCTCTAATTCAAAGGTAGAGTACTGGTTGGCGTTTGTGGAGGGGTTCACTCCTGAATTAGAGAACTTGTTAACTAGAGACCTGTGACCATTAATCCTAAGATGAAGAGGATTTTTACTTTGGCCAATATAGCTAAGGTTGCAGACAGTACAGGTGAGCTTATAGATGGTATTGTAGGCTTTGCAAAACTTGTTGGAGCAATTATCCTCAACAGAAGAATACAGGTTAGGATCTGCAGATTTACATGTCAAACAACGTTTGTCATTTCATAACTTTAGATTACCTTTGCCAGCGAGTTCATACACTATGGGAAAGGGTGCTAGCCTAACCGAGCGGGAGGACTTAAAATATCTATTACCTCTAGAGCAGCTCTTATTATTAACAAGAAAGAAGAGTTCACGAATTGAAAATTTATGCTGATTATGCTTATTGTCAGATAGAGTGGAATTAAGGCCATAGGGATAAAGAGACTGATGCTGCAAAATTTCAAGGGATTCAGTTTCTAGCCGAGCATAGAGGTCAGGGATAATATGTAGTACCTCTATTTTCACTTTGTCAAAACCATGAGTATGGAAATGCTCTAATTCAAAGGTAGAGTACTGGTTGGCGTTTGTGGAGGGGTTCACTCCTGAATTAGAGAACTTGTTAACTAGAGACCTGTGACCATTAATCCTAAGATGAAGAGGATTTTTACTTTGGCCAATATAGCTAAGGTTGCAGACAGTACAGGTGAGCTTATAGATGGGCACTTGAAGATAATTATGGGAGATTTCAATGCAAAAATAGGGCAACGGCAACAGAATGAAACTTCAGTAGGTAAATTCGGTCACGGGAACAGAAACCAGCGCGGAAATACTCTCGTTGAGTTTGCAGAGGCAGAAGGGTTTTTCATCTTGAACTCCTTAAGAAAAAGTCTCACAGGAAATGGACATGGAGACATCCAAATGGGACGACAAGTGAAATTGATTTTATTATGTGTAACAAAAAATTCGTCATAGAAGACTGCAGTGTGCTAAACAAGTTCAACACAGGTAGTGACCATAGATTGGTGAGATGTAAGATGCACCTCAACACTAAACTCGAACGTAGCAAGATCATAAGACAAACAAAATGTATTGACATAACCAACCTTAAAAAACACAACAATGCCTTCAAGTTGGAACTGAAGAACAGATTCTCTGCTTTAGAAGGCCTAACATCGGAAGAAGTGGATATTTCTGAAGTTAACAGAAACATAACCAAAGCTCTTATGGAAACAGCAACAAAATTAGCTGGGTCTAAGAACAAATTGCATGTGAACAAATTATCAGGAAAACCCAAAATGTTGATGCAAAAAGAAGAGTGATGAGGACAACTAAAGAAGATGTGACTTCCAAAGTGGAATATATAGAGCTATGCAAGACAGTACGAAAAAGTATCACTGAAGACGTAAGGAAATTCAACTGTGAACTAGTAAGGAAAGCAATTGAAAACAACCAAAGCCTAAAGATAGCAAAGGGACATCTCAGTAAGGGAAGAAAACAGATTATGGCACTGAGAAAAAAAGATGGTTCTGTAACAAGAAATAGAGGCGAAATTTTGACAAGAGTGAAAGATTTCTACTCCAAATTATATGAAAGGGATGATACATGCACTCCAGACATCATGAAAGATACCAGTACCAGAGTTCCTCCAGTCCTTCCAGCAGAAGTTGCACATGCAATCAAGAACATGAAGCGGGGAAAAGCTCCAGGAGAAGATGGAATTACTGTAGACATCATACAAGAAGCAAGTGGAGAAATCGAAACAGTACTCGCCCAAATTTTCACTCGATGCCTTAATGAAGGAAAGATTCCTGAGGATTGGAACACCGCTACAATGATCCTGCTACATAAGAAAGGTGACATTGAGGATCTCGGAAACTACAGACCTATCAGCCTCCTATCAGTGGTTTATAAAATCTTCACTAAAGTTCTTTCACACCGCTTGAAGGTAACACTGGACATGGCTCAACCGAGAGAACAAGCTGTATTCAGGAGTGGCTACAGCACAATAGATCATATCCACGTGCTGAGAGAACTAATTGAAAGAACGAAGGAATATGAACTTCCATTGTGCATGGCTTTTATCGATTATGAAAAAGCCTTTGATTCGGTGAAACCATCAGCAGTTACAATGGCTCTGAAAACCTGCGGTATTGAAGATGCATACATTAATATTATTAATAAAATCTATGAAAATGCAAGTGCAAAGATTCGGCTGTTCGAAAATATAACACACATAAAAATTGGAAAGGGAGTGAGACAAGGTGACACCATATCTCCGAATCTCTTTAATGCCACATTGGAAAATGTCTTTCAATCACTGAACTGGGAAAACAAAGGGATAAAGGTTAATGGAGATAATCTAACCCACCTTCGTTTTGCTGATGACGTAGTCATTTTTGCAACTGCCCCATCAGAGCTGCAGAGTATGATCCAGGAACTTGCTGACAAGAGTAAAGAAGTGGGATTAAAAATGAACTTTCAGAAGACAAAAGTGATGTTCAATGCTTTTACAAGAAATGAAGATTTATCGATTGATGGAGAAAAGCTGGAGATAACAGACACGTATGTTTATCTTGGACAGCAGATATCAAGTGAGGGTCACATTGATGAAGAAATTAATCGGCGTACAAAACTTGCCTGGAGAGCTTTTGGAAGAAACAGCATAATTTTCAAGAGCAATATGCCATTATGTCTTAAAAGAAAAGTGTTTGATCAATGCATCCTTCCAGTGCTTACGTATGGTGCAGAGACGTGGACCTTAACTAAAAGAGACATACAAAGGCTGCAGACAACTCAAAGCAGCATGGAGAGGTGCATGCTTGGTGTAACCAGGAGAGATAAGAAAAGGAACTCGTGGATCCGAAAAATGACAAGAGTGGAAGACATCATGATCAGAGTTAAATCCCTGAAATGGCAATGGGCTGGACATACTGCCAGAAGGACAGATCATCGATGGACAGCCGAAATTTTAGATTGGATTCCAAGGGACAGGAAAAGACCCAGAAGAAGACCACATGGGAGATGGGTGGATGAAATTCGAAAGTATGCGGGAGTGACATGGAGGAGACTGGCGCAAGACAGACCGTTGTGGAGGAAACTTGGGGAGACCTTCGTCCAGCAGTAGATTGATCATGGTTGACAATGATGATGATGATATATATATATATATAGGGGTTGCGTTGCCGCAATTTGCGAAGAAGATATCGTATTGGCGATAGAAAATAAAAACTTTGACGATTACCT
The DNA here is from genome assembly GCA_039090855.1 of Macrothele yani. Classification (NCBI taxonomy): domain Eukaryota; kingdom Metazoa; phylum Arthropoda; class Arachnida; order Araneae; family Macrothelidae; genus Macrothele; species Macrothele yani. The sequence continues at coordinate 221,693,447 of CM077034.1, forward strand.
TTTCATAGTGTTATAACACAGGCGAAAATAAATTGAATTTGGCGACTAAATTGACGAAAACTTTTAAAAAGCTGCAACCCTAGTATATATATTCTGTACGAGGACTTAAAAAAAAAAAAAAAAAGCATTTCTCATCGTGATTTTTCGAAGTAACACAATGTTATGCAAATAGATTTTTTAAACTAACAGTAACTTTCAGTTATCTTTTAAAAAGTTGAAATGTACTTTTTAATAGTATTATTTCACACACACACAAAAAAAAACTAAGTATGAAATTTATTCTTGATAGCTATAATAGCTTTTGCCTTAATTAGTCCAAAGACTGATACACAGACATCGTATAATCATCTGTAAAACAAGTACCCGGTTTCTTACAGTAAGACAATACATAATAAGTAGCTGGTGCACCAAATAGGGGGAAGGACAAAATATCCTTTGCCACAATAAACAAAATCCATGCGATATGCTATCCACTATATCCGATCTCGAAACGGAACTTCAAAATTCGACAGACGATTGAAATTTGAAAGTTAATCAAACCTCAAGTATTCTCACCAATCGCTTCTATTACCGGTAATTCTTTTCATACGGACACGGTAAAACTGAGAACGGAGATTTTCCGTTAATATACGAAAGGAATTGCGAAAAGATTTCTGAAAATCCAGAATTTTCCGTTAACACATCTCTAAAACGATAATTTACCGTGTATATAAGATAGAAACTGCGGAAAGGTTTCTGAAAATTCAGAATTTCCCCGTGGTACGAAAAATCGGTGATATTCAGGTTTCTTTTTCCGTCATTTAACGAAAAAGGTTGTTTCAGAAATATGTTTCGTTAATTCACGAAAGAAATGGCAGAAAGTTGCCCGTGAATTTCAGATTTTTTTTTTTTTTTTTTTACGATGTATCAAGAATAAATTTTATATTTAGAAGTTTTGGGAAATAATACTGCAAATCATGAAAGAAATACGGGATTACGCCATATAATACAAATTTTGAAGATGACAATCCGATTTTTGGCGTAAATGTGACAAGGATGGTAAGTCAGATAATATCCGAAAACTTGAAAATTGTCATCGTCCTGGAGCGGAACTCGAACTCGCGTCTCCCAGAAAACGCACGGGCATGCTAACCACTACACCACCCAGAACGACCAAGTTTCAAGTTTCCGATCAATTTGAATTTAACCATCACAGGATTCGCTAGTCGAAGCAACCGGCATTTATGTTTAGCGAATCTGGAGGTTAAGAATCTTATCCCGTGTTTGCCCGGAGAAGCAGATAAATCATGAAAGAAATACGGGATTACGCCATATAATACAAATTTGGAAGATGACAATCCGATTTTTGGCGTAAATGTGACAAGGATGGTAAGTCAGATAATATCCGAAAACTTGAAAATTGTCATCGTCCTGGAGCGGAACTCGAACTCGCGTCTCCCAGAAAACGCACGGGCATGCTAACCACTACACCACCCAGAACGACCAAGTTTCAAGTTTCCGATCAATTTGAATTTAACCATCACAGGATTCGCTAGTCGAAGCAACCGGCATTCATGTTTAGCGAATCTGGAGGTTAAGAATCTTATCCCGTGTTTGCCCGGAGAAGCAGATAAATCATGAAAGAAATACGGGATTACGCCATATAATACAAATTTGGAAGATGACAATCCGATTTTTGGCGTAAATGTGACAAGGATGGTAAGTCAGATAATATCCGAAAACTTGAAAATTGTCATCGTCCTGGAGCGGAACTCGAACTCGCGTCTCCCAGAAAACGCCCGGGCATGCTAACCACTACACCACCCAGAACGACCAAGTTTCAAGTTTCCGATCAATTTGAATTTAACCATCACAGGATTCGCTAGTCGAAGCAACCGGCATTCATGTTTAGCGAATCTGGAGGTTAAGAATCTTATCCGGGTTTGCCCGGAGAAGCAGATAAATGATGAAAGAAATATGGGACTACGCCATATAATACAAATTTTGAAGATGACAATCCGATTTTTGGCGTAAATGTGACAATGATGGTAAGTCAGATAATATCCGAAAACTTGAAAATTTTCATCGTCCTGGAGCGGGACTCGAACCCACGTCTCCCAGAAAACGCCAGGGTACCACTACACCACCCAGAAGGACAAAGTTTCAAGTTTCCGTCCTGGAGCGGGTTCGAGTCCCGCTCCAGGACGATTAAAATTTTCAAGTTTTCGGATATTATCTGACTTACCATCCTTGTCACGTTTACGCCAAAAATCGGATTGTCATCTTCAAAATTTGTAATACTGTAAAACATTGGACCTTTTCTTACAGGTAATTAAAAGTTATTGTCAGTTTAAAAAGATATCTAATTCCAAAAGATTCTTTTGTTACGGAAAATAACGCTGAGAAAAATAAAAAAAAATTGTGATACGTCCTCCTACGGAAGAATAGAAAATATAAACCTATTCAGAAAAATAATCAGCAACTACAGAAAAAAATATTACTAATTAACCCGCATTAACAGCGAAAAGCATTTCCTCTTCGCATGATTCAAGTCTGTTTTCATTTGTACTTTAAATGTGGACCAATTGGCGTCTTTCTAAGTTAGTCGGCATCGCTCTTAGTTGCCTTTCATGCCATTAGAGATGAGCTCGGGCGGGCTCAGATTTCATTAACTACCGAAAAACCCGGGCCTGGCCTCGGGCTTGGAATTACACGTCTTGAATTTCATTACTGTAATTAATTCAACACGTGTAATTCCGAGCCCGGTCGAATTACACGTGTTGAATTTCATTGTGGATTTGTTACCATGATGGAAGGATTTTCAATTTCCTAAGCTAGCTGCAAGACAAATTTTGCTTAGCAAGACTTGCATTATGCATTGTCTAAAGCTATATGGCCCAAGCAAGGATTAGTTTAAGGAGGTCTGGTATCGAAAAACTGGGATAAAATGACATTCCCATCTTTTGTATTTTAATAAAAATCAAGAATCTTATCTTTAAAACGATGTATTAATTTCCAAAATTGTGCAGTAAGAAGTATTGTTATTTATTTTTTTTAATTTCCTCACTCCCGCGATTTTTGGGGTGACGTTGGTTTTTAGTGCAACAAGTCGAGTTTTAGAGAAAAGAAGATCAAGTTGAAGCGCTGAGGCATTAGATGCAATTCTCATTCTCTCTCTCTCTCTCTCTCTCTCTCTCTCTCTCTCTCTCTCTCTCTCTCTCTCTCTCTCTCTCAGAGGCCCAACCAATAGCCGCTAAGATCGAGTACTGGTCAGCTCAGCTGACCAATCCTGACCCCAAGCGAAGAGTTCGTAGAAGGTTGCAGGCACGCCCCTATCACGTGGAAAATTAAAGGGACGGAAATATACACACAGACAGAGGTAGAGAGAAAAAGGATAGAGCCGCGGGTGGCTTAGTGGTTAGCAGTTCAGACTATCGACGCAAGGTTCGAACCTGGGCTGATCTTTCAGAGATGGTGTGATTTGCTAACAATCGCTGAATATCCGCCGTGCATCGGATGAGCACGTTAAGTGACGGCCCCCAGGCTGGACCCACTGGTTAAATGGGTATCCTTTCCTATACCCCCTGAAATTATCTCACCCCTATAGGTGCAATATCGTACTTGTACGGTGGCACCATCTACTATACTCTAATCTCACTACAAACTGTTCTGTCAAAGTCGCTAGATTTGCTCTCATTCCTTCCGTTTCTGTGTCCTGCCCAAAAGGCGAACTCGCTGTAGGTGGCTGGGACCTAAACTCTACTCACTGTGGACGGAAGTCCTACAAGAAGACGGTGGCGCCATCTACTGTACTCTAATCTCACTACAAACTGTTCTGTCAAAGTCGCTAGACTTGCTCTCATTCCTTCCGTTTCAGTGTCCTGCCCAAAAGGCGAACTCGCTGTAGGTGGCTGGGACCTAAACTGTGGACGGAAGTCCTACAAGAAGACGGTGGCGCCATCAACTGTACTCTAATCTCACTACAAACTGTTCTGTCAAAGTCGCTAGACTTGCTCTCATTCCTTCCGTTTCTGTGTCCTGCCCAAAAGGCGAGCTCGCTGTAGGTGGCTGGGACCTAAACTGTGGACGGAAGTCCTACAAGAAGACGGTGGCGCCATCTACTGTACTCTAATCTCACTACAAACTGTTCTGTCAAAGTCGCTAGACTTGCTCTCATTCCTTCCGTTTCTGTGTCCTGCCCAAAAGGCGAACTCGCTGTAGGTGGCTGGGACCTAAACTCTACTCACTGTGGACGGAAGTCCTACAAGAAGACGGTGGCGCCATCTACTGTACTCTAATCTCACTACAAACTGTTCTGTCAAAAGTCGCTAGACTTGCTCTCATTCCTTCCGTTTCTGTGTCCTGCCCAAAAGGCGATCTCGCTGTAGGTGGCTGGGACCTAAACTCTACTCACTGTGGACGGAAGTCCTACAAGAAAATGACAAACGGTGATGGAGAAAAAGGATATAGTCACAGGAGATGAGATAAGAAGAGAGAATAATTTCGTATCGGAGATTCATATAGTCGGAGGACAAGTTTTAGAGATTCGAGAATGAGAGGAGAGAGAGAAAGATTAGTCGAGAGGGATAGCTAGATCCCGAGTCAACATTCACGCAAGTTTTTCATCTACCAGCGTGGGACTTCAACGAGCAACCACACAAACGACAGGAAGGTAAGATGACGTTATTTTCCCCAATTCCAGTTCCCATGTTAACTAGTTATATACATATGCATGGTCGCTATGCCTCCTCGAAATAGATTGAGGGAGTTAATTTAAAGTTTAGCTCAAGGTTGTGACAGGCGTAAGCAGCAGTTGACCAGTACACATGGCTAATTCTAATGGGTGTTTTTAATTTTTTTTTTTTTTTTTTTTGGAGGTTTAACGACAACCGTGAGCAACTCAATGGGCTATAAGCAGTTGCCCGTCCCTAATTTAGGGTCACTGGTTCCACAGGGAAGGGAGAGAGCCAGTGCCGTAAGACAAACACAACATCCATGCCTGACCGGGATTCGAACCCGGACCCCTTACGGACGAATGATCAGAGGCCAGCGCCTTAGACCACTGCGCCACCGGGGCGGCGTTTTTTTTTTTTTTTTTTTTAATTTAACGTAACTTTTATTTGGCCTCCACCTAAAGGATGTAATTGCTTATATATACTTTTTCTATTAATAAACATTGTTAATTACTTAACCTGGTGTAGCTAACTTTATAGACTGTGTATATTCCTCTAAATTCACAATTTGTGGCATATGGGTTTTTTACGAATACCTCGTAACTAGCCCATATGAAACACAACGCGACGTCAGTAAACTTTGAGATTGGGTTCCTTACAGTTATGGGGGCGCAACCTCACTGTTTATCCAATTAGACGAGTAATAAGTATTCCGCGACCACCGTACTACCGCGGCAATATTGAAGCGCTGAGGCGCTTCAATATTGCCGCGGAACTCTCGATAACGACTAGTTATCGAGAGTTCTGGGGTTCGATCCCAGCAGTGCCGAAATACAATTTTTCAGTCGCTATGCGTTGTTTAAAAAATAACGTGGAAAGAGCGATGACATCGTCCATTTCCATTTCCATTTATGGATGTTGTGTTTGTCTTACGGCACTGGTTCTCTCCCATCCCTGGAACCAGTGACTCTAAATTAGGGACGGGCGATTGCTTATAGCCCATTGAGTTGCTCACGGTGGTCGACACCTCCAATCAAAAAAAAAAAAAAAAAAATCATTCGTCCGTAAGGGGTCTGGGTTCGAAGAATCCCGGTGAGGCATGGATGTCGTGTTTGTCTTACGGCACTGGTTCTCTCCCTTCCTTGGAACCAGTGACCCTAAATTAGGGACGGGCGACTGCTTATAGCCCATTGATTTGCTCGCGGTGGTCGTTAAACCTCCAATCAAAAAAAAAAAATCATTCGTCCGTTAGGGGTCTGGGTTCGAAGAATCCCGGTGAGGCATGGATGTTGTGTTTGTCTTACGGCACTGGTTCTCTCCCTTCCCTGGAACCAGTGACCCTAAATTAGGGACGGGCGACTGCTTATAGCCCATTGAGTTGCTCACGGTGGTCGTTAAACCTCCAATCAAAAAAAAAAAAATCATTCGTCCGTAAGGGGCCCGGGTTCGAATCCCGGTGAGGCATGGATGTTGTGTTTGTGTTACGGCACTGGTTCTCTCCCTTCCCTGGAACCAGTGACCCTAAATTAGGGACGGGCGACTGCTTATATCCCATTGAGTTGCTCACGGTGGTCGTTAAACCTCCAATCAAAAAAAAAAATCATTCGTCCGTAAGGGGTCTGGGTTCGAAGAATCCCGGTGAGGCATGGATGTTGTGTTTGTCTTACGGCACTGGTTCTCTCCCTTCCCTGGAACCAGTGACCCTAAATTAGGGACGGGCGACTGCTTATATCCCATTGAGTTGCTCACGGTGGTCGTTAAACCTCCAATCAAAAAAAAAAAAAAATCATTCGTCCGTAAGGGGTCTGGGTTCGAATCCCGGTGAGGCATGGATGTTGTGTTTGTGTTACGGCACTGGTTCTCTCCCTTCCCTGGAACCAGTGACCCTAAATTCGGGACGGGCGACTGCTTATAGCCCATTGAGTTGCTCACGGTGGTCGTTAAACCTCCAATCAAAAAAAAAAAAAAATCCTTCGTCGGTTAGGGGTCTGGGTTCGAAGAATCCCGGTGAGGCATGGATGTTGTGTTTGTCTTACGGCACTGGCTCTTTCCCTTCCCTGGAACCAGTGACCCTAAATTAAGGACGGGCGACTGCTTATAGCCCATTGAGTTGCTCACGGTGGTCGTTAAACCTCCAATCAAAAAAAAAATCATTCGTCCGTTAGGGGTCTGGGTTCGAAGAATCCCGGTGAGGCATGGATGTTGTGTTTGTCTTACGGCACTGGCTCTCTCCCTTCCCTAGAACCAGTGACTAAATTAGGGACGGGCGACTGCTTATAGTCCATTGAGTTGCTCACGGTGGTCGTTAAACCTCCAATCAAAAAAAAAAAAATCATTCGTCCGTTAGGGGTCTGGGTTCGAAGAATCCCGGTGAGGCATGGATGTTGTGTTTGTCTTACGGCACTGGCTCTCTCCCTTCCCTGGAACCAGTGACCCTAAATTAGGGACGGGCGACTGCTTATAGTCCATTGAGTTGCTCACGGTGGTCGTTAAACCTCCAATCAAAAAAAAAAAAAATCATTCGTCCGTTAGGGGTCTGGGTTCGAAGAATCCCGGTGAGGCATGGATGTTGTGTTTGTCTTACGGCACTGGTTCTCTCCCTTCCCTAGAACCAGTGACCCTAAATTAGGGACGGGCGACTGCTTATAGCCCATTGAGTTGCTCACGGTGGTCGTTAAACCTCCAATCAAAAAAAAAAAAAAAAAAATCATTCGTCCGTAAGGGGTCTGGGTTCGAAGAATCCCGGTGAGGCATGGATGTTGTGTTTGTCTTACGGCACTGGTTCTCTCCCTTCCCTGGAACCAGTGACTAAATTAGGGACGGGCGACTGCTTATAGCCCATTGAGTTGCTCACGGTGGTCGTTAAACCTCCAATCAAAAAAAAAAAAAAATCATTCGTCCGTTAGGGGTCTGGGTTCGAAGAATCCCGGTGAGGCATGGATGTTGTGTTTGTCTTACGGCACTGGTTCTCTCCCTTCCCTGGAACCAGTGACCCTAAATTAGGGGCGGGCGACTGCTTATAGCCCATTGAGTTGCTCACGGTGGTCGTTAAACCTCCAATCAAAAAAAAAAAAAAAATCATTCGTCCGTAAGGGGTCTGGGTTCGAAGAATCCCGGTGAGGCGTGGATGTTGTGTTTGTCTTACGGCACTGGTTCTCTCCCTTCCCTGGAGCCAGTGACCCTAAATTAGGGACGGGCGACTGCTTATAGCCCACTGAGTTGCTCACGGTGGTCGTTAAACCTCCAATCAAAAAAAAAAAAACTTTTTAAACTAATCCTTGCTTGGGCCAAATCTTTGGCCAGTGTATAATGCATAAATGCAATCTTTGATAAGTAAAATTTTCCAAGAATCTGGCCCGGGCTCTAGGCCTTTGGACCCGGGCTTCTAAAATTGAGCCCGAACTCATCTCTACAAGCCATACAAAGGCTCGATCTTCACCAGGGGTAAAGGAAAATTCCTTCGGGAAATTTTTCTTTCCTTGGGGAATAAATTCAATTCGGGAAATTTCGGTATAAAAACTGATTTTTTTTTTTTTTAGAAAACAGGGTTAGTGTCAAAGAAAAATCTATTAAAATACTGAAATTTCCGTTATAAAACCAACAGAAATCTCGATAGAAGACTGACCGCTACCGGCAACTTTGCTGAACGTTATTTTCAGAAATTTTCCTGAATCCGCAAAACTTCTTTTTTACAGTGTACTTACTTCTCAAGTCTAATGGAGTTCAAAATAACTGCTACAGCAACCCTCCTCCAACATGAGGTTTCTTTTATTTATTCCGCGACCCGAAATCCTGTGTACGAAATTAGGCGAAAGCAAAATACGAACAAATAAACGGGTTTTCTCTTCCTCTTAACTGAGAAGATTACACAAGCAAGTTCTGTGAAGCACAAACCCACCACGATGAATAATCAAATTCCAATACTACACACGCGCGTGTGGCACTTACAGCGATAAATCAAAGCCCTAAAAAATCAGATATCCACAGCACTCACGTGTTTTGGGCTACCTCAGATTGCACAATTACAGCTCCTTCCTAATCAGAACGGTTGATTCTATTGATAGCAACAGAATGAGAAAATCAAAGGCCTCACAAGGAAACCGAAAAGCAGACCACTCGAAGAACTTTCTTGCCGTTTAAATAACTGATTCCTAGTTTTCTCTCCACAGCTCGACCAAGGAACAAAAAAATATTCAACTTTTTAATTGGACGAAAAATCAGCACACGCGACGAAGAAAGTGTAAATACAAACAGGATGTCTACCAAATTTGGGAAACACCACTTCATGACTAATAAGAGATTTTCATAACCATTTATTTTTTTTATTTTTTTTTTTTTTATTGGAGGTTTAACGACCACCGTGAGCAACTCAATGGGCTATAAGCAGTCGCCCGTCCCTAATTTAGGGTCACTGGTTCCAGGGAAGGGAGAGAGCCAGTGCCGTAAGACAAACACAACATCCATGCCTAACCGGGATTCGAACCCGGACCCTTACGGACGAATGATCAGAGGCCAACGCCTTAGACCACTGCGCCACCGGGGCGGCCATATAACCATTTGCAAACGACTTCAGTGTATATGCTATCGTTAAAGTATGAAATCCGTTATTTCATAGAATACCTAGTTATTTCATGAAATAACTGATCAAGTCAGTTAAAGCGTAAAACTCACTTGCATTCTATGGTTTAACTAGTTATTTCATAGAATAACAATCTACACCCAGTTAAAGTGGTTAAAGTGTAAAATAACCGAGTAAATAAATCCCAAATTCAAAAGGCTGTAAAGTGAGAACCACGCCATTTTTTTTTTTTTTTTTTTGATTGGAGGTTTAACGACCACCGTGAGCAACTCAATGGGCTATAAGCAGTCGCCCGTCCCTAATTTAGGGTCACTGGTTCCAGGGAAGGGAGAGAGCCAGTGCCGTAAGACAAACACAACATCCATGCCTAACCGGGATTCGAACCCGGACCCCTTACGGACGAATGATCAGAGGCCAACGATTTAGACCACTGCGCCACCGGGGCGGCCATATAACCATTTGCAAACGACTTCAGTGTATATGCTATCGTTAAAGTATGAAATCCGTTATTTCATAGAATACCTAGTTATTTCATGAAATAACTGATCAAGTCAGTTAAAGCGTAAAACTCACTTGCATTCTATGGTTTAACTAGTTATTTCATAGAATAACAATCTACACCCAGTTAAAGTGGTTAAAGTGTAAAATAACCGAGTAAATAAATCCCAAATTCAAAAGGCTGTAAAGTGAGAACCACGCCATTTTTTTTTTTTTTTTTTTTTGATTGGAGGTTTAACGACCACCGTGAGCAACTCAATGGGCTATAAGTAGTCGCCCGTCCCTAATTTAGGGTCACTGGTTCCAGGGAAGGGAGAGAACCAGTGCCGTAAGACAAACACAACATCCATGCCTGACCGGGATTCGAACCCAGACCCCTTACGGACGAACGATCAGAGGCCAACGCCTTAGACCACTGCGCCACCTGGGCGGCCACGCCATTTTCATCCCACTATAAAGTAATTGGACACCTGTGATAGCAAAAGAAAACGAAGTTTATTCACCTTCAATAGTTGGTGGAGCCTCCACGAACGGCGATTACAGCTGCGCATACTCTCAACCAGGCGTTGTACGATGGCTAGCGGTATTTTCTTCCACTCGGCTTCGAGAAGACAGGTCAGTTCCTTCACCGATTGCGGACGGTGGGGGCACCCCTTGGGTCGACGCTCCAACTCGTCCCAGAGGTGCTCGATAGGGTTAAGGTCCGGGGCCAGTCCATTCGATTAACTCCATTGTCACCATACCAAGCCATGGTGGACCTCGCAACATGACAGGTGGCATTGTCATCCTGAAAGTAACATGGGTCCACCCCGTAAAACTGCCACAACGTAGGAAGCGCATGGTCATCCAAAATGGTGCAGCAGGTCTCGGCGTTGAGTCTACCAGGAATTGCGACCAAGGGTCCCGTGTCATACCACAACATCCATGCCTCACCGGGATTTTTTTTTTTTTTTTTTACTGTAGGTTTGACGACCACCGTGAGCAACTCAATGGGCTATAAGCAGTCGCCCGTCCCTAATTTAGGGTCACTGGTTCCAGGGAAGAGACAGACCCAGTGCCGTAAGACAAACACAAAACCCATGCCTCACCGGGTTTTTTTTTTTTATTGGAGGTTTAACGACCACCTTGAGCAACTCAATGGGCTATAAGCAGTCGCCCGTCCATAATTTAGGATCACTGGTTCCAGGGAAGGGAGAGAGCCAGTGCCGTAAGACAAACACAACATCCATGCCTCACCGGGATTTTTTTATTGGAGGTTTAACGACCACCGTGAGCAACTCAATGGGCTATAAGCAGTCGCCCGTCCCTAATTTAGGGTGACTAGTTCCAGGGAAGAGAGAGAGCCAGTGCCGTAAGACAAACACAACACCCATGCCTCACCGGGATTTTTTTATTGGAGGTTTAACGACCACCGTGAGCAACTCAATGGGCTATAAGCAGTCGCCCGTCCCTAATTTAGGATCACTGGTTCCAGGGAAGGGAGAGAGCCAGTGCCGTAAGACAAACACAACATCCATGCCTCACTGGGATTTTTTATTGGAGGTTTAACGACCACCGTGAGCAACTCAATGGGCTATAAGCAGTCGCCCGTCCCTAATTTAGGGTCACTGGTTCCAGGGAAGAGAGAGACCCAGTGCCGTAAGACAAACACAACACCCATGCCTCAACGGGTTTTTTTTTTTTTTATTGGAGGTTTAACGACCACCTTGAGCAACTCAATGGGCTATAAGCAGTCGCCCGTCCCTAATTTAGGATCACTGGTTCCAGGGAAGGGAGAGAGCCAGTGCCGTAAGACAAACACAACATCCATGCCTCACCGGGATTTTTTTATTGGAGGTTTAACGACCACCGTGAGCAACTCAATGGGCTATAAGCAGTCGCCCGTCCCTAATTTAGGGTGACTAGTTCCAGGGAAGAGAGAGAGCCAGTGCCGTAAGACAAACACAACACCCATGCCTCACCGGGATTTTTTATTTTTTATTGTAGGTTTAACGACCGCCGTGAGCAACTCAGTGGGCTATAAGAAGTCGCCCGTCCCTAATTTATGGTCACTGGTTCCAGGGAAGGGAGGGAGCCAGTACCGTAAGACAAACACAATATCCATGCCTCACCGGGATTCGAACCCGGGCCCCTTACGGACGAATGATCAGAGGCCATCGCTTAGACCACTGCGCCTCCTCTGGCGTCTCTCAAGGAATTGGAGCAGTTTCTGCAGGAACAATAATACAACATACTACCATCCAGGACTTGTATGCGTCCTTCCAAGAAGGAATCAAACAGTTTTAAATGCCAAGGGTGCCACCCCCCCTCAAACCATATTAGGTGCGTAACACCTATTGTTTCAAGGTGTTTCCATTATCTTGGACAACCCCTGTATGTTGTTCGGACAATAAGGAAAATTTCTGTGTCGTCAGTTTGATTCTTTTGATCACTTCGATAGCTTGCGCCAGACCCCCCCCCCCCCCACAGATAACTCAATTGGTTATCATGAATGAAAAATATATACGGAAGGCAAATTTGTCGGAAAATTTTCGAGAAATCTCAGTGAATAGCTAGCTGCTGCAGATATATTTTTCACTTCTTCGTTTTTCATACTTCTCCATACTGTGGGTTTGTACACTGCTCTCCAACATGCAATGGGAAATTTCATCATTGTTTCCTGCTGTAAAATTTCGCTTTTCCTACTGGGAATTCCCAACGCTTTTCCTATTTTTACGGCATACGCTTGCACCCAAAAGTTCTACAACGCTTTACGGCATACGCTTGCACCCGAAAGTTCTACAACGCTTTTCCTATTTTTACGGCATACGCTTCCACCCGAAAGTTCTACAACGCTTTTCCTATTTTTACGGCATACGCTTGCACCCGAAAGTTCTACAACGCTTTTCCTATTTTTACGGCATACGCTTGCACCCGAAAGTTCTACAACGCTTTTCCTATTTTTACGGCATACGCTTGCACCCGAAAGTTCTACAACGCTTTACGGCATACGCTTCCACCCGAAAGTTCTACAACGCTTTTCCTATTTTTACGGCATACGCTTGCACCCGAAAGTTCTACAACGCTTTTCCTATTTTTACGGCATACGCTTCCACCCGAAAGTTCTACAACGCTTTTCCTATTTTTACGGCATACGCTTGCACCCGAAAGTTCTACAACGCTTTTCCTATTTTTACGGCATACGCTTGCACCCGAAAGTTCTACAACGCTTTTCCTATTTTTACGGCATACGCTTGCACCCGAAAGTTCTACAACGCTTTTCCTATTTTTACGGCATACGCTTGCACCCGAAAGTTCTACAACGCTTTTCCTATTTTTACGGCATACGCTTGCACCCGAAAGTTCTACAACGCTTTTCCTATTTTTACGGCATACGCTTGCACCCGAAAGTTCTACAACGCTTTACGGCATACGCTTCCACCCGAAAGTTCTACAACGCTTTTCCTATTTTTACGGCATACGCTTGCACCCGAAAGTTCTACAACGCTTTTCCTATTTTTACGGCATACGCTTGCACCCGAAAGTTCTACAACGCTTTTCCTATTTTTACGGCATACGCTTGCACCCGAAAGTTCTACAACGCTTTTCCTATTTTTACGGCATACGCTTGCACCCGAAAGTTCTACAACGCTTTTCCTATTTTTACGGCATACGCTTGCACCCGAAAGTTCTACAACGCTTTTCCTATTTTTACGGCATACGATTGCACCCGAAAGTTCTACAACGCTTTTCCTATTTTTACGGCATACGATTGCACCCGAAAGTTCTACAACGCTTTTCCTATTTTTACGGCATACGCTTGCACCCGAAAGTTCTAGAACGCTTTTCCTATTTTTACGGCATACGCTTGCACCCGAAAGTTCTACAACGCTTTTCCTATTTTTACGGCGTACGCTTGCACCCGAAAAGTTCTACAACGCTTTTCCTATTTTTACGGCGTACGCTTGCACCCGAAAGTTCTACAACGCTTTTCCTATTTTTACGGCGTACGCTTGCACCCGAAAGTTCTACAACGCTTTTCCTATTTTTACGGCATACGCTTGCACCCGAAAGTTCTACAACGCTTTTCCTATTTTTACGGCATACGCTTGCTCCCGAAAGTTCTACAACGTTTTTCCTATTTTTACGGCATACCCTTGCACCCGAAAGTTCTACAACGCTTTTCCTATTTTTACGGCATACGCTTGCACCCGAAAGTTCTATAACGCTTTTCCTATTTTTACGGCATACGCTTGTACCCGAAAGTTCTACAACGCTTTTCCTATTTTTACGGCATACGCTTGTACCCGAAAGTTCTACAACGCTTTTCCTATTTTTACGGCATACGCTTGAAACTTGGTAGTTCTGGGTGGTGTAGTGGTTAGCATACCCGGGCGTTTCCTGGGAAACGCGGGTTCAAGTCCCGCTCCAGAACGACGAAAATTTTCAAGTTTTCGGATATTATCTGACTTACCATCCTTGTCACATTTACGCCAAAAATCGGATTGTCATCTTCAAAATGTGTATTATATGGCGTAATCCCGTATTTCTTTCATGACTCACCAGTAATTGTTTGTCCACTTGGAACAAATTCTTTTTGGATAATACCCTTACTATCGAAGAATGTAATGAGCGTTGTTTTGATTTTCGATGGAACTTTTCTTGTTTTTTTTTTTTTTTTTTTTTTTGGCTTGTGGTGAGTTTTTTGACTTCCATTCCGCACTTTGTCGCTTTGTTTTAGGATCATATTGAAAACACCATGTTTCATCGCCTGTAACAATCAATTTTAAGAAGTTTGGATCATTTTCAGAGGCTGAAATGATGTCTCTGCAATGTGCACTTCTTGATTTTTGTTCATTGGTTAACGTGTGTGGAACAAATTTAGCACAGACTTTTGTTTTGCCCAAATCTTCATGCAGGATGGTTCGAATCGTTTCTTTGTTGATGTTTAAAGACTCTTCCTTCATTCTTAGTGACGCACATCGATTGTTTGTCACGAAATCACGTACTTTTTCAATAATCTCAGGTGTCCTAGATGAACTTGGTCTTCCGGTATGCTTATCATCTTCTAGCATCCAAAAAACGTTTGTGCCACAGGAAAACATTTGATCTACTTAAACAAAACTCACCGTAAACTTGTTTCATCATTTGGTACGTTTCCGAGGCACTTTTACCAAGTTTTGCGTTAAATTTAATAACAGCCCTTTGTTCCATCTTAATAATTCAACATGAAAAAATTTTTACTTCTCTAATGAACGCCCGTTTCGTTTGAGTTACTTTAACAACTGCGCAGGACTTTTGGCAGAAAGCAAGCAGATGGTCACGGTTGATAACGCATTCGCGATTACACTGGTGGCGCTACCGTAGGCTGAAATCTAGCGCCAGTCTTAAAATTCTTTGACGCACTGTGTATGAATACTTTGAACACCATGCATCAATCGTTGCAAATTTTCAAACTTCGTCACTTCCGTTTTTGGAAAATTTCTCCTCCCTAATTAAGATTAAGTGCGGACATTTACTGAGGGAAAGTAATATTTAACAACAACACAAGATAGAGAGAACATCGCGGGAAGAAAAGAAATGCGATCACGGGAGAAATCTTCGCTTCGACCAACTTCCGTTTTCGGAAACTTCTTCCTCCATTAGTAGGCTGAAATCAGTATTTGTGGAATAAAAGGATGTTTAGAACAAAACTAGGCAGAATGAACATCGCGAGAGAAGGGGGGAAATAAAGAAAAAACGATTAAAGGAGAAATCTTCGCTCCGTCTAACTTCCGTTTTCGGAAACTTCTTCCTCCATTAGTAGGCTGAAATCAGTATTTGTGGAATAAAAGGATGTTTAGAACAAAACTAGGCAGAATGAACATCGCGAGAGAAGGGGGGAAATAAAGAAAAAACGATTAAAGGAGAAATCTTCGCTCCGTCTAACTTCCGTTTTCGGAAACTTCTTCCTCCATTAGTAGGCTGAAATCAGTATTTGTGGAATAAAAGGATGTTTAGAACAAAACTAGGCAGAATGAACATCGCGAGAGAATGGGGGGGGGGAAGAAAAAACGATTAAGGGAGAAATCTTCGCTCCGTCTAACTTTCGTTTTCGGAAACTTCTTCCTCCATTAGTAGGCTGAAATCAGTATTTTTGGAATAAAAGGATGTTTAGAACAAAACTAGGCAAAATGAACATCGCGAGAGAAGAGGGGAAAAAAAGAAAAAACGATTAAGGGAGAAATCTTCGCTCAGTCTAACTTCCGTTTTCGGAAACTTCTTCCTCCATTAGTAGGCTGAAATCAGTATTTGTGGAATAAAAGGATGTTTAGAACAAAACTAGGCAGAATGAACATCGCGAGAGAAGGGGGGGGAAAAAGAAAAAACGATTAAGGGAGAAATCTTCGCTCAGTCTAACTTCCGTTTTCGGAAACTTCTTCCTCCATTAGAGGCTGAAATCAGTATTTGTGGAATAAAAGGATGTTTAGAACAAAACTAGGCAGAATGAACATCGCGAGAGAAGGGGGGAAATAAAGAAAAAACGATTAAGGGAGAAATCTTCGCTCCGTCTAACTTCCGTTTTCGGAAACTTCTTCCTCCATTAGAGGCTGAAATAAGTATTTGTGGAATAAAAGGATGTTTAGAACAAAACCAGGCAGAATGAACATCGCGAGAGAAGGGGGGGAAGAAAAAACGATTAAGGGAGAAATCTTCGCTCCGTCTAACTTCCGTTTTCGGAAACTTCTTCCTCCATTAGTAGGCTGAAATCAGTATTTGTGGAATAAAAGGATGTTTAGAACAAAACTAGGCAGAATGAACATCGCGAGAGAAGGGGGGGGGGAGAAAACGATTAAGGGAGAAATCTTCGCTCCGTCTAACTTTCGTTTTCGGAAACTTCTTCCTCCATTAGTAGGCTGAAATCAGTATTTGTGGAATAAAAGGATGTTTAGAACAAAACTAGGCAGAATGAACATCGCGAGAGAAGGGGGGAAGAAAAAACGATTAAGGGAGAAATCTTCTCTCCGTCTAACTTCCGTTTTCGGAACCTTCTTCCTCCATTAGTAGGCTGAAATCAGTATTTGTGGAATAAAAGGATGTTTAGAACAAAACTAGGCAGAATGAACATCGCGAGAGAAGGGGGGAAGAAAAACGATTAAGGGAGAAATCTTCGCTCCGTCTAACTTCCGTTTTCGGAAACTTCTTCCTCCATTAGTAGGCTGAAATCAGTATTTGTGGAATAAAAGGATGTTTAGAACAAAACTAGGCAGAATGAACATCGCGAGAGAAGGGGGAAGAAAAAACGATTAAGGGAGAAATCTTCGCTCCGTCTAACTTCCGTTTTCGGAAACTTCTTCCTCCATTAGTAGGCTGAAATCAGTATTTGTGGAATAAAAGGATGTTTAGAACAAAACTAGGCAGAATGAACATCGCGAGAGAAGAGGGGGGAGAAAAAACGATTAAGGGAGAAATCTTCGCTCCGTCTAACTTCCATTTTCGAAAGTTTCAAAAGACGGAATTTCGTCATCAAACAGAAAACGAAACTCCCTTCCCCACTATCCCCCCCCAGAAATTTCTGTTCAGTTGTGCACTGATCTCGAGAATGCCCAAAATGATAACCGGAATGGCAGAATTCTTCAAATCCACGGAAGAATCTGGTGCCTGAACACTGCAGGGAAATCTTCGCACCGTCTTAAGTTCGGTTTCCGGAAATCGTTACCCATAGTTTCATGCCGAAACATAAACATTTATGCAATAAAATTATATTTAATAATAATACTCGGCTGAGGCAACATCGTGAGTAAAAAAAAAAAAGGAAATTACGATTTCACAAATCCGTAGGGTCAGATGCTGACAGAAAAACACACACAGCGCCGTGGATTGTTGGCACTGTAGCGTAAAGCGAACGCACCCAGCGGTATCGAAATACAATTTTTCAGTTGCTATGTGTTAATTAAAGAAAAACGTGGAAAGAGCGATTACTTTTTCTATTTACATTGTCTCCACGTATTTGGAAGCTTTTCACACTAAAGTGAATTTGATGAAGCGAAAAGAAAAGTGAACAAGCGAGCTGAAATTTGAAGGCGAAGTGCCGTACGTTCTGACATTGCATCCATATGGCTCGTATGCCCAGATGGCGCTACAATACACGGCGTCTGGTGGGAACGGTTTCGCGCCAATCTTTGTCCGTCGGCTAGGGTCGCACAGCAATCGTGAATACCATCGTACCCGACCAACGGTGGCGCCACTAGTGTAATCGCGAATGCGTTATAAACCGTGACCATCTGCTTGCTTTCTGCCAAAAGTACTGCGCAGTTGTTAAAGAAACTCAAACGAAACGGCCGTCCGTTAGAGAAGTTAAATTTTTTTCATGTTGAATTATTAAGATGGAACAAAGGGCTGTTATTAAATTTAACGCAAAACTTGGTGAAAGTGCCTCGGAAACGTACCAAATGATGAAACAAGTTTACGGTGAGTTTTGTTTAAGTAGATCAAATGTTTTCCTGTGGCACAAACGTTTTTTGGATGCTAGAAGATGATAAGCATACCGGAAGACCAAGTTCATCTAGCACACCTGAGATTATTGAAAAAGTGCGTGATTTCGTGGCAAACAATCGATGTGCGTCACTAAGAATGATGGAAGAGTCTTTAAACATCAACAAAGAAACGATTCCAACCATCCTGCATGAAGATTTGGGAAAAACAAAAGTCTGTGCTAAATTTGTTCCACACACGTTAACCAATGAACAAAAATCAAGGAGAAGTGCACATTGCAGAGACATCATTTCAGCCGCTGAAAATGATCCAAACTTCTTAAAATCGATTGTTACTGGTGATGAAACATGGTGTTTTCAATATGATCCTAAAACAAAACGACAAAGTGTGGAATGGAAGTCAAAAAACTCGCCGCAAGCCAAAAAAAACAAGAAAAGTTTCATCGAAAATCAAAACAATGCTCATTACATTCTTCGATAGTAGCAGATAATTTTTTCCAAGTGGACAAACAATTGCTGGTGAGTTTTATTTAAATGTTTTGAGGCGTTTGATGGGCAGAATTCGTCGCATTCGTTCAGAATATCGGTATGAAAACAGTTGGTGTTAGTTGCACGATAATACACCCAGTCACACCTCACATCTTGTTCGTAGATTTTTCGCGAAAAATAACGTCTGTGTGTTGAATCATCCACCGTATTCGCCTGATTTAGCACCCTGCTACTTTTCTTTGTTCCCAAAACTTAAAATGACGTTAAAAGGGTTTTATTTTGATGATATTTCGACCATACAAACAGCTTCGACGCGTGCTTTGGAGGCAATTCCGCAAAGTGAACTGGAACAGGCATTCGAATCATTATTAAATCGCTGTAACAAGTGTATTGAAGCCGGAGGGGCTTATTTTGAATAACAAACCAAAACAAATTATAATTTCTTATTTCTATTTCATTTTACAAACCCAGTCTTAAAAATTCTTTGGCGCACTGTGTACGATGTCTCTGTATCAGTCTTAGGACAAATTAAGACTAAAACTATTGTAGCTATCAAGAGTAAATTTTATATTTAGGAGCTTTGGGGGGGGGAGTGAAATAATACTATAAAAAAGTGCATTTCACCTTTTTTAAAGATAACTAAAAGTCATTGTTAATTAAAAAAAATAATAAAGCTGCAACGCATCTTGTTGCTTCGAAAAATCACGATGAAAAACGCTTAATTTGTGAAAAGTCCTGCTACAGAAAAATAAATTATTACAAACCTATTCAAGCAAAATAATAAGCTCCAACAGAAAATAAAATGACTAAATCACTCGCATTAATGACAAAAAAAAAAAAAAAATCATTGTCGCGTAGTGACTGGAATTCCTAGTGTCTGTGGCTCAGTGGGTAAAGGCGTGCGTTACTCGTTCAAGCGGCCCGGGTTCAATTATGACTCGAGCAGAAGGATTATCTGGGGAAAGGCTGAAAAACTGCAGGGTCGTTGGTTTTGCGGAATTTCAGTTTAAATACGGAAAAAGCTGAGATGATTTTTTTCTGAAATAAAACCAAATGGGGGTGGGTTTTTTTTTTTTTTTTTTTTTTTTTGGAGGTTTAACGACCACCGTGAGCAACTCAATGGGCTATAAGCAGTCGCCCGTCCCTAATTTAGGGTCACTGGTTCCAGGGAAGGGAGAGAACCAGTGCCGTAAGACACACAAAATCCATGCCTCACCGGGATTCGAACCCGGACCCCGTTCGGACCAATGATCAGAGGCCAACGCTTAGACCACTGCGCCATCGGGGCGGCTCACAATTTCAGGCTCCAACATCAAAAAGCGAAATGTCACGTGATCTCAGGCAACGGTGTTAAAAGAAAATTCTACAACTATTCTGGATTGGAGGTTTAACGACCACCGTGAGCAACTCAATAGGCTATAAGCAGTCGCCCGTCCCTAATTTAGGGTCACTGGTTCCAGGAAGGGAGAGAACCAGTGCCGTAAGACAAACACAAAATCCATGCCTCACCGGGATTCGAACCCGGACCCCGTTCGGACCAATGATCAGAGGCCAACGCTTAGACCACTGCGCCATCGGGGCGGCTCACAATTTCAGGCTCCAACATCAAAAAGCGAAATGTCACGTGATCTCAGGCAACGGTGTTAAAAGAAAATTCTACAACTATTCTGGATTGGAGGTTTAACGACCACCGTGAGCAACTCAATGGGCTATAAGCAGTCGCCGGTCCCTAATTTAGGGTCACTGGTTCCAGGGAAGGGAGAGAGCCAGCGCCGTAAGACAAACACAACATCCATGCCTCACCGGGATTCGAACCCGGACCCTGTTCGGACGAATGATGAGAGGCCATCGCTTAGACCACTGCGCCACCGGGGTCGGCTCACAATTTCAGGCTCCAACATCAAAAAGCGAAATGTCACGTGATCTCAGGCAACGGTGTTAAAAGAAAATTCTACAACTATTCTGGATTGGAGGTTTAACGACCACCGTGAGCAACTCAATAGGCTATAAGCAGTCGCCCGTCTCTAATTTAGGGTCGCTGGTTCCAGGGAAGGGAGAGAGACAGTGCCGTAAGACAAACACAACATCCATACCTGACCGGGATTCGAACCCGGAACCCGGGGCGGCGGGTTTTTTTGTTTTTTTTTAAACCCTGCTATTACATTTGTACTTAATAAATAAAAAAATAAACTTCGCAGTTAAAAAAAAAACATTACGGGTCTCGGACCCAAGATACGCCGCTATTACTTTAACCTTGGTTTTGAAAACATTCGCGTGCGCTTCTTGGACAAGTGTTCAAAGCAAAGAGGAAATTAAAGTAGTTATATTTTTTCTTTTTGCGGGGAGACTACAAACACAACTTGTCACAAAGGGTGAGAAGCTTTTCTATGAAACTTTTTTTCCAGAAAAGCAAACTACTAAATACGGGGACGTCTCACGTCTGCGGATTTTTGCAAAAGTAAAAACACGTTGAAAAAAGGACGTTTACATCGCGACATTTCCGATGAAAGCGAACAATCAGCAAAAGGAGACAGGAGAGACGGAGGGGAGGAAGAGAGGAAGGGGGAGAGAGCAAAAAAATCTGCTGATGTGTCATCCAACGGGAAGCCGGAATCAGAAGGTAACTCAATGCTTCGCCAGCAGACATCTAAAACTTCTCGGCGCTAAAGTTAGGACACGGCGAACACCCGAAAATAACCTTACACGCCAACTTCAATCTCTCTCAAACACGGAACTGCCGAGCTTCGAAAGATGTTAACCACATTCACACTCCGCTTAGAGAAACCACGATCTCCTTAAAAGAAAAAGAAATCGTCAGCCGCGCTTAATTGGGTAATCGCATACCTTGCTTTTAATACATAAAAATCTTAAGTCTATCTACACTGTAAAAACTAAGTGTTGTGAATTCACGGAAAATTTCTGAAAATAACGTACAGCAACCGGTAGGTATCCGTCTTTTTCAGAAATTTCCGTTTTTAAAAATACCCATGTATTATTGAAGGTAACACTGGACATGGCTCAACCGAGAGAACAAGCTGGATTCAGGAGTGGCTACAGCACAATAGATCATATCCACGTACTGAGAGAACTAATTGAAAGAGCGAGGGAATATGAACTTCCATTGTGCATGGCTTTTATCGATTATGAAAAAGCCTTTGATTCGGTGAAACCATCAGCAGTTACAATGGCTTTGAAAACCTGTGGTATTGAAGATGCATACATTAATATTATTAATAACATCTATGAAAATGCAAGTGCAAAGATTAGGCTGTTTGAAAATACAACACACATAAAAATTGGAAAGGGAGTGAGACAAGGTGACACCATATCTCCGAAGCTCTTTAATGCCACATTGGAGGGTGTTTTTCAGTCACTGAGCTGGGAAAACAAGGGGATAAAGATTAATGGAGATTATCTAACCCACCTTCGTTTTGCTGATGACGTAGTCATTTTTGCAACTACCCCATCAGAGCTGCAGAGTATGATCCAGGAACTTGCTGACAAGAGTAAAGAAGTGGGATTAAAAATGAACTTTCAGAAGACAAAAGTGATGTTCAATGCTTTTACAAGAAATGAAGATTTATCGATTGATGGAGAAAAGCTGGAGATAACAGATACGTACGTTTATCTTGGACAGCAGATATCAAGTGAGGGTCACATTGATGAAGAAATTAATCGGCGTACAAAACTTGCCTGGAGAGCTTTTGGAAGAAACAGCATAATTTTCAAGAGCAATATGCCATTATGTCTTAAAAGAAAAGTGTTTGATCAATGCATCCTTCCAGTGCTTACGTATGGTGCAGAGACGTGGACCTTAACTAAAAGAGACATACAAAGGCTGCAGACAACTCAAAGCAGCATGGAGAGGTGCATGCTTGGTGTAACCAGGAGAGATAAGAAGAGGAACTCGTGGATCCGAAAAATGACAAGAGTGGAAGACATCATGATCAGAGTTAAATCCCTGAAATGGCAATGGGCTGGACATACTGCCAGAAGGACAGATCATCGATGGACAGCCGAAATTTTAGATTGGATTCCAAGGGACAGGAAAAGACCCAGAAGAAGACCACATGGAAGATGGGTGGATGAAATTCGAAAGTATACAGGGGTGACATGGAGGAGACTGGCACAAGACAGACCGTTGTGGAGGAAACTTGGGGAGACCTTCGTCCAGCAGTGGATTGATAATGGTTGACAATGATGATGATGATGATTATTGACCGTATTTCATCCTGATTTTTCGAAGCAACAAAATGCTTTGCAACTTCATTTTTTAAACTGGCAGTGACTTGCTGTTAACTTTAAAAAAAGGTGAAATGTACTTTTTCGTAGTTATATTTCACAAAAAAAAAAAAAAAAAAAAAACTAAGTATAAAATTTACTTTTGATAGCTACGATAGTTTTGTCTTAAGTTGTCCAAAGACTGATACACAGACATCGTATAATCATCGGTAAAATAAGTACCCGGTTTCTTGCAGTAACACAATATGTATAATAAGTAGCTGGTGCACCAAATAGGGGAAAGGACAAAATATCCTGTGCCACAATAAACAAAATCTGTGCGATATGTTATCCACAATATCCGATCTCGATGCGGAACTTCAAAATTCGACAGACGATTGAAATTTAACAAGTTAATCAAACCTCAAGTATTCTCACCAATCGCTTCTATTCCCGGTAATTTATCATCATACGGATAGGGAAAAAGTGAGAACGGAATTTTTCTGTTAACATACGAAAGGAATTGCGGAAAGGTCTCTGAAAATTGAGAATTTTCCGTTAACACATCCTAGAAAGAAACTGCGGAGAGGTTTCTGAAAATTGAGAATTTTCCTTTAACACATCTCTAAAACGGTAATTTACAGAGACTGTAAGAAAGAAACTGCGGAAAGGTTTCTGAAAATTGAGAATTTTCCTTTAACACATCACTAAAACGGTAATTTACCGACACTGTAAGAAAGAAACTGCGGAAAGGTTTCTGAAAATTGAGAATTTTCTTTTAACACATCTCTAAAACGGTAATTTACCGACACTGTAAGAAAGAAACTGCGGAGAGGTTTCTGAAAATTGAGAATTTTCCGTTAACACATCTCTAAAACGGTAATTTACAGACACTGTAAGAAAGAAACTGCGGAAAGGTTTCTGAAAATTGAGAATTTTCCTTTAACACATCTCTAAAACGGTAATTTACCGACACTGTAAGAAAGAAACTGCGGAAAGGTTTCTGAAAATTGAGAATTTTCCGTTAACACATCTCTAAAACGGTAATTTACAGACACTGTAAGAAAGAAACTGCGGAAAGGTTTCTGAAAATTGAGAATTTTCCTTTAACACATCTCTAAAACGGTAATTTACCGACACTGTAAGAAAGAAACTGCGGAAAGGTTTCTGAAAATTGAGAATTTTCCGTTAACACATCTCTAAAACGGTAATTTACAGACACTGTAAGAAAGAAACTGCGGAAAGGTTTCTGAAAATTGAGAATTTTCTTTTAACACATCTCTAAAACGGTAATTTACCGACACTGTAAGAAAGAAACTGCGGAAAGGTTTCTGAAAATTGAGAATTTTCTTTAACACATCTCTAAAACGGTAATTTACAGACACTGTAAGAAAGAAACTGCAGAAAGGTTTCTGAAAATTGAGAATTTTCCTTTAACACATCTCTAAAACGGTAATTTACCGACACTGTAAGAAAGAAACTGCGGAAAGGTTTCTGAAAATTGAGAATTTTCCGTTAACACATCTCTAAAACGGTAATTTACCGACACTGTAAGAAAGAAACTGCGGAAAGGTTTCGGAAAATTGAGAATTTTCTCCGTTAACACATCTCTAAAACGGTAATTTACCGACACTGTAAGAAAGAAACTGCGGAAAGGTTTCAGAAAATTGAGAATTTTCCGTTAACACATCTCTAAAACGGTAATTTACCGACACTGTAAGAAAGAAACTGCGGAAAGGTTTCTGAAAATTGAGAATTCTCCGTTAACACATCTCTAAAACGGTAATTTACAGACACTGTAAGAAAGAAACTGCAGAAAGGTTTCGGAAAATTGAGAATTTTCTTTTAACACATCTCTAAAACGGTAATTTACCGACAGTGTGAGAAAGAAACTGCGGAAAGGTTTCTAAAAATTGAGAATTTTTCTTTAACACATCTCTAAAACGGTAATTTACCGACACTGTAAGAAAGAAACTGCGGAAAGGTTTCTGAAAATTGAGAATTTTCTTTTAAAACATCTCTAAAACGGTAATTTACCGACACTGTAAGAAAGAAACTGCGGAAAGGTTTCAGAAAATTGAGAATTTTCCGTTAACACATCTCTAGAACGGTAATTTACAGACACTGTAAGAAAGAAACTGCAGAAAGGTTTCTGAAAATTGAGAATTCTCCGTTAACACATCTCTAAAACGGTAATTTACCGACACTGTAAGAAAGAAACTGCGGAAAGGTTTCTAAAAATTGAGAATTTTTCTTAAACACATCTCTAAAACGGTAATTTACAGAGACTGTAAGAAAGAAACTGCGGAAAGGTTTCTGAAAATTGAGAATTTTCCTTTAACACATCTCTAAAACGGTAATTTACCGACACTGTAAGAAAGAAACTGCGGAAAGGTTTCTGAAAATTGAGAATTTTCCTTTAACACATCTCTAAAACGGTAATTTACCGACACTGTAAGAAAGAAACTGCGGAAAGGTTTCTAAAAATTGAGAATTTTCCTTTAACACATCTCTAAAACGGTAATTTACCGACACTGTAAGAAAGAAACTGCGGAAAGGTTTCGGAAAATTGAGAATTCTCCGTTAACACATCTCTAAAACGGTAATTTACCGACAATATAAAAAAGAAATTGCGGAAAGGTTTCGGAAAATTGAGAATTTTCCGTTTAACACATCTCTAAAACGGTAATTTACCGACAGTGTGAGAAAGAAACTGCGGAAAGGTTTCAGAAAATTGAGAATTTTCCGTTAACACATCTCTAAAACGGTAATTTACAGACACTGTAAGAAAGAAACTGCAGAAAGGTTTCTGAAAATTGAGAATTCTCCGTTAACACATCTCTAAAACGGTAATTTACCGTCAATATAAAAAAGAAACTGCGGAAAGGTTTCTGAAAATTAAGAATTTTCCGTTAACACATCCCTAAAACGGTAATTTGCCGTCAATATAAGAAACTGCGGAAAGGTTTCTAAAAATTGAGAATTTTCCGTTAACACATCTCTAAAACGGTATTTTACCGTCAATATAAGAAAGAAACTGCGGAAAGGTTTCTGAAAATTAAGAATTTTCCGTTAACACATCTCTAAAACGTATTTTACCGTCAATATAAGAAAGAAACTGCGGAAAGGTTTCTGAAAAGGATACAGGCAAATCTTCCCTGGCAGAAAATATCCGTGAAATTCCAGTTTCTTTCCGTCGTTTCACGGAAAAAGTTGTAACAGAAATATGCTTCGTTAATTCAAAAAAAAAAAAAAAAAAAAAAAAATGGCGGAAGGTGGTTCGTGAATTTTTCAAAAAAACTTTTACTGTAGCCTATGTCACTAGGTTCATCACTAAAATAATACAAACAACTTTAATGCGAATGTTTGAAAAACAGGAAACTTCCTCAATGCAGAGTCGAGGTAAAAAGCATATAAATTCCGCACATCAGAATGTGGAGTGAGAAAGCTAAGAGCACTCCCGAATATTTTTTTTTCTTAATGAGAGTGGATTCAGGCAAATCTAATATCCACAATGCGAAGGTCAATTTAACAGCCTTCCAAGTTACATCAGCGGACGGGGGAAAAACTACGTTTAAAGATCTTAGCACTGACATCCGGGTTCCACTTGGTGAATGCTAATGTCGAAGTGAGGGCCGTTTTTACGTTGATAACAAAGTAAACAAATAATAAAGGGAGTCGAATGCATGCAAAGTTAGAAGGGCATCATAGGTGAAAGTAGGGCACAAGACAGAGAACTAGTTCGGGTGGTGGTAATTAAGACTAGCGGGCGACCCCGATCAAGAATAGCATTCTTCTGCTGATCTCCACGACACAGCGAAACAATAATCGGAAAACGAATGGCAAGTCAAGTCAAGTCAAGTCAGGCAGGCTTTTTGTTGCTTGCTACCTTTGTTAGAAGCGTGACAGTAACGCAGCAGGTCAACTTCGCTTCTTCCCCCTGGATAGACATGTACATCAGGATTCCACGAGGAAATTTCCACTTCCAGAGATAAGAGTTCCCTGACTCGCATATAGGAATAGTAACACTTTATGCCTGAGCTAAATGAGAGATTGAAGCTTCATTCAAACCATGGTAACCATCGACGATACATACAGGTAGACTGCGAATGACGTCACAGTTTTTATTTTTATTATTGTAGGTTTAACGACCACCGTGAGCAACTCAATGGGCTATAAGCAGTCGCCCGTCTATAATTTAGGGTCGCTAGTTCCAGGGAAGGGAGAGAACCAGTGCCGTAAGACAAACACAACATCCATGCCTCACCGGGATTCGAACCCGACCCGTTCGGACGAATGATCAGAGGCCATCGCTTAGACCACTGCGCCACCCGGGCGGCTCACAATTTCAGGCTACAACATCAAAAAGCGAAATGTCACGTGATCTCAGCCAACGGTGTTAAAAGAAAATTCTACAACTATTCTGGATTGGAGGTTTAACCACCACCGTGAGCAACTCAATGGGCTATAAACAGTCGCCCGTCTCCTAATTTAGGGTCACTGGTTCCAGGGAAGGGAGACAGCCAGTGCCGTAAGACAAACACAACATCCATGCCTCACCGGGAATCGAACCCGGACCCCGTTCGGACGAATGAGATCAGAGG
Source organism: Macrothele yani (assembly GCA_039090855.1). Classification (NCBI taxonomy): domain Eukaryota; kingdom Metazoa; phylum Arthropoda; class Arachnida; order Araneae; family Macrothelidae; genus Macrothele; species Macrothele yani. The sequence goes on from CM077034.1 coordinate 221,720,943, forward strand.
CCACCGCCGCCTCACAATTTCAGGCTCCAACATCAAAAAGCGAAATGTCACGTGATCTCAGGCAACGGTGTTAAAAGAAAATTTACAACTATTCTGGATTGGAGGTTTAACGACCACCGTGGAGCAACTCAATGGGCTATAAGCAGTCGCCCGTCTATAATTTAGGGTCGCTAGTTCCAGGGAAGGGAGAGAACCAGTGCCGTACGACAAACACAACATCCATGCCTCACCGGGATTCGAACCCGGACCCCGTTCGGACGAATGATCAGAGGCCATCGCTTAGACCACTGCGCCACCCGGGCGGCTCACAATTTCAGGCTACAACATCAAAAAGCGAAATGTCACGTGATCTCAGGCAACGGTGTTAAAAGAAAATTCTACAACTATTCTGGATTGGAGGTTTAACGACCACCGTGAGCAACTCAATGGGCTATAAACAGTCGCCCGTCCCTAATTTAGGGTCACTGGTTCCAGGGAAGGGAGACAGCCAGTGCCGTAAGACAAACACAACATCCATGCCTCACCGGGAATCGAACCCGGACCCCGTTCGGACGAATGATCAGAGGCCACCGCCGGCTCACAATTTCAGGCTCCAACATCAAAAAGCGAAATGTCACGTGATCTCAGGCAACGGTGTTAAAAGAAAATTCTACAACTATTCTGGATTGGAGGTTTAACGACCACCGTGAGCAACTCAATGGGCTATAAGCAGTCGACCGTTCCTAATTTAGGGTCGCTGGTTCCAGGGAAGGGAGAGAGCCAGCGCCGTAAGACAAACACAACATCCATGCCTCACCGGGATTCGAACCCGGACCCCGTTCGGACGAATGATCAGAGGCCAACGCTTAGACCACTGTGCCACCGGGGTCGGCTCACAATTTCAGGCTCCAACATCAAAAAGCGAAATGTCACGTGATCTCAGGCAACGGTGTTAAAAGAAAATTCTACAACTATTCTGGATTGGAGGTTTAACGACCACCGTGAGCAACTCAATGGGCTATAAGCAGTCGCCCGTTCCTAATTTAGGGTCGCTGGTTCCAGGGAAGGGAGAGAGCCAGCGCCGTAAGACAAACACAACATCCATGCCTCACCGGGATTCGAACCCGGACCCCGTTCGGACGAATGATCAGAGGCCAACGCTTAGACCACTGCGCCACCGGGGTCGGCTCACAATTTCAGGCTCCAACATCAAAAAGCGAAATGTCACGTGATCTCAGGCAACGGTGTTAAAAGAAAATTCTACAACTATTCTGGATTGGAGGTTTAACGACCACCGTGAGCAACTCAATGGGCTATAAGCAGTCGCCCGTTCCAAATTTAGGGTCGCTGGTTCCAGGGAAGGGAGAGAGCCAGCGCTGTAAGACAAACACAACATCCATGCCTCACCGGGATTCGAACCCGGACCCCGTTCGGACGAATGATCAGAGGCCAACGCTTAGACCACTGCGCCACCGGGGGCGGCTCTCAATTTCAGGCTCCAACATCAAAAAGCGAAATGTCACGTGATCTCAGGCAACGGTGTTTTTTGTTTTTGTTTTTATTGGAGGTTTAACGACCACCGTGAGCAACTCAATGGGCTATAAGCAGTCGCCCGTCCCTAATTTAGGGTCACTGGTTCCAGGGAAGGGAGAGAGCCAGTGCCGTAAGACAAACACAACATCCATGCCTCACCGGGATTCAAACCCGGACCCCGTTCGGACGAATGATCAGAGGCCATCGCTTAGACCACTGCGCCACCCGGGCGGCTCACAATTTCAGGCTACAACATCAAAAAGCGAAATGTCACGTGATCTCAGGCAACGGTGTTAAAAGAAAATTCTACAACTATTCTGGATTGGAGGTTTAACGAGCACCGTGAGCAACTCAATGGGCTATAAGCAGTCGCCCGTCCCGAATTTAGCGTCACAGCTTCCAGGGAAGGGAGAGAGCCAGTGCCGTAAGACAAACACAACATCCATGCCTGACCGGGATTCGAACCCGGACCCCTTACGGGCGAATGATTAGAGGCCAGCGCCTTAGACCACTGCGCCACCGGGGCGGATTACAACTATTCACCGGTGAGAAACGAATTAAATTATTAAACACATTCTATGCATTCATAGTAATAGGTGATTCCATTTTTTTTTTTTTTTTTTTGTGATTTCTTATTTGGGTTAGCAAATCCAATCAAAGTTCTCCATATTTGCAGTAATGGTTATCATACACGGTAAGAAATAATCAATATTGAGGTTGAATTCCCAATTTACAAAATATAATTATTCGCGATAAAAAAAATGAATCTACGTGTTTCAAATTTTTCGCGGCGAATATTATCACCTATAATGAAGCTTATAGGTGATAATATTATCACCTATAATCAAGCTGAAAACCTGCGGTATTGAAGATGCATACATTAATATTATTAATAACATCTATGAAAATGCAAGTGCAAAGATTAGGCTGTTTGAAAATACAACACACGTAAAAATTGGAAAGAGAGTGAGACAAGGTGACACCATATCTCCGAAGCTCTTTAATGCCACATTGGAAAATGTCTTTCAATCACTGAACTGGGAAAACAAAGGGATAAAGATTAATGGAGATTATCTAACCCACCTTCGTTTTGCTGATGACGTAGTCATTTTTGCAACTACCCCATCAGAGCTGCAGAGTATGATCCAGGAACTTGCTGACAAGAGTAAAGAAGTGGGATTAAAAATGAACTTTCAGAAGACAAAAGTGATGTTCAATGCTTTTACAAGAAATGAAGATTTATCGATTGATGGAGAAAAGCTGGAGATAACAGACACGTACGTTTATCTTGGACAGCAGATATCAAGTGAGGGTCACATTGATGAAGAAATTAATCGGCGTACAAAACTTGCCTGGAGAGCTTTTGGAAGAAAGAGCATAATTTTCAAGAGCAATATGCCATTATGTCTTAAAAGAAAAGTGTTTGATCAATGCATCCTTCCAGTGCTTACGTATGGTGCAGAGACGTGGACCTTAACTAAAAGAGACATACAAAGGCTGCAGACAACTCAAAGCAGCATGGAGAGGTGCATGCTTGGTGTAATCAGGAGAGATATGAAGAGGAACTCGTGGATCCGAAAACTGACAAGACATCATGATCAGAGTTAAATCCCTGAAATGGCAATGGGCTGGACATACTGCCAGAAGGACAGACCATCGATGGACAGCCGAAATTTCAGATTGGATTCCAAGGGACAGGAAAAGACCCAGAAGAAGACCACATGGGAGATGGGTGGATGAAATTCGAAAGTATGCGGGAGTGACATGGAGGAGACTGGCACAAGACAGACCGTTGTGGAGGAGACTGGCACAAGACAGACCGTTGTGGAGGAAACTTGGGGAGACCTTCGTCCAGCAGTGGATTGATAATGGTTGACAATAATGATGATGATGATGAATCAAGCTTATCTATGCACATACGTACACCGATTAGACATTACATTATGGCCACCAACCTAATAAGCTATAGGACCGACCCCTTTAGCCCGCAAAACACCTGCCACTCGGCGAGGCATCGATTCGATGAAGTGGCGATAGGTATCCTGCAGTATTTGGTACCATAATGCCAACAGCAGGTCCTATATATCTCGGGGTGGTGTGGTTTAGCGAGAACCCGCTTTTCCAAGTCGAACCACAAATGTTCGATTGGGCTCATATGTCACGTGAATTTGGAGGCCAGGGCATTAACAGAAAGCCACCAGCATGTTCCTGGAACCACACCTTGGCCATTCTGGCGGTGCGGCATGACACGTTATCCTGTTGGTAATGGCCATCACCAGAAGGGAACGCAGTTGCCATGAATGGGTGAACTTGGTCCGCAACAATGTTCAGATGCCTGACGGCTGTCAGGGATTGTGCTATTGGTACACTGCTGGACAATTGCTAAGGACGGATCAGATGCTCCATTGGGTTTAAGTCTGGGGAATTAGGGGTCAGGGCATCTGACAGCTGCTGGAGGGTGCGTGGTGGAGGATCCATAGAGCGAACAACACGATCGAGATGGCCCCACAGATGCTCCATTGGGTTTAAGTCTGGGGAATTAGGGGGTCCGGGCATCTGACAGCTGCTGGAGGGTGCGTGGTGGACTATCCATAGAGCGAACAACACGATCGAGGTGGTCCCACAGATGCTCCATTGGGTTTAAGTCTGGGCAATTAGGGGGTCAGGGCATCTGACAACTGCTGGAGGGTGCGTGGTGGAGGATCCATAGAGCGAACAACACGATCGAGGTGGCCCCACAGATGCTCCATTGGGTTTAAGTCTGGGGAATTAGGGGGTCAGGGCATCTGACAGCTGCTGGAGGGTGCGTGATGGAGGATCCATAGAGCGAACAGCACGATCGAGGTGGCCCCACAGATGCTCCATTGGGTTTAAGTCTGGGGAATTAGGGGTCAGGGCATCTGACAACTGCTGGAGGGTGCGTGGTGGAGGATCCATAGAGCGAACAACACAATCGAGATGGCCCCACAGATGCTCCATTGGGTTTAAGTCTAGGGAATTACGGGGTCAGGGCATCTGACAGCTGCTGGAGGGTGCGTGGTGGAGGATCCATAGAGCGAACAACACAATCGAGGTGGCCCCACAGATGCTCCATTGGGTTTAAGTCTGGGGAATTAGGAGGTCGGGGCATCTGACAACTGCTGGAGGGTGCGTGGTGGAGGATCCATAGAGCGAACAACACAACTGAGAGAACTAATTGAAAGAGCGAGGGAATATGAACTTCCATTGTGCATGGCTTTTATCGATTATGAAAAAGCCTTTGATTCGGTGAAACCATCAGCAGTTACAATGGCTCTGAAAACCTGCGGTATTGAAGATGCATACATTAATATTATTAATAACATCTATGAAAATGCAAGTGCAAAGATTCGGCTGTTTGAAAATACAACACACATAAAAATTGGAAAGGGAGTGAGACAAGGTGACACCATATCCCCGAAGCTCTTTAATGCCACATTGGAGGGTGTTTTTCAGTCGCTGAGCTGGGAAAACACGGGGATAAAGATTAATGGAGATTATCTAACCCACCTTCGTTTTGCTGATGACGTAGTCATTTTTGCAACTACCCCATCAGAGCTGCAGAGTATGATCCAGGAACTTGCTGACAAGAGTAAAGAAGTGGGATTGAAAATGAACTTTCAGAAGACAAAAGTGATGTTCAATGCTTTTACAAGAAATGAAGATTTATTGATTGATGGAGAAAAGCTGGAGATAACAGACACGTACGTTTATCTTGGACAGCAGATATCAAGTGAGGGTCACATTGATGAAGAAATTAATCGGCGTACAAAACTTGCCTGGAGAGCTTTTGGAAGAAACAGCATAATTTTCAAGAGCAATATGCCATTATGTCTTAAAAGAAAAGTGTTTGATCAATGCATCCTTCCAGTGCTTTCGTATGGTGCAGAGACGTGGACCTTAACTAAAAGAGACATACAAAGGCTGCAGACAACTCAAAGCAGCCTGGAGAGGTGCATACTTGGTGTAACCAGGAGAGATAAGAAGAGGAACTCGTGGATCCGAAAAATGACAAGAGTGGAAGACATCATGATCAGAGTTAAATCCCTGAAATGGCAATGGGCTGGACATACTGCCAGAAGGACAGATCATCGATGGACAGCCGAAATTTTAGATTGGATTCCAAGGGACAGGAAAAGACCCAGAAGAAGACCACATGGGAGATGGGTGGATGAAATTCGAAAGTATGCAGGGGTGACATGGAGGAGACTGGCACAAGACAGACCGTTGTGGAGGAAACTTGGGGAGACCTTCGTCCAGCAGTGGATTGATAATGGTTGACAATGATGATGATGATGATATATTATTCTATTAAGAAGAGACTGAAGCAAAAAAAAATTTTTGACTCATACCAAGTACAACATAGAAAAGGTTATGTATTGACCGGTGTGAGTAAAAAGAGAAAAAAAGAACAACTGAATGTAGAAAGTGTCGAGAATACTGAGCCTTGGCTTTATCAAGGACCAGCAAAAACTCTGCATTTCCTCACTTCCACAAAGACCTATTTGGAAATGGGTTTCTGCAAAGTCATAAATGCAAGTAATAAGCCCACCAAAAAAAAAAAAAATTTTTAATATATATATATATGTCATAACCTCCATAGAGTTGTATGACCAAGCTTTAGTTAACAATTTAGCTAGCATCCATAACTTTCCTGGCCCGACCCATGCTCTTCATCTGTTACTAATAAACAGAAAGAAGATGATTATAGAAAACTCAAGTTGTAAGAGTGACATAATGAATCAGAAATAAAGTTCAGCAAGAACAAATTGCCAAGTTCGCCTGGGAGAGAATTTAGACCTGAATAGCAATACAAAAGTATTACAAATTCTTAACATTGCAATAAAAAAGGAAATATTAATTGTTTTCTAAAGCACAGATTCTTGAAAGAAAACTGGATTATAAAAAACCCCTACTCCACAACTTCTGACAACACAAAAACGAGAATAAAATAAAGACAATAATAAACTAAAGAAATAATTTGTGAAGGTTATGTGACATAAACAATTAGTTGCAATATGTACAAAGTATTTCAGAAGTGCTTTAAGTGCATAATTAAGTAGTTATTAAGACCTTAACTACATTGAAAACACAGCGCAGACTACAAGAACAATGAAACGGCCGGCTGCTTGGCCTTAGTTTCCTTAAAAAACGCGCAAAGAAACCAAGAAAAGAAAGAGTTAAAATCCGCAAAAAAGTTAATAGACTTGCTAGTGCCTAAATGCTTAAAGCAAAAAAAAAAATGTTCAAGAAGTTCAAATATTGAACCTGGAAAACCTAAAACCCAAAGACAATGAAGAGAGCTTACCTCTTATGAAATTATATATATATATAATTCTGTTTCACGACGTCACTGGGTAAGAACAACCTGAAGGATGACCCGCCCCCCTTGAAGAAATTCTGCGTACGCCACTGCTTGCTACCAAAACATCCTACAGTGATTTTTGTCAGTTCTACAATTACCTCACTGAATTCACTCAATCTCGTGTAACGAGATTATTTGATATAGATGCAGCTGCCAAAATGATAAAAAAAAAAAACCCTGCCTTTCAGCATGTACTACATTTTTGTATCTGGAAAGGCACTTTTAATTATCACTTCATGGCATTTTTAGAATTACACGATTGAGGAATTCCTAGAAATTCCTACACAAAACTTGAAAACCCGGATTTCCGGGTTTAGAATATTACAAAAAACCTGGAATTCTGGGTTACACTCAGTTGACAAACAGGCCTGGGGATATAACAACTGTCATGAGCAACTTGATGATAAGCAATCGGCCATTCCTAATTTAGGGCAACTGGTTCCAAGGAAGGTAGACGGACAGTGCTGTAAGACAAACATTTAGGGCAACTGGTTCCAAGGAAGCCAGTGCTGTAAGACAAACAGGGTCGGATGGAGCTCTTGCGTGGGCCAGAACAAAATTTCATTGTGGACACTACGAAATAAATCTCATATTTTAATAAAGTTGTTTCTGAAAGTTATCATTCGTGAGGAAGAGACACAAACACTACCGTAAAGACAAAAATGATCATCTCAAAGAAGTATATTTGCTTTAAGCTTAAGAACAAAGACCATAATACGGACTGAAAGTTCAGAGAGAAAGAGAAAGAGAGAGGGGGAAGAGAAAGAGGAAGAGAGATAGAGAAAGAGGGGAAAAAGAGAGAGAGAAGAGAGAGAGAGGGAAGAGAGAGAGAGAGAGATAAAGAAAGAGGGAAAAAGAGAGGGAGAAGAGAGAGGAGAGAGAGAGAGGGAAGACAGATAAAGAGAGAGAGGGGAAGACAGATAAAGAGAGAGAGAGAGAGAGAGAGAGAGGAAGAGCGATAGAGAAAGAGGGAAAGAGAGAGAAAGAGGGAAATAGAGAGAAAGAGGAAAGAGAGAGAAAGAGGGAAAGAGAGGGAAAGAGGGAAAGAGAGAGAAAGAGGGAAAGAGAGAGAAAGAGGGAAAGAGAGAGAAAGAGAGAGAAAGAGGGAAAGAGAGAGAAAGAGGGAAAGAGGGAAAGAGAGAGAAAGAGGGAAAGAGAGAAAGAGGGAAAGAGAGAGAAAGAGGGAAAGAGAGAGAAAGAGGGAAAGAGAGGGAAAGAGAGAAAGAGAGGGAAAGAGAGGGAAAGAGAGAGAAAGAGGGAAAGAGAGAGAAAGAGGGAAAGAGAGGGAAAGAGAGAGAAAGAGGGAAAGAGAGGGAAAGAGAGAGAAAGAGGGAAAGAGAGAGAAAGAGGGAAAGAGAGAGAAAGAGGGAAAGAGAGAGAAAGAGGGAAAGAGGGAAAGAGAGGGAAAGAGAGAGAAAGAGGGAAAGAGAGAGAAAGAGGGAAAGAGAGAGAGTGTGAAAAGTGCTAAAATCTACGATTTTCTTTTACAAAAGAAGAGGTGTAGGTTGTATTGTGACTCTTATAACAGCTTATTCGCAAAATGATAAAAAGATACCTGCTTAGCGAATATTTTCTCATTGCGAATACTTTTGTATAGGAAATATAATAAGCATCCCTCTAAAATAAATTGGTATAAACAGGATTTTTCCCTTGATACATGTTTAGTGATTGATTTTTAATGCACAGTGGAGTAACTGATAAATTAGTGACATTCTAAACTTTTATACGGGTTCATATAAGAAAGTTTCTTTTTTTTTTTTTTTTTTTTTTTTAAATTTCTTTTAATGTTAGAAAAGTGACCTCCATATGTAGTCCGAAAGTAACTTGGATATTGTTCTTTTTCTTTCCTTAAATTTAAGTATTAGATTTTCACACAAATTGTTGGATATATAAAAAGTAGGGGATCACAAAATGATAAAATTTAATTTGCTATTTCATGAATGCGGAAAAGATTAAAGAGGTTACGAAAATTATTTCGAATCTGCAAATCTCAGTGTCCGTACGACGAACGGGGAGGTAACGTATTCAGAAATGGGGAGATTGGAAACAAACAAAAAAAAAACTTCAAAAATATATTTTTATGGGCCTTCCACCCCAAAAGTTACAAAAAAATGTAGTTAATTTTTTTTTTTTTTTTTTTTTTAATTTCTTGTAATGTTGGAAAAGTGGCCTCCATATGTAGTCCGAAAGTAACTTGGATATTGTTCTTTTCATTTCCTTAAATTTAAGCATCAGGTTTTTCACACAAATTGTTGGATATATAAAAGTAGGGTACCACAAAATGATGAAATTTAATTTGCTATTTCATGAATGCGGAAAAGATTAAGGAGGTTACGAAAATTATTTCGAATCTGCAAATCTCAGTGTCCGTACGACGAACAGGGGGAAAACGTATTCAGAAATGGGGGAGATTGGAAACAAACAAAAAAACTTCAAAAATATATTTTTATGGGCCTTCCACCCCAAAAGTTACAAAAAATGTAGTTAATTTTTTTTTTTTTTAAATTCCTTTCAATGTTAGAAAAGTGACCTCCATATGTAGTCCGAAAGTAAGTTGGATATTGTTCTTTTTCTTTCCTTAAATTTAAGTATTAGATTTTCACACAAATTGTCGGATACATAAAAGTAGGGGATCACAAAATGATGAAATTTAATTTGCTATTTCATGAATGCGGAAAAGATTAAGGAGGTTACGAAAATTATTTCGAATCTGCAAATCTCAGTGTCCGTACGACGAACGGGGGGGGGGGGTAACGTATTCAGAAATGGGGAGATTGGAAACAAACAAAAAAAACTTCAAAAATATATTTTTATGGGCCAAAAGTTACAAAAAAATGTAGTTAATTTTTTTTTCTACCGAAAATTATTTTGTTTTCTAAACTGCGGGGCCCCCGGTTGCCCCTATGGTCCAGCCGGCCCTGAAGACAAACGTAACATACACGTCTTAATAGGATTCAAACCTGGACCCACCTTGGAAGAATGGTGAGAATCCAGCACTTAGACCACTGCACCACCTGGGTGGCAAAGGCAGATTTAAAAAACATGAATCTGCAATTCCAATTAACGAGCGTCATAACAAAAGTTCTGCACACGTTAATCTAAAATGGAATCAGATGATGCAATCGGGGGAAATGACTGCATCCTGAGAAGGTCAGACCCTCTGCAATGCAGTGGCGTCAGAACGATGCATTGTCATTTGCTGTGCGGAAGTGGAAGGGTTTGGAAATGAAAGCATGCAGCTCCTCAGGTCAAGTCTCGGCATCAGACCAGCGCTCAGACGTGAAAATAGAAACTCTACGGGGGGAGGGACACCAACACAGATCCACACTGCCTTGCACGAAGTTTGTGGGGGAGGAACTCTTGATATCAAAGCATAATTTCTTCCTGAGGGCAAAGTAGTAGAGATCAAAAATTCGTCAAAATCACCCCAACTTGTTGGAAATGGGAGAGATCTTTCTGCATGACAACGCATCGTGTCGTGGTGCAGCGTCAATGCGGGGCCTTTTTTTTTTTTTAAATATGGTTGGGAAACTTTATCCCAACCTCCATACAGCCCTGATCTCAGTCCACCCGACTTTGATCTTTTCCCAAAGTAAAAAAAATCAACTCCGTGGCATCCGCTTTGAATCGCTGGATTGCCAATATGACCAGAGCTGTCATTCAAGCGCGCAATTGGGAAGTTTGGCTGCGCCCACCCTATTCTCTGGACTTGGCACCATCCGATTTTCATCTGTTTCGATTGCTTTCTAACAATTTGCGTGGCGTTGCGTGGCGTTCAATTCTGCTGCAGCACGACGACGCTAGGCCCCACATTGCCAATATGACCAAAGCTGTCATTCAAGCGCGCAATTGGGAAGTTCGGCTGCGCCCACCCTATTCTCTGGACTTGGCTCCATCCGATTTTCATCTGTTTCGATTGCTTTCTAACAATTTGCGTGGCGTTGCGTGGCGTTCAATTCTGCTGCAGCACGACGACGCTAGGCCCCACATTGCCAATATGACCAAAGCTGTCATTCAAGCGCGCAATTGGGAAGTTCGGCTGCGCCCACCCTATTCTCTGGACTTGGCTCCATCCGATTTTCATCTGTTTCGATTGCTTTCTAACAATTTGCGTGGCGTTGCGTGGCGTTCAATTCTGCTGCAGCACGACGACGCTAGGCCCCACATTGCCAATATGACCAAAGCTGTCATTCAAGCGCGCAATTGGGAAGTTCGGCTGCGCCCACCCTATTCTCTGGACTTGGCTCCATCCGATTTTCATCTGTTTCGATTGCTTTCTAACAATTTGCGTGGCGTGGCGTGGCGTTCAATTCTGCTGCAGCACAACGACGCTAGGCTCCACATTGCCAATATGACCAAAGCTGTCATTCAAGCGCGCAATTGGGAAGTTCGGCTGCGCCCACCCTATTCTCTGGACTTGGCTCCACCCGATTTTCATCTGTTTCGATTGCTTTCTAACAATTTGCGTGGCGTGGCGTGGCGTTGCGTGGCGTTGCGTGGCGTTCAATTCTGCTGCAGCACGACGACGCTAGGCCCCACATTGCCAATATGACCAAAGCTGTCATTCAAGCGCGCAATTGGGAAGTTCGGCTGCGCCCACCCTATTCTCTGGACTTGGCTCCATCCGATTTTCATCTGTTTCGATTGCTTTCTAACAATTTGCGTGGCGTGGCGTGGCGTTCAATTCTGCTGCAGCACAACGACGCTAGGCCCCACATTGCCAATATGACCAAAGCTGTCATTCAAGCGCGCAATTGGGAAGTTCGGCTGCGCCCACCCTATTCTCTGGACTTGGCTCCATCCGATTTTCATCTGTTTTGATTGCTTTCTAACAATTTGCGTGGCGTGGCGTTGCGTGGCGTTCAATTCTGCAGCAGCACGACGACGCTAGGCCCCACATTGCCAATATGACCAAAGCTGTCATTCAAGCGCGCAATTGGGAAGTTCGGCTGCGCCCACCCTATTCTCTGGACTTGGCTCCATCCGATTTTCATCTGTTTCGATTGCTTTCTAACAATTTGCGTGGCGTGGTGTGGCATGGCGTGGCGTTCAATTCTGTGCAGCACGACGACGCTAGGCCCCACATTGCCAATATGACCAAAGCTGTCATTCAAGCGCGCAATTGGGGAAGTTCGGCTGCGCCCACCCTATTCTCTGGACTTGGCTCCACCCGATTTTCATCTGTTTCGATTGCTTTCTAACAATTTGCGTGGCGTTGCGTGGCGTTCAATTCTGCTGCAGCACGACGACGCTAGGCCCCACATTGCCAATATGACCAAAGCTGTCATTCAAGCGCGCAATTGGGAAGTTCGGCTGCGCCCACCCTATTCTCTGGACTTGGCTCCATCCGATTTTCATCTGTTTCGATTGCTTTCTAACAATTTGCGTGGCGTGGCGTGGCGTTCAATTCTGCTGCAGCACAACGACGCTAGGCCCCACATTGCCAATATGACCAAAGCTGTCATTCAAGCGCGCAATTGGGAAGTTCGGCTG